>JAHHUM010002330.1:26471-361644 GCA_036173005.1 Crenichthys baileyi
TATATATATATATATATGTATGTATCTATGTGTATATATATATATATATATATATATATATACATATATATATATGTATGTATATATATATATATATATGTGTATATATGTATATATATATATATTTTGTTTTGTTTTGTTTTTTGAGCTTTTGAATTTCTGCCAAACTTTTATCTTTGAAAGCATTTTACAGTCTGTAATTTTTTTAATAATTCTGCAATCTATTGTTGGTAATTTTGTGCACTTTTTCTTCATGGTTTGTTATTGTTTCAATTATCTATCCTTCCTAATATTACCTTACTAGAGTTGCATATTTAACCTGTCCTGCCACTGAAACTATTAATTTCCTCCTAGGCGATGATAGTTATATCTCTATATTAATAATTGCATGATTGTTATAGAAGTTTGTGTTTCTTTACTCGACTGTTTAGTGGGTGGATCCCTGCACGATCAAGCTAGTAGTGTCTAATTCATTCACTGCTGATTGTACGGAGAATATCTCTCTGTCTTTCTGCCATCTTCCCTGCTTAGACACTCTTATGCTCACTAAAACTCCCCCTCACTACTCTTAACATTCATAACACTTTAGGAGCTCACTTAAGGCCTAAGGTGTTTCATGAATAACTTTTATCTCACCAAGGGAAATTTCTGAAAAAAATCAAAGAATTTGAGTGATTATACGATTTTTCTTAGAATGACGGCACTAGGAGCTACTTTTAGTCTCAGGATTTTTTATGAATATGGGCCCAGGTTTATGGAATACACAACTAAGAGCTGTTGCCTATTAACAGATGCTCCCATCCAAGCTGTGGACCTCTGCAGCTCCTCCAGGGTTACCATGGGCCATTTACCTGCTTCTTTTGATCAATGCTCCTTACCCCACCTGCCAGTTCGGGTGGACGGCCATATCTTGGTAGGCTTGCCATTGCTCCAAGCATTGCGATGTGATGAATTAAACGCTTCTTGAGATGTTTAAAGTTTAGGATATTTTATGAACTAATCCTGCTTTAAACTTCACAACTTGATTCCTGACCTGTGTGCTGTGTTCCTTGGTCTCATGACGCTGTTTAAGTACTGTTTTCTAACAAAGGCTCAGAGGTCTTGTAGCTGTATTTATTAAATTGCACACATGTGGAGTTTATTTCCCAATTAAATTATCTAAGAAGGCAGTTGGTTGCACTGGATGCACTTATTTGGGGGTTTCATTGAAGAGGACAAATTATTGCCACAATTTCTTTTTAGAATTTTATTTGCACTACTCTGCTCTGCCATGGCGTATTCCAATAACTACCAATGAAATTTGTTGACGTTCATGATTAGGTTCAGACGATAATTCTTCTTTCGCAAAGCACTCCGTGTAGCACAGCATCTACCTTTCTGTTTTTTTGCACAAAATTAGATTTGCACATTGCTTAAGCTATTATCCACACTTTCGAAGAGCAGTTTAAGTTTGAGTGCGTTAAACTAACATAACATCGTTCTGAAAGTCTTAGCAATCTTGGTCAATAAGCTTCATATCCACTTGTTGGATTGTTCTTTTGTTTATTATAAGAGCACCACATTGATGTAAACTGATCTCCCACTACCTAAAGAAGATTTTGTGTTCTATTCATGTTCCGTTTTACTGACCCTACCAGGTTTGCAAGCAACACTAGCATTTAACTTGGGAAGGGACTGGGCTCTTTATCATGTTTGCTGTATCAAGCAGCATGCCTGCAAAATCTGAATACACAATAACTGCATTTCTCATGGTGTGCTAAATAATAGCTGCTATTGTGTTTTTTGAAAGTAGCAAATGAGATGAATTTCTTCATAGTTCTGCACTATAGCCGTGTTGGCAGCTGCACTTGGCACATTTAGCAATGAACAGCTGAAAATAATATCGCTGCAGACCACACAAACACAAGCCACACCAGCAGCAGCCTTTTGGCTTCTGTTGGTTGTTTAATTTATGATTTGAATGAAGCAATCGTTTCTCACCTGATAGTAAATGTTGGTAAGTCAATGTTGAGTCTGTGTCAAAGAGAGGGCATTTGGTTTAAGCTGAGGGGGTGCCGATCAGTGTTTTTATCTCAGTATTCAAAATGTGGCACTGAGTTCAGAATGAACTGTGGGCAATTTTGATAATTAAAATGGCAGCAATAAAATAGCCCTAATGATTTTGTGTGTAACTCTCTACAGTTGTGGAGTGAGTATGACCACTTTGCAGGAGCGCATACATTGTACTTTAAGGATCACGCTATGCACATAATAGTGAAGGCATATACACTCATGATATGCATGAATGTAGTAGTAAATGTGTGGACTTTGATGTGTTTGAGACTTTTATCAGCATTAAATGATTTTACATCAAAAAACTGAGTGTACAAGTTTGCATTTACTGTGTATGTTTTTTTTCATCCACACTGGAGGTAAATTGTGCTTAAAAGGAGTGTTTTCATTTATCTCTCCTAATCTTTCATTGAATGTCTTTCAGTGTGTTGCAAATATTAGGCTGTTGGGCCACAATGTCAAGAAGGTTTTGCAAGAATAAGGGTGACCAAAGAACACTATCAACTCTCAAGCATGGTAGTGGTAGCATCATGCAATGGGTCTTTTTTACTGTTAAAAAAAAAAGTAGTACCTCCAATTTCTTCGAATGTACTTCAAATTAAATGCTAGATTATTCAATCTGTGTCTTAATGATCTAAAATGTATCTCAAATATTCAGTCAAAAGTATACCAAAACTGTATTAACTACAAAAAGCATGTGTTTTTCCTTTGTGCTAAGTGACATTTATTAAAACATTAGTGGGGTGTATGTATAGCTCCCATAGAGAACATCCCTGTTAAATTCAATTTTGTCTACCCAACCTTTCCTTTTTTTAAATCAGTGATGTTAGATTTGTAAAATCTTCCTAAACTAAGAAAATAATTTGTACAAATAGACTTCAAAAAATTAAAATGGTGACATTTAGTTAAGATAACTTCTCAGTGGAATTTTATATTACATTATGTGCAAAATGTCTATCACAATCTGTTATTACAATAAAAAAATAAAGTTCCCTATTGATGCAGATTGCAATAAAGAATGATGCAATATAATGCAATTTACTGCACTATCCCTGAAAACTTTTAAGGTAAAGAGTAATGATTAAAAAAAAATTGTGCTACTTAAAGATTTCCCCCTTGTAATGAAATATTTACCCACTACCCTTTGTGAGATTAAATTAAAGGGTATTGGACAGGATTGGTTAGGATTCTGCTTGAATATGCATCAACTCTAGTAATGTATCATTTTTCAGTGTGCAGCTTCTGTTCACACACAAATATATCTCTGATGCCACAACAGGGGCAGTGATCAAATTAAATGTTATCCACGAATGTGTGCTCAAAGATTGGTTTATTATGTTATTCCTCTTTTCTTTTAGACAAGATTATTTTTTGCCCTTCTTTTACACTGCAGCGTATTAGCTGTGATATAATTATTGCCCCCTTGCCTATAAAGACTCAGAAAGAAATGCAGGTTGCTATGTCATGCTATTAAAATGCGGATTGCTAACATTGCAAGAGCTATTCTATTACATTTACAAAACTAAGAATGTGTTAATCTTGTGGGATGGTTTACTGTAAAACATGTTTTATGTTTGTTGCATTCTGACCAAAAATGTTTTTAACTCAAGTCCAGCGGTCTACATTGAATTTCCACCGCTCTTCCAAATAAATCCAACCGCATTTTGATCAAGGCTTCACCCAGTCCTGTGTGTGTCTGTTAGGCTGTGCATTTAATAACACACAGCTCTTTTAAAGCAATGCTGACTGCAGCCCTTCACACACACTCAGCGAATGAGGTGGTTAGCAACAATGAGTACATGTCCTTGTGTGATTTGTCGTGTGTGTATTTCTTCCTCCAATATCTGCGACCCTCCTCTTGTTGTCCCACTCAAGGCCTTCTGCGAGCCAGCTATGGCCTGCCAGCGTAACTGACCTGTGGTAAGGGGGAAATCAATAGTCAATTCCATTTTGCAGGCAGTCTGTGACAGATACTAGATAGAAGTGGATTGGGTGCATGTAAAGAGCAGAATGTGAGTCTGAGCTTGTTTGACCCTTTCCTCTCCCACAAGTACACAAAGTCTCATGTGGTCACTCTGAAATCCTGTACAGTGGACACAGAACATGCTCTATACTCCCTAGCAACGTAGAAAACCATGACGCATGGAGCTCTGTGCTTGCTGAGTAGCATTCTGCAGTGTAGTTTTACATCTGAGCACACTGTTTAGATTATTTTGTCTCTCAGCAAATGCAACCTGGGAAAGTTTGTTTGCTTTTTGTAACTACGAAGAACAAAAACAGCATGAAGAACAGACGCTAATTTGCATGAACTAACATGCCCAGCAGGTCAGCAGCAGTAGTGTGAAATATTTTAATATCTATTTCAAATATTTAATGTGTCTTTTTTTTTTTTTACAACATTGCAAAATAATGCAAAACGATCTTTTAAAAAGTGCTAATTTGAGCCTGAATGGCCGCTGTTTAAATTTGATTGCAAGATTATGTTCTGTTCTGTTAGTTGTCCTGTTTCCAACAAGGCTGTCAATTGTTCTCAGAAAAAGAAAAATACAGAGTTTGCATAAGTATAATTTGCTAAATGCTTGATTCATTTATTTTAAACAATAAAATGAATAGCCAATGGCATTGACCAATTAAAACAACTTCCTGTATGCAGCTGAAGTCTAGCTTTCCAAATACTAAATGATTTATATGACATTTTGTAAAAAACATACAGAAAATACTAATAATTAAAAAAATGATTTGGATGTTGTATGATTTTGTATGATTTTGGTTTATTGTTGTAAAATGGTGCATGTTTTCAATAACAATGGTTATTATATGTAAAGAAAAACACCTTATTAGTCACATCTGGTGTGTTTTCAGTATGTTGTAACTGTTTCATATCCAAGTTCCCATTGGGCTGAATCAATTTCAACATAGCAACTTCCTCCATTTAAACACCAACATAAAAAACATGTTCAATATCATAATCGTTTAGTGTGTTGTGTGAATAAATATCAAAGAGCCACGTCTCATGTATAAATAACTGGTAGGTCTGGGACAAAGTCTTTATAATGACCACATAATAGCTAAACTTTAATATTTTTGCCTCCACAGATCAAAGTGGTATTTTGTATACTTTACATAAAGTTATTCAATAAAATTTTCATCTGAAAATCATTTACTTGATTGAAACCTTCTAAACATGTATTGGCGAAAACAACATCTTCTTACTGATTCTAATTTTTGTGTTTAAGTTTGTCACCACTTTTCTCTGCCAATTATAACCAATTTTCCTTTTAGTGTGGCTCATCGCAAGTAAGATGATAATTTTTTTTTTTGTGTGTGGGGGCGTACACACGAAAAGATGGCGTACTGTTTTCTAAAACTTGAGATTTATTTGTAATCAGATAATTGGAAAATTATCCATACCCCTCAACTTTCCCAAGATTTGTCATCTTAGTACCATAGATTTGATGTATTGGGATTTTATGTAATGTTCATCCAATCCGACTGAGCTTGAGGTAACGGTGTAAAGAAGTACGAGTAAAACGTTTCGGTCTCTAGATGGCTAAAGATGGAAGAAACATAGCCCAAAAGACTTAAAGTTGTAATTGTATTGTGAAAAAGGGTTCTACAATGTATTGACGAAGGCAAACAGGATACAAATACACACCACAACCTTTATATCATTTTTTTAATTGGTAAATATTTTGAAAAACACATTTACTTTACAATTAGGCACTGCATTATGTTGGTTAACACATAAAATCATAAAATAATTAAGTTTAATGGTTGTAATCTAACACTGTGTGGAAAAAACTTGAGGGTTCTTATTACATTTGCAAAGGAAAAATATGTCATATAAATATAAGACCTAAGCTGTCTCGAAATCATACTCTTTTACGTGATACTTCACAGTTTTCCTTCACAAATATGGCATCTATGTTGTTGTAGGAAAACAATAATTGTATCTTTTATGCAAAATATCACCATTTTACTTCACTTTTAAAGTTTTTTGTGCACGCAGTTCAATCTTTTTAGAAGCACATGTGAACCTTTGTGATTAGCAACACCCATGACTACAGCATCTGTGATTAACGTTAACTGCAGTGATTTTCTGTACAGCATATGAGAAAGATATGAAATTATGTTTTCAGGAGTGACTAATTTGGGGTTAGCCACATCCTTTAACGTGAGTAAGAGTAGAAAGACAAGACAGCATTCTGGTAAGTACAGTACAAGAACTGCAATCAAACCTCGCAGAGCTTCGGCTGCTCAGCCTAGCTCCGGGACCCTCTGCTAATTTTACTGCTCACTGAAACGTTGCGTTTAACACCCAGTGGATGGAGAACACTTTTTTCATTACTGCTGATTAGGAAATAAGATCAAGCAAAATATGTCAACGCATGATGACCAGTTAATGTGTTTTTAATTAGAGCCTGCTTTTCTCCTCTCCTGATGATTTCTGCTCTGAAAACCACCACCACTTGCATTTAATTCCTCCTCTGGAGGCCTCTTGATTAAGAGTTAGCCCCTATTATGATTTTGAGGGCAGCTTAGTGACAGAGCCGCGATGCAGCTGTTAGATTAAAAATTTAGTGGTTGAGCTCTCTGGCACATCTCGCTCACTGTTTGAAATGACGCCTCGTCAATGAGATCATTTTAGGACTTAATAAGCTAATAAATGTGATATGGCAACCAGTTTCCAAGCACCCTTGGGAGGGCTAAGGCCCGGCTTACATTCCCATTTAAAAGCTTGTTCTATTATCGTGCAGACAAAAGTGTAGGCCTGCTGAGAGAGGGAGATGATGGCATTTTAAAGCAGCCTTGGCAATACAGCACATCTGCTGTTCAAAGGTCACCCTCAACATAGAAGGGGTCCTCTTGATGCAGAATTATCTCATTCTTACTGGACGAACTCTCCCTGGACTCATAGTGCAGAAGACTGATTAACATACATTTTGTGACAAGTACTACGTCACTAAATACTAGATTCTCAAAGTACTGCCATACTGCCAAGACAACAAAAGTACAACTTTTTCCATGTGTTATGTTTTGTAACAAGAAGACATAAAATGTTTTTTACTGCATTTGTACTGCATGTTTGAAGTAAAATTGCCTCTCTCACCAACCCCAAACTCTAAATGCAGTCTAGCTGCAATGTGTTTCGAGAACACTTTATTTGCACTTCTGGCAATTTGTGTGTGAATAAATCCTTCATGCACACAGATGTATGTATAACCTGTATGTATACCTTTAACGTTTAAAACATGCACTTACCAGCATCTTTATTGGACAGCTGCACAACACAAATAATGAATAAGCCAATCACATTGCAGCGACTCAATACATTTAGAAACAGGGGTGAAAGTAGTTTTAAATTCTTGACGGTACTTAGGGGCGGAGCTTGAGGGGGGGCTTGGGAAGAACTGCCATGATAAAACAATGATAAGCCATTTTCTGATGCATAACTTTTCAATTTCAGTTTCCGTCTTTTCTTTTGAACAAAGAAGTTATTGTTCTCTGCATTGTGGTCAAGTTTTGATTTCATTTAAATTAAAAATTTGACAGTTTGGTTGTTTTCGCAGTTTTTATTTAAAAGTCTGTTGATGGTAAGTGATTTATTGTTCGTCCTGTACTAATGCAAGCGGCGGTTTTTTATGTAAAATCTCCCAGTCCGTTAAATTGAACGCAACGATCTCCTTGGCAACCGCTATGTGTTGGAGGTAAGCGCGCATGCGCTCTCGTGTAGTGTATGAGAAATCTCTGGTCATAAGCAGTGTTTTCGAGCTGTACTATGTTGTAATTCAGCAAAATAACCTGAAACACAACTAGTTACTCTCCCTGTGCTTTTAACTGGTATTTAGCAGCGAGCAGACAGACATTAAACGTAGTGGTGCTCGTTTTAAAGCCTGGCCGTTCACAAAAGCCTCAAGCTCCGAGGGGAGAGAAGCAAAGCAAGAGCATTGAGGCTCAAGCATAGAACAGTTCAGAAACTATTTGGAATGAGGGGAAAATAGCTATATTTGTAAACAGATTAAGTCGTGTTTTAGACTGCCTATTGGTAGCGGATCTGATCTTCTTTGTGTGCTCGTGAATTTTTGCAGCCGTAACTGGTTCTGGATGACGGTTCAACCAATCATCAGAATGGGGAATGAAGCGGTTTTCAGTGTGGCATGGTTGTCATTGCCAGACTGACCTGTGTATTTCCTGCACAACCATCTGTCGGATTAAAAGAGAATGGTCCAAAAATAAGTAAACGAGTTGATGTCAGGCATCAGAGGAGAGTGGTAAGACTGGTTCAAGATGATAGAAAGGCAACAGTGGCTTAAATAACCACTTACAACAAACAGCAACATCTTGTGGATTTGATGAAATAAAAAATTGTGGCGGTTTTGAAGTCAAAAGTGGGTCCAACTCAGTACTAGCGAGGTGAATTCTACTGATCTTGGTTCAATGTTGTCCTCAAATCCATTTCTAACTTTAAATACAGTTTATCACAAGCAACTATCAGTAAATTTTCTTGGTTCATTTCCCAATTAATTTACTGTACACTTCCATTTTGAGTAAAATCTTCTTTAAGCAATGATTGGTGTGCTTGAACTATTGCAATTGCTCTTTTTACATTCAAGCTAATTTGCTTCATATTTAGCTCATAAATAGTTGACAACATTCTGTAATTTCCTGTGAGTACAACTAAAGGCAGCCCAAGTACCACCAGTGGTACTTGTAGCACAATTTAAACACCATGGTTGCAGAGAATGTCACACGTCATATGAGCATCTTATTTTAAAAAACGCAATGTTATGATAAAATACATCTGTCAAAAAAGCTCCAAGGACATTTATTGGACATATGTTGAATTGTAATTATATTTAGCCCCTTGATGATCACAAAATATTAAGAAGTCAACTGCAAGATGGCATTTCTTCCATATTTGCACATTTTCAGCTGAATCAACCATCTCCTTTCTTTTAAAAACAATGCTGGTAATTTAAACACCCCACTTTTTCTTCCCAGAACAGGGCCCCATCAGTCACACGTTTCTTCCTGGAAAATAGTGAAGTTTCACAAATCAACCTCCAAACAAGGATGTTAGTAGTGCTGCCGCTGCAACTTGACTGACACACACATGTACGTCCTCCAATCTGGGCCGCTTTGACCCACACCGTTTCATCTGGTGCTATAAGGGTTGATTAGAGCCTCTTGTCTTTCTCGGTCGACTGCAGCTGCTGTGTGGTGAGTGGCAAGCATCTCTGATGGCTCTCCTTTATCTTCACATCAAGCAATTTGCTGCTCTTTTTATTATGATCCTTGTGCCAGATTGAAAATGAAAACTTCACAAAACCTGTTTTTTAAGTGACTCTGGTACACGCCGGACAGCTCAAAAGACTATTTCAATTTCATTTCAAATTAATCAAATTTCTGTGTGCCATTTGTTCTTCTTATTGCTTCTGGTGAATGCAGAGGCTCTTCAGATTTTATTAGAAATTAAAGAAAACATTCGATTTTTAAAGATAATAAAACAAGTAGCAAGTTAAATTTTATGTTAAATTTATATTTTGGTCAGCTGGTTTATCATTGTGAACTCCTTGACTCATAGCTTATCTATGAGATATTTCTTTGAGTGTTGTGGTATGTTGTGGACAACACATTGTTTTTCAATCATAAAAAAAGAGGATGTGAGACAGATTGTCTTCTCCTTTCTAAGATTGCGGGACTTTTATGAGTTTTGACACACAAGATCTCTTAACTAAACAGCGCTTTAACTCATAAACATTGAGATGTAAAAACAAAAACAAAATGCCTGACATGAGAAATAAGTCCACAAAAGAGGAGCTAGTAGTGAGTTGTCATTCCACTCCATGTGAAGGATATTGCCAAATCCTGCGGGTGGGCGTTGTGTAACCCCTGAAAGCAACAGGAAAGGAAATGTACAGAGACAACAGGGGAACATTTCTTTACACATTGTGACATTTCTCTGTGAGACAAAATGCATATTCCAGACATGTATTTGCATTTTCAAATTGGGAACATGTACAATTTCTGTTTATTTGTTGACAAAATACTCTCCGGGTTTAAAACTCTCTCCCTTTCTGTCTCTGTTTCTTTTTCTGTCTTTTTCTCTGTTGTCTTTTGTCACAACCGCAGGCAATTATCCATTAGTGGTGAGCAGGAATTCTTTAAAAGGCAAGATGGAAAAATGGAGGCCTTTTTGCACACTGCTGATAAGAAAAATGGGAGAAATTCCATTTCGCTCTCACTGCAAAACAAACATCAAATATTCAGTTATGGACAAAGAAGAGAAATCTTGCAGTTTGAGTGATAGCTGCAAATAATTAAAATTATGAATCACATTTCTTCAACTTGTGGCAAATCTTGTTTATGTAAAGTTTTTAGCCCAAAGGCAAAACCCTTAAAAGTTTGATTAAAAAAGTTAGATAACATATTTTAACCCAGCTCATTCTGGGGGATTCGATGGTGTTTCCAGGCCAGTTAGGGATAAATGGTTCCTGCGGCGTATTCTGGGTCAGAATCACATCATCTGCAAAAAGCAAAGATGAGACCTTGAGGTTCCCAAGCCTCTTCGCAACCGTGACGTCAACACTGAACACAGGGTCCTGGATAAGGGGCAGCCCTGATGGAGAGCAACCCTCAGTGTAAATGAGCTTAATTCTGTGCCGTTAAAAGCAGTTTACATACTATGTTTCCCTGCCCCGGAAACACATTGAGATCCTCCAGATTTAGCTAGAGAATATCACTAGGAAGAAGGAGTTCCATGGTTCCCTCCTAGACCTATTTCTTCCATGACCCGGTCTTGGTAAATTGAATGTGGACACAGAGACTTGCCCACTGCTGTGGTCTCACATACTGGTATGAGTGTCACACCCATGTATGTCAACATATCTATGTGAAACGTCCGTGATGGCAAAATCAAAAAGAGTCATAAGCCTTACTAGTTGTCTGCTAAACCATGAGAACATTTATCTTTGTTTGCTTTTAGCACCTGGTGGCTGGGTTGCTCCTCGCGGGCCCCAACATCGCTAACAACAGCACTAACAAAGCTCTATTGTTAGGGGAGTCTAATCTGCATGTGAATTTAGATGTGCGGAATGGCAAATCCCAAACAGCTTAAAAGCTTGGAACTTCTCCCTCACTACCTTCGAACTGAGAAAGCCCTTAGGATAAAGAGAAAACATCTTCAACTGCAAGAACTAAAGTCCAGTTGTTTCGTTTTGGACCTTTTTTGGATTTACAATGTCTGACTGAGAACGTTAACCAGCTTTATCTCAGATGGTCGTCACGAGTGTGGCAGTGTGCTCCATAAATTCCCCCTGGAAATATACCTACATGTTTTTTCCCCAATTTTTAATAATTGCATTTATTAAGAAACTCAATTCTTTTTCCACTTTTTCTCACCAGATACAAATAGGCATTATAGAACAAAGCACACTGACATTAGAGCAAATAATGTACCTTTTCTTGTCCAGCACACCTCTTGTTTGCATAGTTGCTAATTTTTTATTTACATGTCCTGTTTGTTGAATAAAATTCTATGTAATTCTTTTTTAAGGCTTTTTTTCAGATGCGTGCTCTTATTTTTACAGTTAATTTGCACATCTGACAGTATGATGGTATTATTTTTAATGCATTGTGGTTAACATGAGACTTTAGCATATCTATTTCTTTAATTTCTCTTGGTAGGTATTTTTATAAATTATGGTGATCATAAAATGAAATCTCATGAAAAAACGTATTTGTCACCACATTCCGAATTCTTCAAGTTATTGTATTGATTATTTGGACCAGTTTACTGGAGCCCTGATCAAGCTGAAACACCTCCTTATAGTATACTACAAAAAATGACTTTACTTCATTGTCAAGGTGGGTAAAAAATATCCCCAAGATAGGTACGAAATTAGGCATGGAGGATATAAGACATCCTGAATAAGTTTCGTACAAAAAGACCAAAACAGCAGAAGTACGAAATGGCAAAATGATTAGCACCTGTAGATTTTTACTGCTTAAGCTTAGATAAGAAGCATTTGTGTCCTGAGGTTTTTTACATAGTAAAAATTACATCTAACAGTGATTTACAAAACATTTTACATGCTACACGTGCTATACATTTTTGTATTGAAAACAGTAGATATGGTCAATGTTTGTGACTAGTTTTAAATATAGAAAAATGGATCTTCAGCATTTTTCTATTCCTTTGAAAGAGTGATTATTCTGTTGACATCTTTAAATGCTTTGTCTCTGTTTCCACTCACAGAACATAATCATGCTGTGAAGGCATGTTAGGGTTTTGCTGTTGATGCTTTGTGAGTTGGCAACCAGATTTTCTGCACACCTGAATGTCTCTGCTTGTGTACTGGTGAGTATTTCAAGATTAATGTCCTTTGAAACCTGTGTTTGTAGTATAGGGTTTGCTGATCAGTCAGGTGTGTGATATGTTAGATCATTTTTAAAATAAAAAATAATTTCCTTAGCTATAAAAAAACACCCTGTGTAGTTACTATCTTAAGAGTTTAAGTAGAACATGCATCATGTTCAGCTATTAAGTTGTGTATATCATGTTAACTAGTTCACAAAGTTTTAAATGTTACATTTTCTGGATTATTGATGTTTGAAAAACTTAAACCTTTACTGACATTTATCAGTTCCGACTGCATGATTTGATCATCTCAAACGTATTCAACAGAGATATCACTCCAACAATGATGGGACAGCGCCTTTGGGATGTTTACAGTCGTATTATTGGAGTCAGAGAAAATGAAGAAATACAGACAGCTGTGGAAGAGCTCATGGCTGAGCAAATAAGGGCAATAATAAGCAGTAGTGTAGTGTATAAGCAGCCAGACTGCATCATTTTCCCACAAAATTTTAAAACTGCTACTTGTTTTAGTCATCTTCATTAATCAGCTAGTGCTGCTTCTGCCACACTGAATGCCAACAGACCTGTATGACTAAAGATTTTCTTGATTCCCTCATAAGATTCAAGATTTGTTTTATTTGTCACTGTAAATGCAGTGCAGGAAATTGTTTTGGCACTCTCTAATGTGCAAACTTAAAATGACTGTAGTGGAAAACTGCAGTCTAAATACATAAGAATAAAGCCATAAAGGAGAAACGCACATATGAAAGATTTTCTCAAGGATGGCACAGTGTAAATCTGACTTTAAGCTGGTACAGGCTAAGTAAAGCTGTGGGCCTGTTTCTCTTCAAAATGCCATAGAAACCCTTTTAGAATAAATGGCATGATGAGCTCTTTGAAATACCAAATAGATTAAGAATCTAGTGGATATTATTAATAGATAGAAAATTGGCCATTTTGGGGTATTTCAGCAGCATAACTATAACATTTAGTCAAATCAGCTCTGAAATGGTTGAAAAGATACAAAATTAATGTTCTTTCATGACCATTTCAGACCCAAGACCTAAATCCTACATGAGGGAGTTGATGGTTAGATTTAGTTTTAAAATTTCAGTATGATATGCTGCTGGCACTGCTGCAAAAAGGGACATCTTCACCTGTCCTTTGAAATTCTAGATTTCAACTGCAGCAAATGCAAACTGTTATGCAAAAATAAGGAGTATCCCAGTGAGACACACAGAACACCATCCCTGTGATTTATTTTAACCAATACATGTTATCACCCTAGTTCTTCTGTTACAATGAAAATGCATCCCTTCGAAAGGAATGGCAATTCCAAGTTTGTTGTGATGTGGCATGCTAAGTCTACAATTTCAAAATAATGTCGGCTGCCAACAGGTTTTGTCATGATGAAATCTACATGGATGCTGGTCATTGCTGTGCTGGTGGTAAATGGAGCAAGCACTGGTAAGTGTTGCTTTCAGAGAAAAATGTAAATGTCTAACAACCAGTTATAAAGATGATTTCAGACATTTTTGCACCACTTGCCTTTAATAAGCTTTGGTATTAGTGAGATGACAAAAAATATGTTCTGCATTCTAAACTTTAAACATTTCTTTTTCATTATTTTGATGTATATTTAAGAGGGTGACAGTGAGCCATGTGCAAGGATCTACACATCCAGTTCGGTGGTGCCTCTGGGATCACCTGTCACAGCCACCTGTATCATCAGAGAAGACTGCCTTGTGGGGCTTGGACAAGCTGTTGATATTGAGTGGCGTCTTGGCAGTGAGCTTATTCTCAGCAGTACTGCAGCCAATGAGAGTAACAGGGTTTCCAGGGTTGTTTTATCAAGCTTCAATCACACCAGGGCAGCCCTCATCTGCTGCATCCAGGCTTCTTCTCAAGTTGTCGCTGGAGTGGAGATCCGAGCTGGATGTGAGAAAAATTTTATGTACTTTCATAACTTGAAGTAAGATCAGGAAGGAACTTCTATAAAAAGCTTTTGTTCAAATATTTTGCAAGGAAACCATACAATGCCCTGCAGCTGTATTACACCTCTTGGACTTTTCCACACTTTTTAACATTACAACCACAAACTTCAATGTGCTGAACATACTATCCCCTTGGA
Source organism: Crenichthys baileyi (assembly GCA_036173005.1). Lineage (NCBI taxonomy): Eukaryota > Metazoa > Chordata > Actinopteri > Cyprinodontiformes > Goodeidae > Crenichthys > Crenichthys baileyi. The sequence goes on from JAHHUM010002330.1 coordinate 41,015, forward strand.
GAAACTGATGGCACCATCCTGCTATAGGGATACTTTTCTTCAGTGGAGACAGAGAAGGTAGTCATTGTTGATGGGAATAAGGATGTACAGGGGTTGGACAATGAAACTGAAACACCTGTCATTGTAGTCTGGGAGGTTTCATGGCTAAATTGGACCAGCCTGGTAGCCAGTCTTCATTAATTGCACATTGCACCAGTAAGAGCAGAGTGTGAAGGTTCAATTAGCAGGGTAAGAGCACAGTTTTGCTCAAAATATTGAAATGCACACAACATTATGGGTGACATACCAGAGTTCAAAAGAGGACAAATTGTTGGTGCGCGTCTTGCTGGCGCATCTGTGACCAGGACAGCAAGTCTTTGTGATGTATCAAGCGCCACGGTATCCAGGGTAATGTCAGCATACCACCAAGAAGGAGGAACCACATCCAACAGGATTAACTGTGGACGCAAGAGGAAGCTGTCTGAAAGGAGCAGCTCTTCTTTCTAGGAATCTGGCCGAATTTATTAGTTCTCCAAACCTCTGACAACCCAGGGTTCAGACCAGGAAGCAGGGTCGTAGTTTAACACTCCTCTCTGCAGCTTCTGTACTGCTACCCACCCATTACCCTATTAAGACAGTGTCTCACCCACGGCCAAAATTGAATATATTAAAAAATAATCTAAAAGGAGGAAATCAGGAAAAACTCATAAAAATAAACACAACTCAGACTAAAAATAAAAATAAAACAATTAAATGTGGCTTACTGAACATAAAAAAACCCCTTCTTAAAAGGATTTTTGCTAGTTAGTGACCTGATTTGTGACAATCAGATTGATTTATTTTGCCTCACAAAAACCCTGGCTGCAGCAAGGGGATTATGTTAAAAAAAAATGAGTCAACTCCTACTAATTTTTTAAAAATTTTCCACATTCCTCGAAATACTGGGCGAGGAGGAGGAGTAGCAACCATCTTTCAGTTTTTTTATTGACTAGTCCCAGACCAATCAATAGCTAAAAACTTTTTTAATTTTTAATCCTTAGTTTTCCTCATCCCAAATTGCAAAGCACTAAAACCACTTCTGTTTTTTTGTTTTGTACCGTCCACCAGGCCCTTCCTCCCCAATTTTATAGATCAGTTTTCAGACCTTTTTATCTAAATTTTGGGTTTTTAAAATACAGATAAATTTTTATTAAAAGTGGGGGATTTTAACATTCATGTTGACACTGAAAGGGGATAGCTTAAATATAGCCTTTACTGGTATCTTAGCCCAAATTTGGCTTTACTCAAAACATTAACAAACCTCCCCCACGTTTGTCTTCATTCCCCGGGCCTTTGTGCTGGAAAATATGGCATTGAGTGTACAAGACATAAAAATTTTTCCCCCAAAACCCCTGTGCTGTCTGACCAAAATTTTTTAATAACCTTTGAGTTTAATTTTTAACCGAGTACTCCACACGTGAAAAGAAATTTCATTATAGTAGATCATTATCAGACGATGCTGAAAAACCCTTTTTAAAAAATCTGTTCCACTTTTATTTGACCTTTATCACAGAAAAACACAGTGGAGGGAAAATTTTTTGTTTTCTTCCCCTTCACAAACTGATTATCTTGTTCAAAAATTTTACTTCATCATTGCGTGGTGCATTTGAGACAATGCAGCCCCCTTTAAAAAAAACAAGGAAATTATTCATAGGAGGCAGGCCCCCGGTTTAATTCAGAGCGGGCGTACTTTAAAGCAAAAATGTAAAAAAATTGGGGAGCGAAAAGGGCGCTCTACACCCCTAGGGGATTCCTATTTTAACGGGGAAAAAATAGCCCTACTTTTTGGTATAAAAAAGGACACTTCACCAAGCCCCCCTTTAGAAAAAAAGCTTTTTTCCCCATTTTGTAAAGAGAAAAAAGAACAAGAAAAAATTTTCCTAAGGTTTCCCCTTTAGTACAGTTGAAAAAACTTACACAGAGTCATAGCTTTTGTTGAGCCATCCATTCCCTTAGCCCTCCCCAGGCAATAAAGGATTTTTTTTATGGGATTCTTCCCAAAAAAAAAAAGTATTCTTTTAAGAAAAAAATCTTTGACAATCCCCAGAGATTGATTACTTTACATCCTCAAAAAAAGTGAGACAACAGGGAAAAAATAACTGTAGAAAACCTGTTTTTCCTGTTTTGGGGCCCCTTTTGATCCTGTGGAGCTTCCGGGATTTTTATCAGAAAAAAATTAGCCTTCATCTAAACCTTCAACTTTTTTTTTAGACCCAATTCCCAACCAAAATTTTTAAGGAAGTGTTTCCCCTCTGATTACCAGCCCCTTTTTAGAGTATATGTTTTTAATTTATCTTTATAGTAAATGGATAGGACCACAAGCTTTTAAGGTAGCTTTAATTAAACCCCTTTGCTTAAGAAACCTTCGCTTGATCGGGGGGATGACTTAATAATTTAACGGCCCCACCGATATCCAATTCTTCCCCTCCTTATCTAAAATTCTTGAGAAAATAGGTTTTAATAAAAATTTTGGTGAGCGTTTACACATGACCTTTTTGAAGAGGTTTCAGTCAGGGTTTCAGAGCTCATCTCCACTGAAACAGCTCTGCTGAAAGTCACTAATGAAAATTCTTTATTGCCTCAGATAATGGATTTTGTGTCTGTACTGGTTCTGTTAGATCTCAGTGCTGGCCTTTGATACAGTCGATCATAATATTCTTTTAAAAGGCGGAAATTTGGCTGTAGGGATCAGGGGAAACAGCGCTAGGTTTGGTTTAAAAATCTTTTTGGCTCTGACAGATTCCCAGTTTGGGGTTCATGTAAATGATTAAAACCTTTTTAAAAACTCCAGGGTTTTAATTGTGGAGTACCCAAAGGGGTTCGTACTTGGACCAATTCTCTTTACTTAAATTTTATATAGGCTTTCAATAGGTAAAATTTTTACAGACAGCATAGAATAAAATTTTTTAAAACACTGTTACGTCTGATGACACTCAGCTTTATTTATCCATAAATCCTGATGAGCCCAAACAGTTAAAATAGACCACAAGCATGTTTGGAAGACATAAAAACTGGGATGACTTTAAATTTTCTGCTTTTCTAAATTTTCAGACAAGACAAAGTTGTCAATTTTGGACCGGAGTCTTTAAAAAAGAAATCCGCTTAGTCAATCACATAAACCCGGAAAATGGCTTTTTAAACTGACCACCGATAATAAAAGTAAAAAACCCTTTGGTTTTGTTATTTTTGACCAGGACATGTCATTTAAATCCCCAAATAAACAGGTTTTTACAGGATTTCCTTCTTTCATCTCCGGGAAACATTGCCAAAATTAGAAAATATTGTCCAGGATTGATGCTGAAAAAACTAGTCCAAAAATGCATTTGTTACTTCAAGGCTGGACTATTGGTAAGTCTTTACTATCAGGAATGTCCACAAAATGCAGTTAAAAAGCCTTCAGCTGATTCAAAACCCCTTCCGCAAGGAAAAGTCCTGATGAAAATTAAAAAGGAAGAGATCATTAATTTCCCCCTCCTTTAGCTTCCCTTCATTGGTCCCTTTTTAAAAATCCAGAAAGATTTAAAAAAATTCTCCTCCTCAAATATAAAGCCCTTAATGATTTAGCTCCATCATTCATCATAGAGCTGATTTTTCAAAACAACGAAAAAAAGGGGGGGGGGGAGAAAAAACCTTCCCCCCGTTCTCAGACTGAAAGGTTTTATTTGGTGGTTCCTAAAGTCTCTAGAAGTTAAAATGGGGGGCAGATCCTTTGGGTTATCAGGCCCCCTCTCCTGTGGAACCAGCTCCATTTTTTTAATCCGTGGGGCGGACACCCCGGGTTACTTTTGAGGCTAGGTTTAAAATTTTCCTTTTGATAAAGCTTTAATTTAGAGGGGGCTTAAGTTATCCTGAGCTATCTCTGTAGTTATAATGCTATAGGTTAGGTTTTGCTGGAGGACATAATGACCACTTTCACCCTCTTCGCTACTTTTTCACACTACTCTTCAATTTTGTATTTTTTGCTGTTATTTCAGCTTTTAACTTTGTTCCTCTCTTTTTTCTCTTCCTAGAAAAAAACACGGGCCTGACTCTGTGTCTAACGGTGAAAAAACTTTTCTGGAGAGGGGGCTTTCGTGTCCGAGTTTCTGCGGGCAAAAAATTTGGTGCTCACCCCTAACCATAATCCACATGGCCCTGCCCTTTCAGTTTTACCCTTTTCCCCTTCCTAGACATAGCTACTGACGGAGCTTCTACTGTAACTAATCTCTATGTGCTCTCTTCAGACTCTAACATTAAAAAACTGGCTCAGAGTTTATCTGTTTTTCTTTCTGGGTGAAACGACTAAAGGAGCTAAAATTCCATTAACATTTACCTTTTTCCCTTCCATAAAAAGTACTCTGGATCAGTTGCTTCTTTGTTCTCTTTGTGTCTTTGCTCTGTTCTCTCTAACCCCCAGTGGGTCGTGGGGCAGATGGCAGCTCACACGGGCCTGGGGTTTCTGCTGGAGGTTTTTCCTGTTAAAAGGGTTTTTTCTCTCCCCCTGTCGCTACATGCATGCTCATTTAATGGGGATTCCCTGCAAAGTTAAACGCCAGTGACTGTCCACTGTCCCCTCTACATGCTCATCCGGGGGGGATTGAATGCTGAAAGTCACTGACTGGGGAAAATCTCCTGGGTTTTTCCTTAGATAGACAAACTTTTTATCCAATTTTGGGAATAAAATAACCAGAATCTGACTGCACTGTTCAATGTTAGGGATTAATTGTAATGCATGTCCCCTGACTTTTGTGAAGTGCCTTGAGACGAGTGTTTTGTGAATTGGCGCTATTAAAAAAAAACTGAATTGAATTAAATTGAAGGGGAATTTTTTGGGTTCTAACCCCGGATTGTACCAAAAACAAAAAAAACCACGGCGGGGCCCAATCCCCCGGCAAATTAAATGTGCACCCTCAACTCTCCTGTTTTACACCAGAAATTTTGTCCGTGGGGAGCTCCACAGGGTCAAAATTACAACAGCCGGGCTGCTATAGCCAAACCCCTTTGGTCACCCGGACACAATGGCAAAACAGCAGTTTCAATGGGTTGAAAAGGAGACACAAATCTTGGGGCCTTGGGGGACAATGTGAAACATGTTTCCCCCATGAATTTCCCAAAACCTTTATTGTTTTCCCCACATCCGGGAGGGGTTCGGTGTGGAGAAGCCCCAAAAACCGTACCCCCCCAAGACTGTTGTCATGCCCAGAGGAGAAAGGGGGGTCGATCAGTGATGGTTTTTTGGGGCTGCCATATCATGGCTTTCCCCCTTGGCCCAATATTTTGTGCTGGGATGGGCGCGTCACTGCCAAGGGACTACCGAATAATTCTTGAGGACCATGTCCATCCAATGGTTCAAACATTGTATCCTGAAGGCTTCCGTGTATCAGGATGACAATGCACCAATACACAAAGCAAGACTGGTGAAAGATTGATTTGATGAACATGGAAGTGAAGTTGAACATCTCCCATGGCCCTTGGCACAGTCACCAGATCTTAATATTTATTGAGCCCCTTTGGGGGGTTTTTTGGAGGAGCGAGTCAGGAAAACGTTTTTCTCCACCAGTATCACGTAGTGACCTGGCCCCTATCCTGCAAGAAAAATGGCTTAAAATCCTCTGACCACTGTGCAGGACTTGTATATGTCATTCCCAAGACGAATTGACGCTGTATTGGCCGCAAAAGGAGGCCCTACACCATACTAATAAATTATTGTGGTCTAAAACCAGGTGTTTCAGTTTCATTGTCCAACCCCTGTAGCTAAACACAATGAGAAAAGAAAACTCTTAAAGGCAGAAGACTTGAGACTGGGACGGGGGTTCATCTTTGAGCAAGACAACAACCCTAAGAATACAGCCAGAGCTACAATGTGGAATGGTTTAGATCAAAGCATAATTATGTATTAAAAATGTTTACTTGAAGTCTAGAGCCAAATGAAATGGAGATTTTCTATAAAGACTTAATAATTCATGTTCAGACGCTTGCATCCAATCCGACTGAACTTGAGTTATTTACAAAGAGGACTCAGCAAGGATTTCAAACCCTAGATGGGCAAAGTTGATAAAGACACCCAAAAAGGCTTGCAGCTATAACTACAGCAACAGATGGATCTACAAGGTACTGACTCAGTACACTAAAATCCTATGCATGTTACGCTGCAAAAGAACGGAAAACCATATATCCCTTTCCTCCCTTTGTGAAGCTTTGTGCTTCGTGTGTTGGTCTATTGCATAAAATCCATATAAAATACATTGAAGCACTTTATGCAATCTTCTACATAAAAAAACAATATTTACTTTTAGTTTGCATATATTTGTTTAGACCTATGTCTGAAATACACACATTCCCTGGAATGGGAAACAATTAATTTTCTAGTTTTCGTAACCTTTGCAGTCAGAAATGCAAGAACAGAACATTAAGTGAAAATGGTTAAGTTTCAACCGCTTTAATTACGAAACATAGCAGTAGCAAATTGTTATATTGTTTTCACCCCAGAAGCAGTTGACAGATTGCCATGTATTAATCTGGAATTAATTATATATTTTCTTATAATTAGATCCACCTGAAACACCACAAAACCTCAGCTGTCAAACAAACCTCACTTACCCTTACACCTTGAACTGCATTTGGGACACTGGACAGCAGGACACCCACCTCCCCACAAAGTACACCCTGCACACTGAAATAAGGTACATTTATGCCTGAAACTATAATTACGCTAAAATAATTACAAGGAAAGAATCAGTTTGATGTCAAGAATCTTTGATTCACCATTCATTGTAAGTCCTTCAGGTTGCACAACTTTTTACTACCCTTTTATATCATTTCAGGGACTTAAGTGAGAACCGTACTTATGAACCACCACCAGAAATCAATCACTATTCAATTCCTCGTACTGACTTTGGTCTGTTCAGTGATATGAATATCTACGTAAAGGCAAAGAATGACCTCGGAGAGGCAACTTCAGCACAAGTTGTTCTGGAACCAGTTAGTGCAGGTTAGTATTTACGTTAAATAGGAAAATAAAAAAAACTCTGTATGTATGTATGTGTGTGTGTGTGTGGTGTGTGTGTGTGTGTGTGTGTGTGTTCCTGTCTTGGCATCACAGTGAGAACCATTTTCCCGATTTCACCATCAAATTGAGGACCGTTTGTACCAAAGTGAGGACATTTTGCTGGTCCTCACGACCTATTTTGCTAACGGTTAGGTTTAGGACTAAGGTGTGAATTGACTTTAGGTTAAGGTTAGGGTTAGGCATGCACTGGTAATGGTTAGGTTTAGGGTTATTGTCAGGGTTAGGGCATAGAAAGGGTGGAAAACGACTGAAAATCAATGGAAGTCAATGGGAGTCAACACATGGTCCTCACTACATATAGCAAAACAAGTGTGTGTGTGTGTGTGTGTGTGTGTGTCTGTGTGTGTTTTTGTATGTATGTATGTATACATTTTCTAGCAGCGTCCTATGACTAGACTAGGAAAATAAAATACTCTTTGTTTTGCACCAAACAAAATAATTTCTATCATCCAGATGTTTGGAGAAATATGTAAGGATTACAAAAATATCTTCAGCACTAGTGTTCCTCAGGGTTGTTTTTAAAGGTGTACAAACTCTGTCTCTATTATTTAAACTCTGCTTCATAAATTAGAAAAATCCACTTTAAGGAAAATCTAATCTTGATTGTTTTTCTGTCAGCTAAATTTGACCAACCCATTATTGCAAAGATTGGTGTGCAACCTAAAAGGTTAGGTTGCCTAAAGCTGACATGGAGCTTGTCAAAGCAGCAGAGTTGGATGCTTTACCTTGCTGTAAACCTGGAAGTCCGACTTAAGACTGCAGGCAGCGACCAATGGAGTGACCCACCAGTGAGTTCAGCTGAAACTGTTAATATAAACATCATGAAATCATATCGCCTCAGACTTGATCTTGTTCCTGAAAGCTTCCAAGGTGTATTAGAGCCCACCTGAAATTTGCAGTGTATTTAAAGTCATGCTTGCATGATTTCTTTTTTCTTAGATCCCTTTGAGCCAAGTTAAATCATCCAAAGCAGTGGTGGAATGCTGTCGTCTCTTTCATGGGACTCGTTATTTGGCCCAAATTAGAGTCAGATACAAGCAGAGCCCCTGGAGTGAGTGGAGCAGCAGCAAGTCTGGAGTCACCTTGGAGACTGGTAGGGCTCGGATCAATTCGGAGTGACACGACCAGTCACTCTTAAGATTTTCCAATCTGTTGCCTTTTCTCTTCACTTTTCCCTCATCTTTTCAGTGTATGCAAATGTCATGTTGTGCATCTCTCACCGCTTCGCTCTGCAGCACAGACTGAATTGAAGTATTGAGTTTTGTCGCTTATGCAGACAGTCAATCCATAGACCTGTCTTGTAGGGAGAAGTTTTTATTTTCTACTGAGTTAGAGAAGTTCAGACTTTTGACAAATTGCCACACTGACAGCTGTCTCTTTCTTTTCAGCTCCAACTGGACGTTTAGACTCGTGGATGAAGGTATCAAGGAATCACACAAGCATGAAACTCAACATACAATTGTTCTGGAAGGTACCTATATGATTTCTTGTCACCTGTTCAAACAGTATTTTCCCCTATATATTCTGCGAGACTGTTTAAAGCCTTTTTTATTGTTTCAGCCATCAAAACTATTCCGTGCAAATGGCCAAAATCTGTCATATGTTGTCTCACAACAAAAATCGCATGGTGAAAGGTGGAGAATGTGCTCTACAACTGAGACATTCTGTTCTTTCCTGCTTTCTGGGAGAGTAAGGAAAGTGTATCTGAGTGCTGTGAATAGTGCAGGGAAATCACCCCCCACTGAAATTCGGGTTTACCAGCCTAAAGGTAACTCATATCACTTACAAAAACACACAGTATATTGCAAAAAAGTCATATTACTCAAATGTTGCAACCATAAACTTCAAAGTGTTTATTGGCATTTCCTTTGACAGACAAACACAAGGAAGTGTACATAGGTTACAAATTTTTTTTTACAAAGAAAAACTTTTTAATGCAAATGTATTAACCCAGTTTTATTTTGATGTGGGAAAATTAATGATGTGCTATCATGAACACCATCATGAAACATGGTGGTGAAAGCATCAATCTGTAAGGATGCTGGGCAAACTGAAGAGAAATTACATTAAGGGCTTGAAACCTCAAAAACTCTACACATACATCAAGATATACATTGGAATGGGTGCCCAAGTCCAGTCATCAAGCGCTACTATCCTGCAAATTTTAGATGCATCCCTTCTCCAACACACCTAAATGAAATGAATGGTTCATCTCTGCAGAGCTGAATGATATTGTTTGAGAGAAATCAACTATTTGATTCAAGTGTGTCGGAGAACGGATGCATCTATTAGTCGCAGGACAGTAGCTCTTAAGGACTGGACTTGAGCACTCCTGGTTTAAATTCAAGTATATTAATGTTTTAAAATGGCCTAGTGAAAGGCCAGACCTAAATGCAATTGAGAACCTATGACAAAGCCTTAAAATTATCTTTCTCTCAAACCCCCAGTCGGTTGAGGCGGATGGCCACTCACACTGAGTCTGGTTCTGCTGGAGGTTTCTTCCTGTTAAAGGGGAGTGTTCCTCTCCACTGTTGTTACATGCATGCTCAGTATGAGAGATTGCTGCAAAGTCAGTGCAAGCGACTGTCCACTGTCGCTACGTGCTCATCCAAGAGGAGTGAATGCTGCAAGTCACTGACTCGATGCAATCTGCTGGGTTTCCTTAGATAAAAAAAACATTTTAACCAATCTGAATAACAACCTGAATCTGACTGCAATGTTTGACAGTAGGATTAATTGGAATGTATGTACCTGACTGGAAATCAGTATGATTCGATTAAATTGACCTTGTAAAGTGCCTTGAGACGACATGTGTTGTGAATTGGTGCTATTTAAATCAAACTGAATTGAATTGAATTGAATTGAATTGAATTGAATTGAATTGAATTGAATTTAATTTAATTTAATTTAATTTAATTTAATTTAATTTAATTTAATTTAATTTAATTTAATTTAAAATGGCTGTGTGCACCTCAAGATTGTGTAATACCTTCTCTTAGGCTATCACATAACATATGCAATGATGTTTGTGCTTACAGTGTGACAAAATGTATACCTTTGCAAGGCAATGTATAGAGTGTTTTAGGATATCATTTTGTTTGTAAACTTGAGATGTTTTTATGTCTTCAGCTCAGATGGCAATCATGGATGTCACAGCTGTTCCTCACGATGAAAGATCATTTCTGGTCCAGTGGACTGCTGACGTTATTTCAGATCTCATTGGTTATCTGTTGGAATGGAAACCTTTACTGAAAACAGACCTCTCCCACATTCATTTTGAAATTGTAAATAAAAGCCAGTCTAGTCTCATCATTACCGGTACGTTGCTAGAATTTGTTGTACATGTTCAAGGATACATGAGCCTGGTTGTAATCGCACTTTTATCTCTCACTGCATGAACTCAAATAATGACTTATGTGCAAGATTCATTTTCTCCTGCACAACTCGCCTATACACACTGCTATTAACTTCTGGCCATTGATCCACTCTGCCCTCTACACTCATCCACAGGCAGCTTTGAGCCCTACAAGCCCTACGGGATCTCTGTATATCCCAGGTTTAAGGATGGGATCGGATCTCCTCAGACTGTTAATGCCTACTTGAGACAAAAGGGTAAGTCACCAAAGACAAACGGGGGATCACACAAAGAGCATGCAGAGGTGCAAGAGTCAAGTTTCCTCAACTTTAAAGAAGTAAAACAGGTTTTTGCATTCATCAGATTACAGGAACAGTGTGAGCTTTCAGAAAGCAGATTATATGTTATGAAATGTTGCCCTCTTGTGGAGATAAAATGATGATTCATTTGCTAATTCAAATCAAAATACACTTTAATATAAATGGTCTCTTTCTTTTTAAAGCTCCATCAGTGGTTCCTAAAATTCAAATTAAAAAGACCTGGGAGTCAGATATTGAAATCTCCTGGGATGAAATTCCTTTAGAGCAAAGGAATGGATTTATTAAGGGCTACAAAGTCTTCTACTGGAACGAGAATGGACCTATTAAAGGTAGGTTAAACCCCAGAATTGTTTAAGTTGTAAAATGTCTTTTTAGTGCAAGCCCTCTGAGGCTGGACTTTTCTCCAGTTGTGAGTGCAGATGCAGAAGACAGGAGGGTGATCTTAACGGACCTCAACACTGTATCTCTGTATGAAGCTTGCATGATGGTTAGCACATTTGGTGGGAGCCTGAATGGGTCAACTATTTATTTTAAAATCAAGCCCTTTGGTTGGTACCATACTTTCATTTGCCAGTGGCATTTTAGAGAGCTAATCACAGATTGTCAAAGTAGATTTGAAATCATAACGTATGATTTTCTTTTCCAAGATGCGGTTACTGTTGTGGTCTCTGTAACTGTAGTTGGAGTTGGACTGGCGTTGCTGATCATTTTCACCGTCCTGATCTGCTTTTCCAAAGACAAAAAGTAAGCTGATCAAACACAGCATGATCTAGAGATCTATGATGCAGTACTGTGAAGATTTATTTGCTTCCTTACAGATTTCTTTTGTTTTTGCCACATTGAAAATCACAACACAAATTTTATAAATTTGTTATAATTTATTTTCAGGGCAATTCATTCAGTTAAATTCTGTTTATTTATATAGGGCCAATTCACAACACGGTGTCTTGAGGCACTTTACAAAAAAAAGTTAATTTAATAGAATTATACAGACAGATTGAAAGTCAGTTACACACATTACAAATTGATCATAGTTAACAAACATTGCAGTCAAGTTCAATTTGTTTTGCAAATTGGTTAAAGTATTTTCTAAGGAAACCCAACAGATTGCACCGTATACCGGATATGCATCATTCTCTTCTCCTGGGTGAGCACATAGTGACAGTGGACTGTTGCTTACATTACAGAAAATACACATAAAAACACAGAAGCACTGATCCAAAAGGTTCTTGTATGTTAAAGAAAAGTAAAATGTTATTTTTCTGAAATGCTTTATTAGATGCTTCTCCTAAGTCCACAGATATTTCCCCAGAAAACTTGAGAACTATCCAGATGTTTCCAGCTAATCGTCAGACTGGCATTAGTTTTCATTTTAGTCAGCAGTGGTTTTCACCTTGAAATTCTCCCTTAGCTGCCATTTTTGCCCAGACTCATTCCCTACTGTTGAATCATAAACACTGACCTTAGCTGAGACAAATGAGGCCTGCAGTGATTTAGACCTTGTTTCGGGTTATTTTTGGACCTCCTGGACAAGTCTTTAATTATGTTCTACTGGAGTAATTTTGGTAGGTCGACCACTCCTGAGAAGGTTCACCACTGTTCCATGTTTTCTCCATCTGTGAATTATGACTCTCATTGTGGTTCACTGGAGCCCAAAGCCTTAGAAAGTGCTTTGGGCTCCAGTGAAACTAAATCCAAAAAGGTAGATAATCAGCTGACTGGGGATTTATTAAGGGAGGGCAATATATTACAGCTTGGTGTGGATAGCTTTTTCCCCTTAATTAATGAACTAATAATAAAACAACTTTTCTATTTTCTTAGGTGATCTTTGTCTTATATTTAAATTTGCTTAAGGTTCTAGAACAATTAACTGTGACAAAAAATACGAACAAAAGAAATCTATAAGGGAGCAAATGCTTTTTAACTTCACTGTATGTTTTATTTCTAAAATTGTTTCTATTCTTTTTATCTTAAGGCTAAAGGGACACTTCTGGCCAGTTGTTCCAGATCCAGCTAACAGCAGCATTAAAAGATGGTCATCAGAATCAACTCAGGTAATGAACATTCACATTTGCCACAGATGTTAAGTAAAAGTGGTCATGATCAACACATAAGTGTAATATAAGCTACCAAAGTTATAAATATTTAAAGAATTACAAACATTTGGACATTGTACTGGTTTTACCATCACACTAAATTTGAATGTAAAATGTATGAAAAATGTAAATCTCTGTTAGAAATACACTGCCTGGTCAAAATCAAAGTCGCCACCTGAATTTAACTAACTAAATAGATAGGAGCCTCCCATTGGATAATTACTGCAAGGGTGATTATGTTTCAGCTGGCAGCAAGTTATTTAACTGGTGCAATGAGTTGCTTCTCATTTCTTAAACAACCAACATTTCTTAAACATGTCAAAGACACGTCCCGTGGTTGTGGAAAAGATGTCAGTCCGTTTCAGTAGGGTCAAATCATTGGCATGCATCAAGCAGAGAAAACATCTAAGGAGATTCCAGAAACTACCAAAATTGGGTTAAGAACTGTCGAACGCATTATTAAAAACTGGAAGGATAGTGGGGACCCATCGTCTTCGAGGAAGAAATGTGGCCGGAAAAAAACCGTGAATGATCGTGATTGGCGATCACTTAAACGTTTGGTGAAATCAAATCGAAGAAAAACAACAGTAGAACTCTGGGCTATGTTTAATAGTGAAAGTAAGAGCATTTCCACATGCACAATGTGAAGGGAACTCAAGGGATTGGGACTGAACAGCTGTGTAGCCTTAAGAAAACCACTAATCAGTGAGGCTAACTAGAAAAAAAGGCTTCAGTTTGCTAGGGAGCATAAAGATTGGACTCTGCAGCAATGGAAGAAGGTCAAATGGTCTGATGAGTCCAGATTTACCCTGTTCTAGAGTGATTGGTGCATCAGGGTAAGAAGAGAGGCAGATGAAGTGATGCACCCATCATGCCTAGTGCCTACTGTAGAATCCTGTGGGGGCAGTGCTCTGATCTGGGGTTGCTGCAGTTGGTCAGGTCTGGGTTCAGCAACAGTTTGTGTTCAAAGAATGAGGTCAGCTGACTACCTGAATATACTGAATGAAGAGGTTATTCCATCAATGGATTTTTTCTTCCCTGATGGCACGGGCATATTCCAAGATGACAATGCCAGAATTCATCGGGCTCGAATTGTGAAAAAGTGGTACAGGAAGCATGAGACATCATTCTCACACATGGACTGGCCACCACAGAGTCCAGACCTTAAACCCATTGAGAATCTTTGGGATGTGCTGGAGGAGGCTTTGCACAGCGGTCAGACTCTACCATCATCAATGCAAGATCTTGGTGAAAAATTAATGCAACACTGGGTGGAAATAAATCTTGTGACATTGCAGAAGCTTATTGAAACAATGCCACAGCAAATGTGTGCCGTAATCAAAGCTAGAGGCGATCCAACGAAATATGTGTGACCTTTTTTTTTTTTGGTGACGACTTTTTTTGGCCCAGGCAGTGTATAGACAACAAATGTTAAACCGAAACTCTAGAAGCTAAGACTATGTAAAATAAAAACAGTAGTAATAAAAGTATAAATCAATCATTTCCTGTTGTAAAAGAAGTAGGGAGAAGCAAATGCTGATTCATTTCTACCACATTTAATAGTTCATTTACTCCTCGCTATGCTGTCAATACTTATGGAATACTTATGTAAACTAATATGTAAATATTTATACTTATATAATTAATTTACACGTCATACATGATTATTATGGTGCATCAATACATTAGAATATCATCAAAAAGTTTAATTTATTTATGTAAAACAATAAAAGAATGGCATGTTATGTAGATCAGCTATACATTTATGTTTATTTCTGTTTATTTTGATGATTGTGACTTACATTGCATGAAAACTCTAAATTTTGTTTCACAGAAAATTTAAATATTACCAGTATATAAGAGTCATGAAAAAAGGGATGTTTAACAGAAATGTCAGCCTACGGATATGTATGCCCATGTTCTGTACAGTACAGTCAATGTTTCATAATTTATAAATTTTATGTGTGATGTCTTTACTGTTGTTTTTGGCGAGGTAACCTTAAGTGAGATTTTAAATGTAAATTGGTCTTTCAAGGTTAAATAAAGTTAAAATAATAGTATATGTCCTCAGTACTTGGTCAGTGCTCCTTTTGCATGAATTATTGATCAATGCAGTGTGGCATGGAAGTGATAAGACTGTGCTATTGTTGGGGTGTTGGGGAGGCCCAGGTTGCTTTAACATTGGCTTTCAGCTCATCTGCATTTTTAATCTCTTCATAAAACATAGCTTCTCTTCTGGGTTTAAGTCAAGTGAGTTTGCCGGCCAATCAAGCTTAATGATGACATGATCATTAAACCAAATATTGGGCAGGTGACAAGTCCTTCCAGAGAATGAATTCAGCATCCCCATAAAACTTGTTGGCTAAGGGAAACTTGAAGTCACTAACATGCCCTGCGCTGACTGTGGACTTGATTAAAACACAGTGGACCAACAGGAGCAGATCCGATAGTTCCCCTAATAATCACTGACTGTGAAAACTCCACCTTGGGTTTTAAGTAATTTGGATTATGCTCCCTTTCCATCCAGACTCTGGGATTTAATTTTAAAATGAAATACAAAATTTACTGTGATCTGAAAAAAGGTCTTTGGACCCTGATAATTAATCCAGTTCTTTTTCTCCTTACCCCAGGTAAGATTCTTCCAATGTCTCTGGTTCAGAAGGAAGGTGACAGTTAAGGTCCATGTCCTGGATATGTCTGTGTTTGGTGGCTCTTGAAACACTGAGCCCAATTGCTGTCCATACCTTATAATTATCTCTCAAACTCTTAAATGGGCTTTGCTCCACAATCCTCTCAAAGATCTCAAACAGGTCATCCCTGTGGCTCGTGTATATTTTTCTTCCACATTTTATCCTTACACTTACTTTCTTGTTTAGCAATGACCTTTTGTGGCTTACCCAAGTGGAGGGTGTCCATGACTGTCTACTGGACTGTCTACCCTAACCCTCACCCTACCCTCTTCCTCTTGATTGTGTAGGCCAATGCATAACATGTCTGTAATGATAAAAAAATAATAATAATATTATTATGTAATATTGTAATTTTCTGAGAAACCAGATTTGAGTTTTGATTAGCTGTAAGCCATATTTATCTAACTATTTCCTGTTTTATATATGTAGGAATTAGCAAAAGTGTTCATAATTCCATAATAACAGAATAATGAGAAAGTGAAAAGTCAGAGGTTCACATACATTTTCCAAATATTTGGTAGTTCTGCCTTTAAACTAAGTCATTTTGGTCAAACATTTGCTGTTTCCTTCCACAAGCTTTTTTTCATAGTTTGCTGCCATTTTAGCCCATTCCTCCTGACAGAATTAATGTAACTGAGTGAGGTTTGTACGCCGCCTTGCTCCCACACACCAATTCAGAAGACTGAGATCAAGGCTTCATGATAGCCACTCAATAGCACTGACTTTGTTGCCCTAAAGCTGCTTGATAACCTATTTTGTGTTATGATTAGGTTTATTGCCCATTTGGACAACCTTTTAATGCTTTAATTTTCTGGCTGATGTGTTGACATGTTGTGTCAGTATTTCCAAATAATAATATTTTTTATAAAATCTGCTTTGCAAAGTACACTAGTTCCTTCCACAGCAAGACACATATACAACATGATGCTGTCTCCCCATACTTCACCATTGGGAAGGATGTTTCCAGGGTTGCTACCCTTTTTCATCCAAATGTAATAGCCGTTATGTCCAAACACTTTAACCTTGGTTTTATCAGACCACAGTACATATATCCAGAAATTTAGTTATTTGTTCATGTGTGCATTTGGAAAGAAGACAAAACCTATCTCCTTTCCTGAATGGGATGATAGCTAGACATATTCATGCTGTTTATACTGGCGTATAATTGTTGAAACAGAAAAAACATGGCAACTTCTTGTATCTGGAAACAATACCCATGGATGAACCATGTGGAGTTCTTCAATTCTCTTCCCAATATTTTGGTTGATTTCTTTTCATTTTTACATTATTTCAGTCACTGAAGCAGTATTTCCTTAATTTAACTCAAATGTAAAATGTGAATTAACCTATCAGAGGGTTACAAAATCATGACATCATCATCTTGCAATATGTAAACCTCTTGACTTTGAAGGAAAAAATATCTTAAAATTTCTAGGTCTCAATATTATTATTTAGTCAGTAAAGATAATTATGGTTATCTTAACTGACCCAAAACTGTAAACATATAAAAAGGTTTTATTTCTTTTATATAGTGTGTGTAAAGTTCTGGTTTTAACTCTATGAGTTTCCCTTTCTAGTTAAATATATGCATTCATTGTTTTTCTCTGCAGTTTACTCATCCATCCTGGGAAGAGGAGCCCAATCTAATATGCTTGTCCCATCTCAGCTTCCTGGATCTTACTACCAAACTCAGCAAAGAAGAGGATGATATTTGGTTTAATAGCTCAGAAGACACCAGTGATCTTGGAGAGTCGATTTGCGGCTCACCATTCATGCCTTCATATTCTGGTTCAAACAGCGAGTCTGTTCCTTATGCTACCGTGCTGTTGTCCTCTTCATGCAACGGCCCAATACCAGATGAGCCTCATGTCTATCTGCGCTCCGAATCCACACAGCCCCTCTTGGAAACTGAAGGGTCTTTCACTCCAAAATGCTACCAAAATTTTGCAATCGATGGGATGCCAAGGGAGCAGTGTTTTTTTGGGCCCTGTGAAAATGATATCCCTGAAATAAAGGAAGACCCAGCCATTGTTTGGGATGACTTTCCCCTTCTACGTTCTTTAGCCATGAAGGAGATTGAAAGTGACTAAAATTAATTTGCTGATCATGAGAATACGCTTGCAAAGTTAATTTTTTTTTTTCTAAGATGAGCCTACACAGCATAAAATCTCTGTAGTCGCCAGATAGATTGAGAGCCTAGATTTTAATGCACGATTGTTTTTCTTCCGTGATTCTTTTACATTTGTAAAATAAATGTTATATTTCTGTACTTTTATGATACTGTTAAGGGTTAAATGTAAATCTGTGTAAAAACCTAGTTTGGTTACATTTTTTAAAAGTTAAACAGTTAGAGGTCAAAATGTCAAATGTCTGAGGTTTTGTTTATTTATGAAGCACCGTCCCCAATTCACTGGTAAAGATAAATACAAAAGTCCTAAAAGAAATGGTTTTTATCAGAACCTGTTGAAGCCAAGATGCAAGGCTTGCTAAGCTGCAGTTGCTAAGCTTGCTATGCTGTAACAATATAGATTTTTTTGTACCTACCTCATTTCCTCCTTACTGTGAGTGGTAGAAAGCAAAACCATGGGTCCTCAGCCAGCCTCCGTCTTGACTAGATTTTGTCAATTTGGCAGTTTTGATTAAACTTTACCATACATATGGGCAAGTTTAGGAAAGTAGCAGCTTTCTTTAGCCGCTTTCTGATGTTTGAGGATCAGCATCTGCCGATCTTGTTTTAATGGAATGTTCTGTTGTTTTACTGTTTTTTGATCAGTAACTAAGAACTAAGCTTCCATGTCATGTCTCTGTGTCTAATTAAAAATCCCTAGTCAAAGTAAAATAAATATTTTTAAACATCAGGGGAGCCAATTTGGAGAAAGTTAAATATTAAACAGATAGGTAATTTGGTTAATTGTATGTTAAAGTATATGTTAATATTTTCTGAAACTGTCTTGTTGACCTCAGGTTGACACAAGTGTGCTACGATGACCTGCCCTTCTCCGTCTCTGATTGGCCACTACTTACTGCTGTCACTGGGTGCAATAGTTATGCATACAAAAAGGATGAGGATCAGTTAAAGCAAGCTTGGGCTGTAGCTTGGGAAGTAAGGTATGCTTTTCTTTAAAGACAGAACAAAACATAGTAAAACTAAAAATTAAAAAAACAGTAACTTTTCTGCTTTGCCTTTTTTTGCCTAACCCTATATCAATGTGGAAGAAGTGATTGCCATTTTTTATTATAATCGTATCATTTAGCGTACCCATCTGTGTGATTTACCATCTGTGTGATTTCCCATGTGAGTGGCCAGATGTTATATGTCACAGTTCTGCACTCTGACAAATGTTTAAATAAAAATTGTTTAAGTTTTCCAATGATTACTTCTGCTATCTGTCTAAAAACCTTTTCTTAAGTGAAAGTAGCCACATTTTCCTATCTGTAAGGTTTTTTTTAAATACAGCTTCTACTTTACATTTTTTACTTACAACCCTAACAATACACCAGTGTTTTTATTGGGACTTTATGGGGTCAGCCAACAGAAAACAGTGCCTAATTGTAAGCGAAACAAAAATGTGTATTTGTGACAAATAAAGGACACAAGAAAGGACACAAGGGAGAAAGAAGGGAAAGAATGACACAAGGAGTGATTTAGACAATGAAACGGGATAAAGTATGGAGGGCAAATGTTTTTCCGTACTCATCTGGAAAATAGGCTACTGACATCGAATTCCATACTTTTGCAGACTGCGTAGGAGTCCTGTTAATCATTATTAATATGGGGTTCCGGTGTTGTGCGAAATTATGTTCACTTTAACCTGACGGACATCAGTCAGCCACCAAACATTTCCAGCATGTTGTGTTTATTTATGATTTTTTATTACTGATATATAACAATCAGGCTTCCTGAATAGAGTGTAGCTTGATATTCTGGTAAATCACTTTCTAATGTAAAATATGATAAAACACTGGATTCATGAAAGATATTTCTAGTAGCTAATTTTTTATCTATAATGTCTGATGTTACCCCATGGGACATGGATTAACCAATCATCTTATGTTTTAGGTCGATCATTCCTCACATCATACAAAACTATCCTTGTGAATTTGGACACATTTGCTCTTCATTTGCCAAAGGTACAGATAGGAACCTTTTATTTCGACTGTCTGAAATATTCTATTCCCCCCTCATAACATGGGAACAAAATAACTTACAGGCAAATGTTTTACTGTGTTCATTCCTCTCGTCATGGACAATAAGTCCTGTGGATATGAAAACTTTGGGTTTTTATTTGCCAGAGTTACCTGGGGGAACCAAATATTTCAGGAAGCTGACATATTCTGTTCCCCCCTCATAACATGGAAACAAAATAACTTACCAGAATCATGGATGTTACATCCAATGAATTTTGAGACTTTGTGGCTCTTTCTTTCCCATAGTTACCTTTTACGAAAGTTTTGTAAAGAAAAACATCAAGCTTATTTTTCAAAATGTAATTTATTAACTTTTAGATAAAGCCTAAACAAACAAGCATACCACAGCATTCACACACACCTAAGGAGAACATGCAAAGCACTTAAATGTGTTTTCATGCCTGATGAAACCACCTCAGGCACGTCTCGCATTGGATCTTAAAAAGGGACAAATAATATAAGGCATTTTCAACAAGAATATCTCTTTACAATTTCAACATCTATTCATTTTCTATTCCTACTTATTCCAACTTCGGTCTACAGGAGGGCAGGAGCCTATTAAAGCTTGTATAAGCAAGATAAAATTACAGTTTTAGTCCTCTCCATTTAACCTCCTAACACTACATGTTTGAATAATTTTAAAATTTTGTTAGCCAGTCCAAGTCTGGCTCGTTTTCCATCTCTCTGCAGAAGTGGCACAAGTCAAATCTTTGTGTTTCAAAGTTTGTTTGTCTGTGGAGCTCAGTGACTTGCTTTGAGATTTATATCTGGCCACTATCTGGTAACTATTAAACAGGATGTGATTAGCACAAACACAATTTATTCAGGAGGTGTCTATGAGAATGTACCATTTTTGGACATAATTAGTGATAAAAGTAGCATTATGAACTTGAATAATACCAGAAAATATAATGGTTGAATTTATTTATTTGTGAACAAAGAAATAATTTTCTTAAATAAATGTTATTGTAGTCCCTGTTGAAAATCCACAGCCTCTTTTGCATGACGTCTTTCTGCAAACTGACATGTAAAGCTTGATTTAATGGCTTTAAATTAAAGAAAGTAACAAAGTTCATATGCTTCAAAATATATATCATAATCATAAAATCATTCATTGTGTGAAAATATGTATGCACCTTTAATGCAAATACTCCACATGATGTACTGTCCTGTTGTTCGGGATGTTTAACAGTATCACATGTCCACCTTGACACACTGCATCCCTTCTTCCTCATAACTGCCTTGTTAAAATAGGTATATTAATAAGAAGAACCTTGAGAATGCTTGAGTTAATGCCTGAGTTAAAGTTTAATATCTACCCATACCTTGTGATTTGCAAACATTTCTGGATGTCTTGCTTTGACTCCCCCAGTGGATCCAAGAACAAAAACCTTTTGTCTTGTGGGTAGATCACCTAAAAAGTGTGCAATCAACAGTCTTCATGTAGTTTTTTGCCTATGACATAACTATGATATAAGATATTTTTAAAATATAAAAACAAATTCTTACCACTAATGTCCAGTGGTGGTGATGATTATTAATTTCCAGAATTATAGAATTATTTCATAATCTATTGGGTTCATCTGTGATTAAAAAAATACAGTAAATATTTTTTGAAGATGTAGGTTTAGTAATACAAACAATGTACTAAGATTAGAATTTGGCCTAAGTGCTACAGCAAAATCTGGTAATTTATATTCAACAATAAATATCACAACGATTATCATTTTATCTTATCATAGATTCAAAACTGTTATGACCACATGGAAAACTCAAACAGAAACGCATAGTAGAATGCATGAGATCTACCTTTAATCTTGGACTTTTTCCCTGCCACATTGCTGTCATTGCAAATGAATCTATAAAAGCAGCCAGTCCTGTATTCTGGATGTTGTAATCCTTTACAATAACAGCCATAAATGCATGAATAGACTGCAAATGTATTAAAAGACCAAAGATTAACTAAATACTGTAACAGCTTTGAAATTTTAAAACAATATATTTATTGTACCTCACTCTCCAGTTCTATATCAGGACCGATTTTATTGATGTAAGAGTAAAGTAACTTGTATGCATTCACTCTCGATAGAAGGACATCTTTTCCCATAAAAGCATCATGCACATCTGATGATGAGGAAGGGGTAGGGCTAGTGGAAGACAAAACAAAAGTTAAAGATAAGTTTAGTTATCATGACACCTACTTCCTGTAATTTTAAAAAGTGTTGTATATGTCAGTAGAATTTGGACGCTGTGCCTGTCCATTCTGGTGAAGAGAGAGCTGAGCCGAAAAGTGAAATCTCTCTATTTACCGGTTGGTCTACATTCCTATCCTCACCTATGAGCATGAACTGTGGGTCATGATGGAAAGAACGAGATCCTGGATACAAGCGGCTGAAATGAGCTTTCTCCACAGGGTGGTCGGGCACTCCCTTAGAGATAGGGTGAGGAGCTCGGCCATCCAGGAGGAGCTTGGAGTAAAGCCGCTGCTCCTCCACATCGAGAGGAGCCAGTTGAGGTGGCTCGGGCATCTATACCGGATGCCTCCTGGACGCCTTCCTCGGGAGGTGTTCCAGGCATGTCCCAGCGGGAGGAGGTCCAGGACACGCCCCAGGACACGCTGGAGGGACTATGTCTCTCGGCTGGCCTGGGAACGCCTAGGGCTCCCCCCGGAGGAGCTGGAGGAGGTGTCTGGGGTGTCTGAGTCAGCTGCCCCCGTGACCCGATTCCAGATGAAGTGGAAGACGACGAGTACGAGTATTAATTGTATTGATTGATTGTCATTTTTTTTTAGACTAAAACAAGACAAAAGCAAAGTTGTACAAAGACATTGGGTCTTTGTGAGACATACATATGTATGCTAACTGAAAGTGACATATTTAAACTATGTAGTTTGATATACATGTTTAAAATTCAAACAATAAAACTTACATTTCTCAGCTAGTTTTCGATTTTTTACATCAACTCGTTCCAGATGTGTACTCCTAGTGAGAACACACAGAGAAAACAGAACAAACAACCACTGATACTCACTTATAGAAGCAATTTAGAGTTAAGAGTTAATGAAACCTATTCTATCCTGAGAAGACCCAATGGTCGGACATGCAAACCCCACATAGAAAATACCTTAATACCAAACATCTTTGTATGTTGAGGCCACTGTGCTTACCATCGCACTACCATGTAGTTTCACTAAAAGTGCTTCTTTTTACTTTTAATTAGTTTACCTTTATGGGAGTGTACTCTGACGGCTGTTTCAGGGCTTGGGCACAGGCCTGACAGGATGAGCACTCAGAGACCTGAAAGGTTATTTACAGACAAAATCAAAAAAAAGAATTTCAACACATGTAAAGAATACATTATCAGACAACCACAGTTTCATATTGGAAATACAAATAGGGCTTACTCATTTATTTTTCTAAAATTTAAACATTATGATTATTTTAAGAGGTTTTAATAAAGAAAAATGTTTAGTTTGTTCATGGTGCTTATCTAACATACTCATTTCTTGATGTCAACAGACATTCATGGCCAATAAAACCTCCTTGAGATGGCATCTAGTGTTTTAATCTGGCCACAATGTGTCCCTGTAGGGCTGTCATGGAAGTCCACAAAGACTCTTTCTGCTTCCTCAGCACCTTTAATAACTTTAATCTTTGTTAATGTAAGACTGCCTTTGTGTCTTACATAGAAGAGATCATTTCCTCGGAAAAGGTAAAGGGCAACATTTAAAGTTGGACTGAAACATACAAATCTCATTCAAATTAATTTGCAAATTTTCCAAAAATATACAAATGTGTACTACATGACTACTTGAGTAATACATACCAGTTGAAATAATAACCATGCAAAAAACAAAACATGCTGAAAGACATTTTGAAATGCATATTTATTTTTGGAGAAAAAAATAGACAGTTCTTATTCGAAGGATTAATGTCTGTTAATTGGTTTAGGTAAGAATTTTGCTTCAAAATTGTGCACTCTTCTGGATTTTGTTTCTGATATGGTTTAATGTAACTTTACAGGATTTTTCTGCAAAAGGTCAATTAAAGCCAACACAATTTAATAGGAGAAATTAAATATAACTATAATTCACATTAATACAGTGGCAAAAATCCCATTTTATTTTTTGGGGGGGACAGTAAGCAGAAAAAAATTCAGAGAGTAATTCTTGGAGGGGGGGGGGCATGCTACAATTATGTTATGGAAAGTAATATTTGTAGTTATAGCAAATCTAAGATGTCAGTAAAATATAAATTAAGTTTATAACTGACAATAATATCCTGACAGAGGTTTTTGAGTCCTAAGTGATCTCTTCTCCCTCCTCGCTCTCTTCTCATTTGTCCCGTCAGTGCTGCTACTTGCTGCCGAGAGTAGCAGCCGGTAGCCCCTCCTGTTGGAAACAGCGTGTGCATGTGGACCAAACCACTTTGTGGGATAGGGGTGTCGAGTCTTTTAATAATTAGGAAACTTTTTTTACGTACTATCTAACTTGGATCACTTTAACTGTGCTTTTATTAAATATTACTATATTATCATTTAAAAAATGTTTTTGTATTTACAATGATTATTGGGGGGGGGGCATCTTTATGGAATGGGGGACACATCCCCTCCGTCCCTCCCAGGATTTCCGCCTATGCATTAATAATAGAGGTCATGAACATTGTGCGTCACTTCTGCATTATACTTAAGAATAACGTTCGTGTGCAAGCATATTAATCAAAATTGAATACAGTAGTTAAACAATAATGAAAGAACAATTAATGTTACCCAACTGTGTTCTGATAATTTATGCATTTCACTATGTATTACTTATATCTTAATAATGGGTACTTTCAGTACATAGCTCCGAAAGCTAAAGATACCTACCTTCAATGTCGTACGAACAAGCTTTCCTTCGAATGAGATATTTTTGTTGTTTTGTTGAATGATGTGGATAGCCGCCTTTGACTTTATAGATAGTTAAGGAGCGTTTCATATTCCATACTGTCCATATTTATGAAAAGTGTCGACTTGAAAAAATTTTTTCCTTGAGACGCAGCAGCAAATTATGACCCATACACTCAACATCTAGCTAGCGGCCTTACACATTTGCATAATTGATTGAAGGGATAACATCACGTCACTTTCGATTTTCCAGAAAACACGTTACGAAAACACGTTATTGTAAGATTCTATGGTACATGTACTTCATGGATCAATATTTGTAAATTGGCATGTCAACATTTAAAAAAGAACTTGATTTTAAATTGATCAGCAAACGCCTTCTTATTTATTTATTTTTTAATTTTTTTCTTTTATAATACTAACAACTTTTTCTACAATGTAACTGGCGAATAAAGACCAAATGTTTTCATATCCACAGGACTTATTGTCCACGACGAGAGAAATGAACACAGTAAAACATTCCCAGGTTATGAGGGCGGAACAGAATATTTCAGTCCAAATAAAATGTTCCCATCTGTAACTTTGGCAAATAAAGAGCAAATGTGTCCAAATTCACAAGGATAGTTTTGTATGTGAGGAATGATCGACCTAAAACATAAGATGATTGGTTAATCCATGTCCAATGGGGTAACAACATCAGACTTTACCGATCAAAAATTAGCTACAAGAAATATCTTTCATCAATCCAGTATTTTGTCATATTTTACATTAGAACGCGATTTACCAGACTAATAAGCTACACTCTATTCAGGAAGCCTGATTTTTCGTCTCCAGCAGAGTGAGCTTCCATTGTTTTATATCAGTAATACAAAAAATCATAAATAAACACAACGTGCTGGAAAAGTGTTTGGTGGCTGACTGATGTCCGTCAGGTTAAAGTGAACATCAGACGGTGAAGACAGTCGAACCGCCTCTCTGGCTGCAGTGCGCGCTCCCGACACAGGGGTAACAGATTATTTCAGGGGAACAGAATTTCGCACAACACCGGTTTGCCCTACTATGTTGTTTGTAATCAGGTGAAGAAAACCATATCGATGTGCTCCGGGATTGTTAGTTAGGCCTAGTAGACTAATGCTGTTTTCAGGCTCAGCTAGTTGCGTCTAGTTAAAATGGCGGACCTCATGTAGGGTCGGGTGTAATTACATGTTACATTCAAGGCGGTTTTAGCAGGACTATTTTCTGTGAATTAATCTGTACTCTAAATCATGTTTTTCAGTTTCGGCCTGCGGGCCGTCCTGAAGTCTGCTGGGGGTGTTTTCCGTGAAAGCTCCGCTCTGTACACCGCGGTGTCAGCCAGAGCTTCAACCTGCAGCGGTTCGGGTCTCTTATCAGGACCTGCAGTTAGCAAAGGTGAGTAAAACAAAGTCAAACACAGAGAATGTAGCACACTCTTTATGTAGCACACGCAGTTTATGTTGGCAAACTGCGGACAGAGCCTTACTGTCACTTACCATCACCAGCAGTCGTCGCTGTTGACAGAATTGCGACATTTCAAAATGTTTATGTCGCCGTACTATATAAAAATATCTTATCATAATTTATGTTTTGATTTCAAAATATATTGCTTTTATTATGTATGTTGACCCACGAGTGTTAGTTAACTTACTCAGATCAAACAGCATAATTGCCCCTTGGAGAATGTGTATATTATGAAAAGAATGTACACCCTCTTTCAGCTTTTGATGTTTACACTTCAGATCATAACATACAACAAACTGGTCTTTACAGTTTCTAAAATCACTTAAAGAGACCTAAAGTTTACAAAAAAGAGGGACTGTGCCATTATTAGTCAAATAAAGCCAAAATTGACAACAATTTGTATGTGAAAAAGTAAGTACGCCCCACCTACCTCTGCAGGATTTAGAAGGGAAAGTACCAACCAGGTGCTGCTAATTAAATGAACTTGATAAATTGATAATTTTAAAATTTGGCGCCCTTTATAAAAGCAGGAGTTAACCAGGGTGGAAAGATATTAGCAGTGAAAAGCCAATGCTGCTGAACCATCAGTCTGGGAAAGGTTCTTAAATTACTTCCAAACTATTTAAAATCCATGTTATAATCCATATTATTGCAGTGAGAAGAAGACATTTAGGACGAAGCGGGGTATGATTACTGGTATGTACCAAACGAGGTTTTAACAACTTCCTGTTTCAAATTTAAATTAAAAAAAGAAATTTTCTGTAATCTCATGTCTACAGTTTAATGTACTTTGAACGAAAGGCCAGAGAACGTAGTGATGACTATTGTTTTCCCCACCTGAATGAAAGTTAGAGTAACACAGCACTTCCTCTCCTTCACCTGTTGCTGCGCACTGACGATTCGCTACCTAAAAGATGGTTCCCCAGACTTTTCATGGTGTGCTAACTAAAGGAACTCCAACTTTATAAGCCTGAATGAAGGCCGGTTATCCAAGCCTGTAAACCAACTGATGTACCAGCTAACATCAGTTTGTTAAATCTGTTACTAAAAAACTTTACTAAATTACGCAGATCTATACCTTTTTGTTTATTTTGTGTATCAAAATTAAAATAATAATAAATAAATATTATAACTGACATTGTTATAGATGTACTAATCAACGTGCAGGACTATGAAAATGAAAATTTGATTATTTCATTTATTTAAAAAAAAAGCTGTCTAAATACTGAATACTAAAGAAGAATCAAGAAATCACTTAAATAGAACCTGTCTCACAGCATGATGTAGGCTAGCCTTAATGTATGGGTAAGACAAACTGAAATTGTACTGTTAATATGAAAGATAAGCACAAATATGTTTTTGTATCAACCTAATATTTAAACATAATCTACTAGGAAGTAATTTGAAACTATACTATTACTATTTTTGCCTAAGTTAAGGTATACACACTTCATCCACCACTTGTTTTTATATTTAGCCAATTAAATGCTAGAAACACCACCATGCTCTAATGCATTTTAGCAACACCATTGCAGACACTGAAAACAACTTTTAGTAACTAAACTATTGACATCAAATACACATAAAATGCATTATAGCTCTTGATTTGGGTAGAGTTTTCATATCAATAAAAGGTTAAATGAGTAATTGCTGAATGCTTGTAGCTCTACCAACACTGGTCTCTTACAGCAAGTCTAGTTGCTCCTAAACCTGGGTCACAGATTCAAAGGATTGTGTTTTCAGTGATAGTATTTGAGACTTAAATAAAGCTGGATATTAAGTCTAAATCTCAATTAAGTCTAAATAAAAAACCCTGAGTTTTTCTAAATGGAACTGAACACAGACCCTAATATTAACTAATGGTTGTATGTAGTTTCCCCGTCCAGTTCATAGCAATCTGTAGTGCTTACATAGAAGCAAACAGGACTTTTACCATCATAAAACCTTAAGAGTCCCCACCAGCCTCTTAAAACTGTCCAGCTGACTTCTTTTCAGACACTTCACAAGTTCACTACATAGTAAAAAAGGACAAGTCTGTGAGAGGGGTGTGGATAAATTCATTCTATGAACTTACTATTGAGGGAAAAAGTGATCATGGAGGCAAGACCCAACACAATATTACACCTATTCAAAGTTTATTACATTTCTAATAATTTAATAAACATATTTGGCAGATAGAAAAAGTTTGTTTTACATCCATTGTCTAAAAATTTTCTTGAGGCCTGACTAACACAACTCATACCATCTCCTCTGATTTTCTTTAACTTATCAGAGCCACATCTTTCATCATTATCATATCACAAACATCTCGAGAAGCTACGCCTTTATTTATTTATTTATTATACTATTATCATACCATGAATGAGAAAAGTACTCATACTTACCTTTTCAAATTTAACATGTCATGTTATGAGGATTTTGTGTTATGGACCAGCATAGCAGAGCTCAGTTATGAAGTGAAGGGAATTTTTTCAATTGTTTTCTTTTTTTCTTCTTTTTTTAAGTAATAATGTAATAAGTGTATGCATTTGAAAGCCCCTGGAGTAGATACTTGTAGAACTAGCTTTTGCTGTATAACTTATAAAAAGGGAAGCTGGAATCGGTTGCACGTGTGATTACGTTCTAATGAGAAGAGAACTAATCAGAATTTCAGGAAGCCATTTCATTGATGGTTTAGACGATAAAGAAACCACTATCTTTTCACCATCAGTTTTATGTGCTGTTGTGCTATTTGAGAAGCAAACAAGCCATGCTGCATGGATTATCTTGGTTGTTCTTTTAAAATTATTCAGCCAGTCACACGGTTTCATCATGTGAACCAGTTGCATCACCCTCCATTCTTTGATTATTGACGCAGAGAAGAAATCTTACGCTTACTCTGTGGTGTTTTGTTTTGTCAAGTTTAGACTGTTTGAAATTGTTGAGTTCTCAGAATGGCTCTTCTCTCTGTAGACAGGTGCCTCTTCTTGCATGAGATTTGTCCATCACTGGTGTTTTTTTTTTCTTTTTGGAAAAAGAGGAAAGTTAATTTTAGCTGAAAAAAGTTTTTTTTCTTCTGGTTTCAGGAAGCTTTGCAGTTGCACCTCCAGTGAGACATTATGCCCGGGTAGCAAAGAAAAAGAAAACAGGTATTTAATAAGGCAGTTTTCTTACAAAACCAAGTTTACATATTCAGCTAAAGAAAACGTTTTCTCATGTGAGCGTATGGTTTCTTCCAGGCCCTGAAAGCCAGCTTGGTGATCTTCTTCCTACAATGCTGAAGATGGATTATGCAGCTGTCCCACTTGTTCAGTCGTAAGAAAAGCATTTGCACCAAACATTTTAACATTAAATAAATAATAAATATAGCACCTTGCATCCTGTACTTTTTGATATTGCGTCCCTATAATCACAATCTTATACGTGTTTTAGCAGGATTTTATGTGATACAACAACACAAGTGTATAAATGTGAAGATGTAAAAATAAGCTGTGGTTTGCAAATTGTTTTTACAATTTAAAAGGCAAATTTGCATACTGTTTAATTTATGTTAAGCCCTATTATTCTAAATTAAATCCAATGCAACAATTTACTTTCAAAACCCCTCATTAGTGAATAAACTCCACCTGTATTGGGTGTTGTATCCAGCTGCAGTTACAAGTCTCTGGGGTCTCTTTCAGCTTTCAGAACAGCTCAAGGTCAGTCAGATTGGTTTGAAAACAGCTGTGAACAGCAATTTTCAAGTCTTGCCCCAGCTTATTAATAGGAGTTATCTCTTGAGTTTGACAGGGCAGTTTTAACACATTAATGTACTTTGATCTAAACATTGTAGCTCTGGCTGAATATTTATGGTCATTATCCTGCTGAAAGGTGAACTTCTGCCTCACTCAGATCTTTTGCAGCGTCTAACAGGTTTTCTTCTGAGATTGTCCTTTATTTAGCTTCATCAGTGTCCCAATTAACTCTGACCAGTTTTCCTGCCCCTGCTGAATAAAAGCATCCCCATAGCATGATGCTGCCACCACCATGTGTTATGGTGAGCACGGTGTATAACACTGGTTTTCCACAATACACAGCATTTTACATGTAGGCTAAAACATTCAGTTTTGGTCTCATTTGTCCAGAGCACCTTTTTCCAAATATTTGCTGTGACCCTAACATGGCTTTTGGTAAACTGTAAATGGGACTTCATGTGCCTGGCTTTACCAATGACTTTTTATTGCCTGTTTTCCATAAAGGTCAGATTTGGAGTCTACACAACTAATAGCTGTCCTGCTTCACAGTTATGCCCTACTTTGTGTTGGGCTGTTGCAAAATATCCCAAATTAAAATACATGGAAGTTTGTTTTTCTAACCTGACAAAGTTCAAGGGAAGTCGGTGTATATTTCTGTTGCAGTATGAATGCATGTTGATTAAACATGGCTGTATTTCTTTGTACAGGACAGATGATGTTGTTAAACGTCTTCTTTCACTGGAACTGGCGAGTCATGTAAGGACTTGCAGCCTAATATTTTACATTGCATGTTTTCACTGTGCTTAGCTTTTTATGTTGTATTGATTTATGTTTCATATTTTATTTACATATAGCAGGTGTTAACAATACCTTATGCTACTGAGATAAAAGTTGGTTGGCATAATTAGCCAATCTTCTAATCATTTTATTTAGAAATTGGGCTTGAAATTACATAATTATGTCCATTTAGTTTCAGTCAGATGTTTGTGATTTTTCACATGCACTGCATTTTACTGATGTTATAACGTTAGGCATGTAGGACCACAACAGCATTTGGTCTGGATGACATTTTCTACAATAATTGGCAGGTAAAGGATTGTGCATATAAGGCATAAGGAGGTAATAGGTACAAGTGGTTTTCCCTCTCACCCAACAACTGGGAACACGTTCAGATGAGAATCAGAATCAGCTCTACTGGTCATGTTTGCTGTTGTGCTGACATTGAATGTAAAAATATAAAGTTAAGACAAAATAAACATAAGGGTAAAGGAGCAGTATATACATGTATGTGTGTGTTCAACCAATAGTTTTTCTTGTGTGAAAAAAAAGAAAGGTAGGTTGTGATGGTGCAAAATACATGTTGTGTTGATAAGAAAACAAAAAATAGAAATCTCAGAAAGAATTTGTAACTCAAATGTTTTCTTGACCGCAACAGAATCCTTTACTGTATAAAATATAATTAAAGACAATTTAAGCCTAAATAAATATTTTGAATTTGCGTTGTATTAACTTCATCCATCTGTCCAGCTTTCCTGTCTCTGCTGGAGAAAAGCAACCCACAGATGATTCTGTCACCACCATATTTCAAAC
Source organism: Crenichthys baileyi (assembly GCA_036173005.1). Classification (NCBI taxonomy): domain Eukaryota; kingdom Metazoa; phylum Chordata; class Actinopteri; order Cyprinodontiformes; family Goodeidae; genus Crenichthys; species Crenichthys baileyi. The sequence goes on from JAHHUM010002330.1 coordinate 72,396, forward strand.
GTGGGGATAGCCTGTTGCCCCAGGCTTTTTGACCATGTAGTTTAATATCAGTAACAATTATAGCTGTGATGTTTATGTCTTCAGAGTGAAAAGCTACAGCTGAAAAAGGAACAACTAATAGCAAAAGTTCAAAGAGATGAGAATGACCGCAACTCAGTGGAAGTCCAGGGTGAGAAGCTGCTGGCGTGGCATATGATGTCTACTGAAATCTAAAGAGAAATACAACCTTATCTTATTCTTAATGAGAATTGAATTCCCTTTCTGATGTTTCTCATTGTAGTGGCTATTTTGACCGCAAGAATTCGAAACTATCAGGAGCATTTGCAGAAACACCACAAGGTGAGTGAAATGATCCCCAGCATGCTTAACTGTTCTGTGTCTATTCTTTATGAAGATAAAGTGATATGATTCAGTCTTGACAGCTATCATGCGTCAGCTTCGTCTCATTTTAACATCCTTTGGTGTGAAGTGTTCATGTGCTACAGGATATCCTGTGTACTAAACCCACATGAAATAAAATGTGCGCAAGCACAACCACGGTCGGAAGTTTCCATCTTACATCATTATTCGCAAACATATTACATTTAAAACTGGGGCATAGAGGGTGTACATATAAACAACATCTGTTCAAATTAGTTGCATTTGTTTATCATAAGCAAAGTGTTCAATTGGTGTCATCTTATTTTAATCTGTTTAGATGGCATTTATTGTTCATTTTAACATGTTTCATACCAGGACAAATCTAACAAGAGGCGCATGCTCATGGCCATCGACCGCAGAAAAAAGCTTCTGAAAAACCTCAGGTTGGTTCGTTTCGACACCTTTGAGAGAGTGTGTGAGCAGTTAGGCATCACCTACACCTTCCCTCCAGAGTACTACAGACGAGCCACCCGGCGCTGGCTGGCCAAGAAAGAGTTCTGCATTAAGGTAACAAACAAATAAACCCAATATTTTGTTTACATTGAGATTTTCCTAATATTATTTCTTTATTCCTCTGTTCTATAGTTGATTAATTAATAAAGATTACTTTGACTTGCAGCATTGCTTAAGATTTTTTTTTTCCCTCCGAGACTAACACTTGTCTTGTGTCATTTCTCAGGTTTTCAAGGCAGTGCAGAAGCAGAAAGCGGAGCAAAAGATGAAGCAGCGTTCAGGCACCACAGAGACGGAAGCCAAGGCATCAGAAGCTCAAACACAGTGAAACTAACTAGCATGGACAACTATCTGTTTTGCTTAGGGCTTACGTCTGCTTGTTTGATCTCAAACTTTCACGTTCCATCTTCTGTGTTTTTATCCTAATGTTCTTTATATATTCTTGAATTATCTTACAATGAGAGCTTATAGGAAATAAAATATCTGACAAGCGTTTGTTTTACTTCAGAAATCTCTGTTCTGGCATGTGCAACTCAAAACAAAGTAGGGTCCAGTTTAACTAGAGAATCCCAGCCTGCAGATTATGCACTCTATCTGAACGTTTAATCATGCAGTTTAACGCAGTCAACAGTACTGTTCTTTCAGTCATCCTATAGCAACCAGTAGTTTTCTGCTGCAATGAATGGTAAAATATCTTTTTTAGACAACGTTTTAAATCCAGATACCTTTGACACTTTAAGTGCATTGTCTAGACGATATGGCTATGCATCATCTAAGTTTTCCTCCATGTCTTAATATGCATATCAGTTTAAAGCCAAGTTATTCATAATACCACATTATTTAAACCACATATAATTAATTTCTTGCACATAAATATAAAGTAATTCCAATACAGGAATTGGTGGCAAAACCACAAACATGCTAACAATATAATGGACTTAATCTAAGGATTTGGGGGGAAAGGGTAACACAGAAGCTAATGACAAAACTTATACTGCCCACCAGTTATTTTTCACTGAGGGAGATTTAGGTAATAAAGTTCCGTCATGATACCAATCTGTCTCTAATTCACAAGAGTGGAGAACCAGGCTCAGTGTGAGCGGCCATCTGCCACGACCGACTGGGGGTTAGAGAGAACAGAGCAGAGACACAAAGAGAACAAAGAAGCACTGATCCAGGACTACTTTCTATGGGAAGGAAAAGTAAATGTTAATGGATGTAGCTCCTTTAGTCGTTTCACCTAGAAAGAAAGAACAGATAAACTCTGAGCCAGTTTTCAAGGTTAGAGTCTGAAAGAGAGCACATATAATTAGTTACAGTAAAAGCTCAGTCAATCGCCATGTCTAGGAGAGAGAAAGGGTTAAATACTGAAAGACAGGGCCATGTGGATCATCGGTAGAGGGTGAGCATTAAGTTGTTGCCAGCAGAAGCTCGGACGATGCCCCTCTCCAGAAAGGTGTCACAGGTAGACGCAGAGTCAGGCCAGGTGTAGCTTCTAGGAAGAGAAAAGAGAGAGAACAAAGTTAAAAGCTGAAATAACAGCAAATAATGCAAAATTGAAGAGTAGTGTTAGAATGTAGCGAAGAGGGTGAAAGTGGTCATTATGTCCTCCAGCAGCCCAAGCCTTTAGCAGCATAACTACACAGAAAGTTTCAGTTCAGATTATTTAGTTAAACAGCGCTTATTTTCAACAATGTCGTTTCAAGGCACCCCACAAAGGGTCCCACTGATGGTCATTGTTATACTAAAAACCACAAGGATTGGGATACCTCTCTCTGTCAGACTGATTATAACCATTGGAAAAGAGAAGGGGTCATACAGGTAGCAGAAATGGAGGGTGTGTTTTCACCTCAACCATAACTGAGCCGGTTTAGGCTCAGTTATGGCTCCCTCCCTCATAAACTAAGCCACTCTAACTATAAGCTTTATCAAAAAGGAAAGTTTTAAGCCTAGCCTTAAAAGTAGACAGGGTGTCCGCCTCACGGACCAAAACCGGGAGCTGGTTCCACAGGAGAGGAGCCTGATAACTAAAGGATCTGCCTCCCATTCTACTTCTAGAGACTCTAAGAACCACCAGTAAATCTGCAGTCTGAGAACGAAGTGCCCTGTTAGGAACATGTGGAACAATCAGATCTCTGATGTATGATGGAGCTAGATCATAAGTGATCTCTATATCACTTTTTTCTGCTGCCAATAAGCAACAAGACATCCATTCCATCTATTCCTGTTAAAAACATGTCAATAGAAGCATTCAAACATCTCCGTCCTTCGTCCTTTTTCGAGGAGAGAAGAGTCTACCATTTGAATTGGAACCAATGTAACTTGCGGGGTGTTTGGTGCATCAAAAGCATAAAATAAGCAAAAGAAAATGTGTTTCGGGGGTTTTAGGTGCTTGCTTATCATGGCAGACATGTTTTAACAGTAGAAATAAAAAAAGATTAATATAAGATCAAAAACCTGTCACCTCAGCCTGCTTCCTGCTGCTGTTTCCTTGAAAATCCTAAGTTCTTAAATAGAAGGCAACTTCTACTTCTTGTTTCACCTCTCATCCAAAAGGCTTCTTCACTTCTGAACGTGGTTAAAAGTAATAGTTTATCAGTTGTAGTCAGAACAATCACACTAATAGGACCCTTAAGGTCACTAAAGGGGGAATTGGGACACCTGAGTTATTAGTCCTGCTCTTTTTCACTCAGCATGTGTGTCGTTGTTGCTTGATGATCCAAACATGCCCCTAATGGTGCCCAGCAGCTACGTCATGTTATTGTTTGACTTGTCTGTTTCAAAATTACAGCGCCCGGGAACTGACATGTGGGGAAAAAATATATATAGCGTGCGCATAGTATACTAATTAATTCCCACGAAATACAAATTTGTTCCCACGAAATACCACTTTGTGCCCACGAAATACTAATTTGTGTGCACGAAATATTAATTTGTGTGCACGAAATATTAATTTGCAGCTGTGAAATATATATAATGTGCCCACGAAATACTAATTCCTTCCCACAAAGTACCTATTTGTGACCACAACATAGGTATTACGTGTGCACGAAATACTAAAACATATTCCGCACGAAATATATAATCCGCACGAAATAATAATTTGCAGCCCCGAACTGTATATAATGTGTCCATGAAATACATATTTGTGACCACAACATGGGTATAATGAGCGCACGAAATACTAAAACATAATCTTAATATACAGTGTACTGAACAAAGAAAGATGCACTCTATAACAGTGCATCTTACTTCGTGGCCACAAATTAATATTTTGTGCCCATGAAAGATTAATTTGCGGCCACGAAATATATGTAATGTGCCCACGAAATACTAATTCGTTCCCACAAATTACTTATTTGTGACCAGAACATAGGTATAACATGCGCACGAAATATTACATAATCTTAAACATAATCATAAACATAATCTTAATTTACAGCGCACTTTCTAAACATAAGGAGGAACAAGACAACAGGATGGACAGGGATCGTCTGTTCGAGTTTTATTTTAGGTTGGGGATAAGCTACAAAGAGATTCTCAAAAGCCTGGCATCGCAAGGAATATATAAATACCGAAACATAATATAAAGGGGCTGCCAAAAATAGGATGTCTACAGTGTGGAAACGAAGTACTGATTTGAAGTAGTGAACGAAGTAAGATGCACTCTACAACAGTGCATCTTACTTCGTGGGAACAAAATAATATTTCGTGCACACATTATATATATTTCGTGACCACAAATTAATATTTCATGCTCACGAATAAGTATATCTATATCTATATATCTATAGATATATATATAATTAGTATTACGGAACGAATTAGTATTTTGTGCGCACTCTATATACTGTTTTTTCCCCCATGTCAGTCCCTAGGCGCAGTAAAAAACACATGTTGGATTTTTTTTAAAGCTTTTATTGCAAAGAAAAGCCCATTGACTCCCATTCAAACCTTAGCATCTACTATCCCGCCCAAAGGATTCATCATGTTAAACCAGGAAGACGGATATAGGCTCTTCCTCTAAAAAAAGACACTAAAGAGATTGTTGCAGCATCTGTACCTCTCACTAACCCCTCTTCAGGGGGGAGCTACAGTTCTCACAAGTACATTCGTTTCCTGAATGGCGCTTTTCCAGGAGCAGCTTAAAAAACTTTTAAAATTACAGTTTTAACCGGGCTCATCTGGCAGTGACCTGCATCAGTTGACCTCTGGTCACCCAAAGCCTCTCAGAAAAGCATCAGTTGTTGTCAACTGGCTTAGTTTAGATTCCCCACAGATCTTTGTCATCTTCAGAAACAGCAGTTTGTTGGCAAACCAACATTTCACAGCTCAAGCTTTTCACAGTTTCCTGTGTGGTGTGAAGCTTGTCAGTTTGATCAAACGGAGTTCAGGCTTCTGGTAAGTGACATGTTTGCTCTCTCTGTCAGCAAATTAACTTAAACGTCTTCTGGTAATTTAGGTAAACAGTTTATTTGGGGATTGGTGATTTTTTTTGTTTGAAGACTAAAACTTTCATATGCAATTTAATGTAACTTAATTTGTTTTTCTCACTTCCTCGTGATCTTTCCCACTTATATGTTTAAACCAAAGTTAAGGTTAGGTGTCAGGTGAAACTACTGAACCTACAATACACAACAGTAAAATGTATTTTAAGGGCATATTTATCTGTCGTAAAAAATCTCTTCAGTTTTTTAAGAAGGATATTACCAAAATATATGTATAAAACTGATAACGTATGAATAAGTAGTTTGACTATATGTGAAAAACTTACAGGTTACATATTAGTTTCCTTTAGAATTTGGAAAATACGTGAAAGCTTTTTTGAAACATCAAGTATTTTGCTGAAATATTAATAAAGTCTGAGTACTTAATGTTATAGGTTATGGCCAACATTTGCTGTATTTCATTGAGCAGTAAAACTATTTGATGGAGTAGTTTTGTACTAATAGCCCAACTCTGATGCTATTTAAATGTTTCATTGTCATGTAATGCATAGAAAGAATTTCTGTCCTCTCTTCTTCCACTCACATCAGTGTTTATGTTTGCAGCTTTTCAGTAGCTAAATCAAAGTGTTCCAGTCCAGCAGTCCAAATGTCAAACCCAGTGGTCACCAATCAACCTGGTGCAGGGGGCTATGGGACGAATGTCCAGACCGGAGATTGGAGCACAGGCTTGTGTTCCTGCTTTAGTGATTGTTTAGTCTGTGAGTGCAATCAGATCGTTTATCCATGTACCACATTTATGGTTTATAAGGGTAAAAAATATACCGTTTTGTCTATCAAAATGTCTCAATAGAATATGTGTTTTCAGGTGCCCTTGGTTGTTTCTGTCCAATTGCTCTGAGCTGCTACACAGCAAATAAGTATGGCGAAAACCCCTGCCTAGGTTGTGTCCCAGGAGGCATGACCGCCATGAGGACTCATATGAGACTGACGTATGGTATTCAGGTACAAGATGTTCCAATTCTTATCTCACGTGAAGAAAGGCTGCCTTTGTACAAAATCTTGGATATTAAGAAATCCTGTGATATCATTAACAAAGCAAATTGTGGATTTTCCCTGAAATTATGAAAGCTGAAGTTTCATAAATTTCTAAATACAATTTCCCTATTGTGAATTTTTGTTGTCGTTATTTCACCACAGGGGACGGTATGCAACGACGCCCTCATGACCTTTTTCTGCGGACTTTGTGAACTGTGCAGGATGGCGCGAGAAATTCGCATCAGGAATGGAGACATTTTACAGTAACGTGATGATAATTTAGGAAGCTCTGCGCTTATACAAAATACTTAGAAATGAGAAGGAAGAGGAGTAGCCAATAAAACTTGCAGTTCAGTGTAATAAAAAACAGTGAAAACAATATCCTAGTTTGTGTTTTAATTTTTTTAGATATTTTAAAGGCAACTTAGGACTGTGTTTGGGCCTTTTGCATTAAGCCCTACAAAAAACAATGAACAGTGCAGAATTTTCATCTGACTGTAAATAACTTAAAGAATGAATTAGATCAGCACCTAAAGAAAAAGGATTTTAAAATGGATAATCTCAAACATAGACTAAGTAAATTGTCATCTACAGAAATCTCTTGTTATTTTTCTGTATTCTCGATTCTCACATTTGATCATTTCTTTCAAATAAGTTTATTACAAAGGTTCAATTTAAACTTTATTTTGTACAGTACTGTAAAAAGATATTTATGCCGTACAGAGTTCTATTTTTGCTTCTTAGTCTCAAGATCATCAAACACAATAGCAGTGTTAAAATGAGGATTTTGTGTAGCTACTCAAACCAAGCTGGCAATTGTTAAATAAATAAATGTTTGCCCCCTAAACTTATTAATTGGTTGTTTCTAATTTCTCTTTGAATTTCTTTAGATTGGTGCATGGTGTGTTGCTTTTTTAGATCTTTTAGACTACTTCATGTTGTCAGACAAGTCCTGTTTAAGTGATTTTTATTCTGTAGGTCAGGGTCTAATCGGGACAGGGTGTGACCAGTGAAACTGAACCAAATATTGTGGTTAATCGGAGTTAATTAAAGATTTAATCGCATATATTCACACAGAGCCAGTTTGATTTGTTCAGTTCAAAGCTACTTCATTAATCGGAAAGGTAAATGTTGTAACTAAAGTTTCTTCAAAGAGTCATAGTAGATGGTGATAGTTGTGGGAGCCGAAGGATCTCCTGTAATGGTCTGTATTACAGCTGATCTGAAGAAGCCTCTGAGTAAAGACACTTGATTATTGTATTGTAGTCATGTGAATAGGATACTCATGGTTGTCCATTCCCTGCAAAAACGTGTTTAATTATGTGAAATCTGATGGTTTGACAATAAAAGCAAAAACAGAAGTCTGTAAGAGGTCAAATACTTTTTCAAAGCACTATACAAACCACCAATTTACAATAAAGAACCAGAGAATTTTATAAAATGCCAGTGTTTTGAAAATGTGACTCCTTACAAAAAGCATAATTACATCAAACACTAAAGCATACTTATGTAGGGCTTATTATTAATTCTTTAGCCCCTTCCCTCAATTCGACTACAAGTAAATTATATGGAAAAAATGGCCCTGAATTCACCTCTCAAAGCCAGTTGCAGTTTGTTTAAGTGCAAGTGTTGGATCTCAACAATCTGAATTCAAACCTGAAGAAGAATGAATAATACTGCCAGAAGACAAATCAAACATTTTGATCTAAATTGCTCATAACTCTATCATTATCCCAGGTTGGCAAAGTTTGACAAATTAGTGAGCTGAAGTGTGAGAAGTACAACTCTCTATAGCTATGTTGAATGCCTTAAGCAAACCTTTTGCATTATTTAATATTGTTGGGACTTAATTTGAGTAAATAATTAGATGGATTCATCAAACATCTAAACATGAATAGATAAAATTATTTATCTATTTCAGACAAACTCTTTCTGTTACTTTGAACTACATGTTATGTCTCAGTAATTTTTTGGAGGACTACTTTTTACATGTGCTGTAAAAAGTCGTCCTCCAAAAAATTACTCAGAGTAAAAAAAGTATTTGGTTAAACGGCCACTTACGCACTTGAGTAGTAGTGTTTAATTGATTTAATTTGTGTAAATGATGTAATCATACAGACAAAATATAAAATAGATGAAACAAAATGAGGTTGCATGGTGGCGCAGTGGATAGCACTGTTGCCTTGCAGCAAGAAAGTCCTGGGTTTGACTCCAAAGGGGGTCTTTCTGCATGGGGTTTGCATGTTCTCCCCGTGCATGCACGGGTTCTCACCAGGTACTCTGGTTTCCTCCCACAGTCCAAAGACATGCCATGTCAGGTTAATTGGTCTCTCTAAATTACCCTTAGGTGTGTGTGAATGGTTGTTTGTGTGTTGCTCTGCGATGGACTGGCACCCTGTTCAGTACCCCACCTCCGGCCCATAGACTGCTGGAGATAGGAAACAGCTTCCCTGCGACCCACTATCTAAGAAGCGGTATAGAAAATGACTGACTGACTGAAACTAAATTAAGTATTTAGCTTCATTCATCATCCCATAACCCCTCATCAGTTTCTTTGTCCCCGCTGATAAAACCATCCCCACAGCATGATGATACCACCCATTTAGAGTGGGATGGTGTGTAGATTCAGTTTTGCACCACAGTTACCATTTTGCATGTAGGGCAAAGAGTTTGTTTTTAGGCTCATCTGACCAGAGCACGTTTTTTTACACGTGCCATATCCCCAGTGCTTTAAATTTGTTTGTTTTAACTATGGCTTATGTTTTACTAGGTTTTTTGAGTGAATCTAAAAATGTAGTCATGTCAACAGATTTTCCCACCTGTGCCGAGGATCTCTGCAAGGACTCCAGAGCAATAAAAGGCTTGAGATATTTAAACAAAACCCTGCTTTGAAATTCTCTAGAACTTTATCTGTGATATTTGTGGTCAAACACACACATTTGGTCTTTATTGTGTTGTTTGTTCACAGATGTTCTCTAATAAACCTGAGGCGTTCACAGAAGAGCTGTATTCATACTGAGATGAAAATGCATAGAGATTGACTTTATTGATTAGAAAATAACTGGAAGCAATTGGTTTTAGAGGATTCTATTTAGAAATCCACGAATAAATGGTGCCGAATAGAAATAATTGCTTCACTTTACAGATTTTTTAAATAAAAATATGAAACTCATGTTCAGTCCACGGCACAGTTATACAGTATGCACTATTTAGACTGGTTATCAGATAAAATACACTGATGTTTGTGGTTGTAGTGTGTGATATAGTGTCTAATTTTTGGAAACATCCGTACTTTTGCTATGAAAAAAAGCACCGTGGTTTTACTACATAAGCAGAAGGCACGCTGACTTTTCCATTAAAGACACGAGTGGCACCAATTTCTCTTTCTCCTTAGTTCCGCGGGGGTCTTGCGCATACGCCCTTACGTCACTCTCCTGTGATTGGCTGGTTTGTTCGTGGCCTGGCAACCAGAAGCGGCTTTACCAAAACAGACAGACCCCTTCACAGCAACTTGTTAGCGGTGTTCTGCAGTTAGCTAGCTGTGAAATTTCAGCTCGTCATATTCAAACATGTCTACGAGGACCCTACCGCTGCTCTTTATCAACCTCGGCGGAGAAATGCTGTACATCCTGGACCAGCGGCTTCGAGCTCAGAATATACCCGCTGACAAAGCTAAGAAAGGTAGCGAGCTTAGTAGCTATTCAGCTGCTGCAGTAGAACGTAGACGATACACTCCCTTATGGTTAATTTTAGACAGGGCTTTCAGAGCAAATTTTACTTTCTATTGGCCATAAATAAAGACTATTCTTACATAATGACAGCAGATTATATTTCATTAGATTTAATAAAAATCCTGATTTTCATGAGGTTATTTATGCATTTTCTTTTGACTCGTAAAGTTTCCATTGTAGCTGCCTGGATAGAGGAAGACAGAAAGAGAGGTATTCAGTGTAATCATGCACTTGTGCACTAGTTGCTCTTTGCTCTGCTTTGGCCTAGCTGGGTTATATGCGCTATTTAAATGACATAATTTGAAGAACGAACGATCAGGTGCATCTTGATAAATTATAATATCTTTAGAAAGTTAATTTATTTCAGTAGATCAATTCAAAAAGTGGAGCTCATTCATTGCACACAGAGTGATGTATTTCAATCGTTTATTTCTGTTGATTTTGATGTCTATAGGTTACAGCTAATGAAACCCCAAATCTATTTTCTTTGGAAAATCAAACTATTACATAAAACCAATACAAGCATAAACAGCAGGGGTAACTGCAGTCTAATGAGGATTACAAATCAAAGCCCATTCAAGAAACTGGGTAAAATTCACAAAGTGGTGGACTGTGGCTGAGAGTCACTGCTTTAAGAGCCAGCACACAGATATATCCAGGATATGTGAAGCCAGAGCCTGAAATGCAGCAAGCTGAGGGCTGCTCCTAAACAACCTGGGCCAATTTTACACCTCAGCTGTGTGAGAAGCTGCAAAGATGCAGTAATTCATGCACAAAATGCTCCAATCAAAAAACCGTAAACTATAGGTAGATTTACCTTTCAGTTGGATGGCATTTGTGTATTAGAAGTCCTCTTTTATTGGTCCTATTTTCAAGAGAACTGAAACAGAATTTTGGGTTTTCAATAGGTATAAGCCAAGATCATCAGAATTTAAAAAAATAAACTCTTGATATATTTGTGGATGAGGTTTTGAATTAAATTGCTGAAATAAGTTTTAATGATTTTCTAATTTATTGAAACGCACCTGTAGATGAGACATATTATGCAAACAAATTGTTCAGAAATGCAGTGCGGTTGTTTTTGTCAGTCACATAAGTGGCTGAGTCACTTGAAGCTTGCATGCTTGTTACAAACCTAGTGTCATAGGAGCCTGCATTGTGTAGCTACTGTACAATATATGTTTTAACCTGTTACTGAAATTTGAAAGACTTCATAAGTTCCAACATTCCATGTTGGCTTTTGTTTTAAATATTATGCGACTTAGTACATAAAACAACGTCTTTATTTACAGCAAAAAGTATTCCTTTGGATTTCTGCATATGTTGTAGTCCTGTTCTAAAGTAGTAATGTCTTTCTTTGTAATCGACAGGACAAGGCATGGGCTGATATCAGATTCTCATGGTAACCTTGATTAAAAATACCATATTTTCACAATACTTACAAAGAAATGTAAATCAAACTTGTGTAAATCATATAACGGAAAGCAACTATTCCTACTACTGACAAAACAATACAACAATATAACATTGATCATTACAGTTGTAAAAATGCTATTTTATTTATTGTTTAGATTTTTCTGTACATAGATTTAGGTAAATGGTCAGACTGCTCAGGCAGCCAGCCTGCATTCGGCTGCTTAACACATATGGCGCTTGTAGCTGACAAAATGTTCCAAAACAACATTACTGCATTAAGACAGATGGGTGGTGGTCCCTTAGCCTTAACCCTATAAATGTCTGTGCTTTTCATGACCAGACACATTTCTAAAGAGCCAAATGGATCTTTCTTGTAAGCAAGGAAAGAGTGTAGGATCCTTTCTTGTAGCCAACTGACCAACAGTGGGGGAGGGGCATAACTTACAGTGAGAGAAAATGTTGGTTTTTCCAGAATCTCCTGTTGTATGTTCTTAAAAGGTCTTCAAACCACTGCAACAATATGACAAAAAATGTAAGCTATTTTGAAACTTTAACTTTTTAAAACCATTATGTACCGTGATACCCATTACTGGCCGACGCCTCGACTGGACTAGCGTTGTTTAACTATGTTTATATACATTTTTAAATCCTGTAATTAGATTTGGATTATTTTTCTAGTTCACTAGTGCTGATGAATTGATTAAATTGCTTATATCGCAGTGCAGATTGGAGTTACGTACCACTTCTTCACTCATTGATATTGCAGTCATTGGAAAAACTCAGTACACCCTAGTTGTTTTTATATGGTCTTAGAGGGAAATTAGAATACTAGTGCTGGCTAATAAATGCATCTGGGTGATTGATCATCATAGGCAAATGTGGCCACCTTTAAGGAAGCATAAAGTTTAGCTTTTTCTGGTATGGGTTAACACAGTGCCAGTGTGGAAAGACATCAGCAGTGGGCCTTGGTGAAGCCGCCTATATTTCTGTGTAGGGTTACACGCCTATTTCCAAACAATTTGAAGTCCGTCATTCTACAGTGAGAAAAATGATCCCCAAGTGGTAAAAATGTAGGACAGTTGTGATTCTACCCAGCGAAAAAACCTCAGAGCTTGCAGTGGTCTGAAGGAAAAAAAGATCTAAAACCAAGCACAACATATCAACACAAATACCTGATACCAGTTGTCAAACATTGAGGTGGAGGGCTGATGCCCTTGGGCTTGTCAATAACTTTTTGTCAATAGCTTTTTACCAAGGTATATTAGAATCAAGGGTTAAGGTAGCTTGGCTGAACTAGGGTCAACAACAGGGCGGTGATCCCAAACAAAGCAACGACTCAAACAGACTGTTTGAAAAAAAGAAAAATGTCAAGGTTTTGCAATGGTCCAAACCTTGGCCCAGTTGAGAACCCTAAAAAACCTGTGCATAAACAAATGCCCGCAAACCTTAGTGAACTGAAGAAATGTTTTAAAGATGTGGTGTATTTTGTTTTTTCTGTGACAGTTTAGCATTCATAAAAACTTCTTTTTTTCTTGTCTAAATAAAAGTAAAACACATTTTTTTATCTTGCTATCTTAAGACCTGCTGCTAAGTAGACAACTGCTAACGTCTTGTCATGCTGCTGCTTTGTTAGCACCTTTGGGATTAAGCTTTGGATAAAATCATATTTTATTTAGTAGAGTGCAAATCTGCCTGCTTCTCTGCTTCCACTATCGAAAATGCTGTTTGTACTATTTGAACTTTCTGTTGTATTTCTTTGTCTGATCAGTTATGAATGATATCATCACCACCATGTTCAACAAAAAGTTCCTGGAAGAGCTTTTTAAGCCACAGGAGCTTTATTCCAAGAAGGCCCTGCGGACTGTGTTCGACAGACTGGCCCATGCATCCATAATGAGACTCAATCAAGCTAGTATGGACAAGGTAATTCTTCCTGGCCTGTTTTTATTTTGTTGTATTTATTCACTCGCATTAAACCTTGAAATTAATCCTTATAATTAAACCTGGTCATGCCGTACCTAGTACTCGTGCACCTTAAACTTTTGTCATTTTCTTATGTTTTGATTACATACTTCAGTGTAGTTTATTATGCTTTAACAACACTAAGTAGAGCATAATTGTGATTTGGACGAAAATGACACATGGTTTTCATGTTTATCTGTATCAAGATTTTTTGCACGAAAAAATCCAAAAGTTCTGGTTTGCATTTGTATTCAATTCCCCCTATTTTTATTACCCAAAACAAATCTAGTTACCTCAATAATAAAGAGTTAATGTGTGTAATGTAGTCTAAAAATAAATACAGCTGTTCTGTCAAGACTTTTAAAAGTTTTTATAGAATACTGGTGAACAAACTGACCTCCAGTCAGACAATTATACTGGTGAACTACTAAGGTATTCGAATTTTTATTGGCATTAACCAATTTTGAACCACTAATATGTGGCTCCCCCTGCTGTTTATTGTGCAACAACAGATGGCAGTTATTTTTGAGGAGGTGGTGATGTTGCCCTATGTGTCTTTCTCAACAGCTCTATGACCTGATGACAATGGCTTTCAAATACCAGGTGCTTCTCTGCCCCCGACCAAAGGACATCCTTCTCGTTTCCTTCAACCACATGGATGCAATCAAAGACTTTGTGAAAGATACTCCCAGCATTCTGAGCCAGGTTGATGAAACTTACCAGCAACTCATAGAGGTACAGAAGATGGGAGTGTGCCACAAGATGTTGCTTTTTTAATATTTAAAACATGTAACAACTGACAAAGAACTGGTTATGCTACTGAAGAAAACATGTAGGACATCAGATTTGGTTCTTTAGAGTGAAATAAAGGTTATCTCGTAGGTCTGGTGACCTTCTCAAGCAGGATTTGACCAGTTTATGACCAACACAATGTGACCTTTCAAAGAATAGGTTTGAAGGATCACACTTTCTGATGGCATGAGATATTAAAGGTTTCATATTAGAATACTAGAAATAAGACATAATAATTGTAAACAAGATGCCATAGTAACAAAAGAGGCTTTCCATATAGACATTTTAAATAAGAGTACCAGCAACAATTTTTAGCAGTGCACTGGATTTTTATATGTATTGTACGTATGTTTGTACTTTTAAAACAAACGTCTACACATTTATCAAACAGAAAAAATGCATACAATTAAAACCAGATGTACATTCACCGTGTAAAACGATGTGTAATAATTTTCCAGTCCCTGTCTTACTCATTTTTTCTGTTGAGAAATGAGTCCTTTACTGACATGGACTGAAGGGCTGGTCAGAGAAGATGAAGCTATTGCTGAAAAACCATCATAAGAACCCAGATTGCAGTTTGAAGGGAACAAAGACCTTAATTGTTGGACACTTGTCCTGTGGTCTAGTGAAACTGGAATTGAGGTATTTGACCATTGTCACATTTGGTAGAAAAAGAAAGGAGCTTTCAAGCCTGAGAACGCCAAGCCAGCTTTAATGTAAGGGGGAGGGAGCATCATGTTATATAGGTGTTTTGCTGCAGAATGGACTGGTGCAAATCATAAAATAGATGGAATCATGAGGAAAACCATTAGGTGAAAATATTAAAGGAACATCTCAAGACATCAACCAGGAAGTTAAAGAAAATGACCTTAAACACACCTCCAGATTAGTTACAAAATGGCTTAACGAAATCAATGTGTCCTACAACCCTGACTCACTTAACTAGTTCTCTCAGAAGAAAGGAATGCACCAAGATTACAGCAAACCAAAACATTTGACCCAAATCATGCAGTTTAACAAGGCAATTCTTCCACATTTTAAGGAATATTATGTAAACTTCTGAGTTTGAAAAAAGTTTTAAAAATTCCTCATTCTGGCATTTAGCAAATAAAAAAACATAACAGTGTATTTTTAATATCTGGTTTTAACTGTATTGAAATAATTGTACTTTTTATTGTTTTTAACTATGCTTGAGAAATTAGATTTATTCATTTTTTTTTCTCTTTTCAGATGTATACACCCCTGTCTAATGGTGAATTTCAGCTGATTAGGCAAACTCTTCTTATTTTCTTCCAAGACATGCATATAAGGGTAATACCTTTATTTCATGTTTCCTAAATCTTAATTGGACACTTCTTCATTCTAACTTTTGAGGTGTTTTTGCACATGTCCTGCTGCTGTACTATCCCTCAGGTGTCTATTTTCCTGAAGGATAAAGTGCAGAACTCAAATGGCCGCTTTGTGCTTCCCATTAGTGGTCCTGTGCCTCGTGGAACCCAAGTCCCTGGTTTGATAAGGTACTAATATATATCTATCTCATCCCTCACTTCCTCTGGTTTTAATATGTTAGCTTTACAGTTAGCTTTACTAACCATATACTATAATCTTATGTTAATTCCCCATATCTGCATATATGGGATGATTGCTTTGAATTTAATTTCTGAAGGACTGCATTTCTGATTTATTTATGTTTCACACTTTCATAATTTTTAGGTTTTCTGATTCTAAAATATGATAAAATATTCTCTTTTCGAAAATGACTTTTTTGTCAAAGGAACAAATTCAAAAGAAACTAAAGGCTTTCTTATTGATGTTGTCATGTTTTCTGTTTTTTTTATTTTCAGGATTTTTAGCTGTGCTGGCGAAGAGTTGTCCAGACTACAGTTTAAAAATGGAGGGAATTATAGTTCTGCACTACGGGAAGGATCTTTTGAGCTCTTTGGAGATAGAGTCACAAAGCTTGGGACAAACATGTAAGATGCTTTATGTTCTAGTAATAAGTTAATGATGAAACTCATAAGGGAAAATTGGCAGTCTGGAGAAGTCTGCCATGCAGAACTGATTTCTAGTATTTCTTTGAGGTCTGGCGTGCCAATTCTAATTTTGACTGATTGGAGCTCTTTATTCCACGGCCTGTAATACATAATAATGTTCTGCTGGTTCGTTGGTAGAGGTGGTTTTACATTGCAGAAAATGTAGGAATTAGAACATGATTCTCATAAATGCAACAATAATCAATCTGTTGGTTGTTTTTTTTTTATAAACCAAATTTTTTGTTTTTTTTATGTAGGTAATGAATCCAGGAAAAAATTCAATTTTGATTTTATGTAATAAACCAGAATCACAAATCTGACCCAATGAAAAAAAATAAATGTTAGGTTGTTGCATCTCTGATATGATTTTTGGATGTATAAAAAGTTTACCATGAAGGATGGAATAATGTTACCCATGAAGTCTAAATTCCTAGATTTTTAAAACAACACAATGATTTAGTTGTCTCAATTCTGGTTTGTTGTAAATAAAATATTTGCCAAATGTTTTACACACTTTCTTGTGCTCTTTTGCACCCTCACAGGGACTTATGCGTTCATACTGTAATTGTCTTGGGTTTTTTTTAGGTACAGTGTAAGTCGCCCTGTTGAAACGCACATGTCTGGCGCATCTAAAAGTTCTGCTCAGCACACAAAGGTAAAACATTGTTTTTGTAAACATTAAAACAATTTTAATGCATTGTGGCAGATTTATGAGGTTAAATTTTCATGCTATACTTACTTAGTCAGCATCTGAAGCTGGAGCCTAGAACTAACCAGCTGAACAAGAGGTATACTGAAGTGAGAAAGCCTTTGCATGTCAACAGGTCAATGCTGCCCCAAACCCTCTGGCCAAAGAGGAACTGAATCTGTTAGCCAGGTTAATGGGAGGTCTAGAAGTTCAGAAACCAGGAAGCACAGACACTGGTTTCCGGGTAAATCTCTTTGCCACGGATGAAGAAGAAGAGTGAGTTTCTTGATAAGTGTTTCGCAGATTTAATTTAAACTGTTTTTATTTTATTTCCTGGAAAAAAGGTACTTATTTAAAACAATTCACTACTAACCCTGTAAGTTATCTTTCTGGCAGAGAAGCATTAATATCAAGACCTGATGAGCTTTCATATGGAGTCATAAACATCCAAGCAACAAAGGTAAATAACTCATCTGTCCACACAAATTAGTTCTGTAGGAAGGATTCTGCCCAGTATTTTAACAATATTCTGAACTCTGCAGCACATTTAATCACAGAAAAAACAAAGCATGTATTCTCTGAGTGACCGTGCAGGCAACTAGACTGCCAGAACTACAGACTTGATCAACACAGGGCTGTTGGGTACTAGTAATCACTAAACGAACTGTTTATATTATCTCAGACAAATACTGATGTCATATTTATTGTTATAGCTTTATTACTAATTATTACCTCCACCAGGGAGGTTGTGTTTTTGTCGCAATCTGTGTGTTTGCAAAATATTACAAAGATGTATAAACAGATTTGGATTATATTTTTAGACAAGGTGCGTATTTGGGCAAAGTACAGATAATTAGATTTTGATCGTGATGCGGAGCACCATCTGGATCCAGGTTTATCATTGCCAGACCATGTTGCGACAACTTGGAATTCCCACATGGTTCCTCACCCTGTCAGCAGCTGACCAGAAGTCACCCAGAGAATAGCTCATCGGTATAGAAAAACACTGATATACGTCAATGACCCTATCGCCTTGACGGAGGTCTGAGTGTACTCTGAGCGCTTTTCTAGTTTAATACTGGCTTAAACTTGGTGCTTGTTTTGTTTTTATTATCATCTGATTTAGATGCTTTTTTTTTCTCCAATATACGTTGTTCTTCAACTCATGGTCACAGGTCAATCATGGAAGAACACTTTTCAAAAGACTTAAAGCTGGGGAAGAAGCTAAACATAACCCTAAGCTACAATAGAGACATTACAACAAAGCTTATTCATTTGTTAGTGGGCCTGTCAAACTCTAGACATAAATTCAGTTGAATATTTGTTTTAAGACACTTTTCTTACGCTATATTCAGAGAAGAATTAGGAGAAATAAAATCTGGCAGTAAAGTTTCTGGATGTACAAAGCTGGCAGAGACATTTCCCTAGAAGATTTGCAGCTTTTGTTGTAGCCAGAGGTGGTTCTGAGGTGCTCTGGTTCTGAAGAACAAAAATTTCTACACTTTTCAGATTTTTGTTTATAAAAATAAAAAAATTGAAAAACCTGTGCCTTTATTTTTGCACCACATTATGTTGGTCTGTCACACAAGATCCTAATAAAATACACTAAAATTTGTGGTTGTAATGTCACACAATCTGAAACGTTTTTGGGGTGTGAATACTTCTGCCCGACACTGTAGGATCTCTCTTACCCCTAATAAGCAGCCTGCATGACTAGACTAAAGTCAGTGATCCGGGACATGCAGCTTTGCCTGTTTAACAGGATTTACTGCATTAAGATTCCCTGTGATAACACTCCCAACATAATCACTGGCAGATCACTGTGTCTTTCAGGATCAGCAGACCAATGCAGAACTGGCCAAGATCATGGGAGAGTTCACAGAGTCTGGAGATCAGTCTCCAAGTGCCAGCAGCAAAGGAGACGACCTTTTGGCCATGATGGACGGTTTGTGACTTAATCACCCTGACAGAAATCCTCAATAGAGTGACAGCAGTCTACACTACTGAAGATCAGCCTGCACTGTGGTTATAACTTGCAAATATCCAGCAGCAAGCTCACAATCAGACACAAGGCTTCGGTCGTGTGGTGGTTTTAACATGTGTATGTGAACGAGGACTGGCTTTGGTCATCAGCGTTTCTGCAGTTAACCAGAAAAAATGTCTTGTGAGAAAAGCTTGTAGAAAGTTTTCTGTACACCTGGGAAAATTGCAATTTTTAACAGGAAATACAGTAGGTTTGTGTCGATATGTGGACCATGTGCATGTGGTAATAGCATTTGTTTGCATCGGCTCTAAGAGTACACATTCCTTTCATTTCACACAATTTCAGTTAGTTGAAAAGTTCAGCAGCACATTTAGTTGCATCACATTATGGCTGATTTTGGGGCTTATAGCTCAAAACTTTTTGTTTACTTTATATGTTTTTCCTTTATCAAGTGCTGATCTGACGTTTACATACACTTACCATGGGTATAAATGTCGTCATAATTTTACTCTTTTTATGATGATTTGAACTGTTCTTTTTTTCTACAGTGGACAAATAGTGCCACATACAACTTCAATGATTTCTAACAAGAATTTTCAACACATGTCAGATTTTCTTGTGGAGTTTTCATTAAATATAGAGCCCCACTAATACTTGGATAAATGTCATTTAGCAAGTTGCAACTCAACCACACTTTTTCCCATCGTCAGTGAGGACCTGGCCAAACATCAGGCTGAATATGTTCGACAACTGAGCTTACCAAGTCAAGTCATGTTTATTTATATAGCGCTTTTCAGCAACAAGGCACTCAAGGCGCTGTACATAAGGAAAAACATTGCAATGATACAGTAAATCAATCAAAAGAGGTAATTAAAAAATAAAGAGAATAGAATGATGGATAAGAAAATGAAAGGAAAGTTGGATTGAAAACTTAACTAATAATGTTTAGAGAACACATTCAAAGGCCACTCTAAAATAAGTTTTTTTTATCTTGATTTAAAGCAACTTAGGGTTTCAGCGCTTTTACAGGTTTCTGAGAGTTTATTCCAGATTAGTGGAGCATAGGAACTAAAAGCTGCTTCTCCATGTTTGGTTCTGGTTCTGGGTATGCAGAGTAGATTTGAGCCATAAGACCTGAGAGTCAGTAATAAGCTCCGGGATCCTGGGATGAAGTCAACTTTGAAACATAATCCGTAGATTTTCGTAGGGTTGACTTTATGATGAGTTTCAGGCTTGGTGGATCGAGTTTTGGTT
This sequence comes from Crenichthys baileyi, assembly GCA_036173005.1. NCBI lineage: Eukaryota > Metazoa > Chordata > Actinopteri > Cyprinodontiformes > Goodeidae > Crenichthys > Crenichthys baileyi. Next base: position 92,612 of record JAHHUM010002330.1, read on the forward strand.
TAAACATCCTGACCGGTTTCCTTCCATCTGAGGTGACAGCTGGGTCAGATGGTTTAAACCCAAACATACATCAACAACTGATTTAAGAATAGATAAAGCAGGCTACACTGAGCTTCTGGAGTGGCTGCAGCATCAAGACCTTTAGAAGGTCTGTAGACTATTTTGAAAAGTGATCTTTGTCCCATGGAAGTAAACTAATTTAAATGAGCTGCTATCATTTCTGTTCAGAATAGTGGTCAAATATTTTGCTAGAATTGTGCCAGAAGCTTGGTTCTGACTACAAAAAAGATGTGCTTTCTCTGCAAACTGCTAAGGAACATCAACCTAAACATTAGTGGGAGGGGGGAGTTGTATATATTTTAGCTTATGTGTATAAATTTGACCCTGTTTGGATTAGTGAAAATCACAAGTAAATTCAAGCTTGTTTGAAAAAAACATTGAAGTTGTTTGTTGAAAATGGAATAATTCAAGTAAATTGTTAAAAGTCCCAAACTAATGACATTCATGTCCACAATAGGTGTATGTAAACTTCTGACACTGTATCTATATACAGGGTGAATAGCTGTGTCGCTTCTGTTTTCTGCAAGTTAATAATGACAAGTTGCAAGAATCGGAGGAATCCAAAGTGCTCTTTCCTTTTTTTTTGAGCTCCCTCAAACATTTATTTGGTAATAAATATATTTCTCCAACACAGTTGCTGTACTGCTACGACTGAAGAGTAGGTTCAGGAGTTTAATATTTCAAAACTTGTTCCTCTACAGAGTGATGTAAATTTAGATAGATAAGTTTAGATGCAGCTCAACAATGTGCTTCTCTGTGAGTATCTTGTTTTAATACACGACAATACAACATGAAAAATGCTCTAATGTGTACATATTTTTGTGGAAACCTATTTATTAAATTTCGCTTTTCTGTGCATAGGCAGGACTTGCTGAATTTCATAAGTTATTAAATGTGCAATTTGGTATTTGAAATAAATTGATGAAGACATCACCAGCATGAACGTCGACACGATACAGATACCTGTAATGCAGGTGCAACTTTAATAAATTAAAATCCAATTAAGAAGTGAATCTATTTAAATGTCTCCTACATTGTATGGCATTAAGCAGAGTGAGAATTCAAGGGTTTATTTCTGGAAATTTTGATGACTTACTTACAGCTCAGGAAAACCCAAAATTCAGTTATTCAAAAAAATTAGAATATTACAAAACACTAAAAAAAGATTTTTATTATAGAAATGTTATTTCAACATAATCATGGGGAAGAGTCCTGATTTCACAGTTGTCGAGCAGACAGTCATTGAGGGAAAGAGACAAGAGTATGTTAGCATATTAATACCAAGTTGACTTGAAAGAAAAAGTGTGATAGGAAAAAAGGAGCACAGGCAACAGGAAGTTAACAAGTTAATAAGTGCAGACTTGAGATGATTGGGAAGTAAACCCTGTTCACAAGGTTGGACACCAGCTCAATTCAGTGCTTCAATAGTCACCACATAACTCACATTCATTAACTCACAGACAGTCAGGAGCATCTTACCTGCTCTAAGGAGATAAAGAACTACATAGTTGCTCACTGGTTTAAAGACCTCTTTCTAGATGAGGGCAAAGAAGAAAGTAAATTTAGCTTTTAATTTAGAAAGCAGGACCCCAAGTCTGGAGGAGGAGTGGAAATACACAGAAAGCTGGTTCTTTGAGTTGCAGTGTCAAGTTTCCATAATCAGTGATGATTTGGGGAGCTATGTCATCTGCTGGTGTGGGTCCGTGTTTTCTCAAGTCTAAAGTCAACATCGCTGTCCACCAGAAAATTTTAGAGCACCTCATGCTTCCCTCTGCTGACAAGCTTTGCTGTGTGATTGCACAGGGAAACTATGACCTGAGAATGTAGACGAACTGAAGGTCGCTATCAGAGAAACCTAGGCTTTGGTAACACCTCAGAAGTGCTACTAGCTGATTACCTTCATGCCACACTGTCTGATGCAGTAAGTAATGCAAAAGAATGCAAATACTGTACAATACATTAACTTGCTTTTGCAATAGGATAACATCTCTTCGTTAGAACCCTTTATTTATTGGTCTAATATCGTGTCCAAATGTTCTGATTTTTGGGTGTTTGTTGTGAGCCATAATCATCAAAAAGACTTGAAATAAGCACTGGTGTTGTATCGCTGTGTATAATGAGTCTAAATAACAAGAGTTTCACTTTTTGAATTGAATTACTGAAATAGATGAACTCTTTGATAATATTATAATCTATTGAATTTAACCTGCAATAACTTAACCTTGAAGGAGCCTGTTGGAGCCTGTAGGAAATTAAATCTAACAGTAGAGGGTGCTGTCTAAACTTTAAAAACATTAAGCAATAGCAATTTTTCATTAAAGTCGCCGCCACAGACTTCTACAGTGTATCACTACCCTTTTTTAGGTTGGGGCTACATGTGATGAATGAGCCTCTATAGCCCAGTTTTACTTTATTAATGACTTTCCCACACCATGTTGTGAAATAATAATTTTTCTACACGATGGTGTGCCAATCAGTGCAATGAAGAAAACAAATGCCTGATTTATTATATTTCTGCACGTTGGTTTGGTGTTAAGTAAATCAAACCATATCATTAAAGCCAACATTCTAAACTTTAATCCAAAGGGACTCTCTACCTTTAAAGCAAACATATCCTGAGAACGCTACATTTTTATATTGTGTGTTTGGTACGCCTGCAGACAAGTCAAAGTGAGACTGTCTGCACTCCCCCAGTCAGCCACCCTCACACACATGAACACAGTGCATTCCAGGGCTCCAAACATGCTGAGACATTTCTCTGAATTGATCTGAGGGGAGGAGGTTTCTGGTGAGGTTTTCCCAATGATATTCCAATGTAAGAGACAAGAAACACTCTGGGCCCTGAGGACACGACCTACCTACAACACAACCAAAACCCACAGCAAGTTGTTCTGCAAGGCTTTAGACAGTTCAACTGTGCTTGCTACTAATTTAAATATTTTAAGGAAAACCATTTTAATGTGTAAGTACACACAATTATTCTACAAACATGCGAGCGGTTTCTGTCCTAGAGTGTGCATTTTAGTTCTGATTCAGTTTCCTCTTTAAAGGGTGTAGGCAGGACACTGTAAAGCCGCAGCCTGACGTTTTTCATGTGGCTGAGGGTAGATGCTCTGCTGAGTCAAGGCAGGAAGACTGGTGCAACTCAAATGTGGCACTGCCATTTAACTTGCTCTCTCCTTGTCTCTCACATCTGCCTACTGGTTGGAAACTGCTACCTGTGGGTGGAATACCAGATTAATCAGTGAGTCTAAATTAGGAGGATAGGTGGGCTCTGCAAAATGTCAGGCACTCGAATGCATGCTTGCAGAGTCACAATCTTACTTTTTTGAGCTCTCAGGTGTGAATGTATGTCTTGGAAGACTGTTTGTCCAACACACATGAATGATAACTGAGCTGACATTCTCAGTAATGTAAAGATATTATGTATATATTTGATAAAGAAGTGACTAAACACTTTAATGTAGTTTCACTGACTCATGATTATCCCAAATGAACAATTTTACTGTTGGTGTCTCATTAAAATTGAGTTAGTCAACAATTTCAAAATTTTAAATTGTTATTTAGACTGCATATATTTTAGTAGAAATGGTTTTATTTGATAGAGTCATTCCCCTAAGACGGGGCCAGAGGGGGTAAGGGTTCCAGGAAGGGCAGTGGTGACCCCTGCAAATTTGCTGACATACTCTAATCAGCATTTTTTACTTCCAGGTGAAGGCCCCACATTAACCTGCTCAAACTATTATACGCAACTATAAAGATCACAGGAATATGCAGCCATCATCCTATTCAAAAAGCAGACCGGTTCTCTGACACAGAGATAAACATGTGGATATTAATCCCAAAACAAATTCAAAAGACCTTGCAAGGATGATAGCTGAAGCTAGTAAGAGTGTGTCATTGTCAAAATTAAGAGTCCTTCACTGGCATTAGCTGAAAGGGCACTCGGCAAGGGAGAGGCTATTATTCCTAAAGCAGCATAGAAGGTAAAACAGGAAGAAAGACCTTCGTTTTTTGAGACATTTCCTGTCTTTTGATAAAATAAAAACTGAAGTGTTTGGCCAAATCACAATCATTGCAACAACAGACATTTAATAAAATGAACTCAGAGCAGGAAATTTCAAAGATGATCAAGATTTATTTTTTTACTCCAAGTTCCAATAATTCATAAAATTCTCTCATGACTATTTGTTTGGGGTGTCACTCTAAGATAATAAATGGCCCCAACTGACCAGTGCTTATAAAACTTTCTCAATTGTTACTTAATTGTTTAACTTGAAAAAATGTTAATAACTACTTTTAACAGAGTAGACTTAAATATCACTACAGTCATCAAATATACATCCCGCTGTACTTTAATATGAAGGTGCAAGCTAATTGTTCTTCATTGTTGCATTTGCAAACAGTTTTTAATACACATTTACAGTGTTACAATTTAAAAAAATGATCCAGTGGTGTGTTGTTTTCACTAACAAATGCACACTGTCAATAAACACACAGCTGGATAATAAAATATGGATAGGCATTGCAAAATTTCATGAGTTAAAACATTTTTGAAAGTGCTTTAAAGTAAAGAAAAATCTTCTAATCATGCTTTGTGTGTAATTGGGCTGCTGGCATCACAAATAACACAATAATTCTTCTGTTCAGCTGGCATTACCAAATACAATGGTAAAAAAAAACAACTTCTCACATATTTCCACAAAGGTCCTGCAGCATTCAAATTTCATTTCTGTTGCAAGAGGTTAGATATTACATGTTTGAGCCAAAGTTTGTCTAAAATGACCCCTGGGAACATGTCTGCCTGGCAATAATATTTGGCAAAAGTACTGGCTGCCTCAACTGCTCTACAGAAAACTTAATTGGGAATTTAAAATCATCTTAATGGAATGTATTAATTCACCTTTATTTTAGACAGAATTGATCCATACCATTAACAAAGGGGGTAAAACATGTAGACACACACGTCAATCTTTAAATGTAGAAGCATTTTGGGTGAGATGGGAAATGCCCTCAAGAAACAAGTGAAGTCCAGTTGCCTTCTACTTAAGCAATTAAGATCAATCTTCAAGTATTGACCAGACCAGATCGTTTTCTAACAATGTGGTTTAAATGACCTCTGAAGATCTTAGCCAAATTTAAGCCACTCCATTCTCCCTTGTCCTCCTCTTAAACTGCTTCCATGTGATTTGTTTTAGTCAAATTTTCTTGAAATCAATACAGTGTTCTCACAAATAGCTCAAACATATAGTAAACATATTTAAGCGAGAAATTTAGCTAAAACCATGTGAGCAAATTACAAAAAAACAAAAGCAATTAAATTCCAACAATGCACAACAAAATAGCAAAATAAAATTGAAAAGCTGACCATGATATGCTGTTCTATAAATGACAAGCAGTTTCTGAATTAAGTTTGATTGAGTTTTACAAAAAGGGCAAATAGCTTTAGTGAGAAGTCCCATGATGTCATGGTTTCAGTTAGCAACTTTTTTTTTATTATGCAGAGAATTTCATCATAGGGGCACAGCCATTCACAGAGAAACAACCGCTGTCATTGGTTGGACGTCGCTGTCAATCAAACGTCTTTGTGCGTCATTTCCGTTGTCAGGTGGCGCTGTCGCTGTGGAAAGATGCGAGAAGCGGAGGCTTTTCCTTAATTGCTCATTTCAGTAATAGAGGTTAAACAACGCGAAACTAAAACCTCCGAAGCTTCCCCCGTCTGAGAGAGGAGCTCCGTACACCCACCACAGCGTTCGCCTGAGAAATGTCGATATTCTAGGAGGACAACGCAGATCTTAGCCGGTGGTTTTGGCTTTGAGGTAAGCGAGGCTGTGACTCCGTTGCTATCTAGCTTCTCTCACCGTGAACCAGCTGTAATGTTGAATGTACTTTGTTTAAATGGCCTCCCCTCCGCATTAGCTGTAACATAGCTCGTCAACAGCCATATTTAAACCTCCCTGCTGCTTTTTAAATCAAACGTACTCATGCTAACAGCAGCTGTGTTTGCACCCCTCTCCTTGTTGTGTTGTGTGTCCCTTTGTGTGGCTCATGACCCCCGAGCTGTTGTAACGTATTTAACCGAGAAACTGAGTTAGCTTAACCTGAGTTCATTACGCACTAAGGATAGTTACAGTCATATTTTACACAAATACGACACAGCGTGTGTTTATGATGTAATCTCGGCCTAATATCTGTCGCTGACACTTTGCTAATTAAGTTGTGATCTGCTTGAGTTCAACTTGCGGGGCACAACGTCAGCGCTTTGCTCCACGACTCGCTCAGTTTACACAGCACGCTGCCAGAACGATGTCCAGACCTTGTGGACCCAAAATGGCACCAAGCAAAGCAGGGGCAGACTTTGTGCAATTGCAATCATGTTTGTCAAGTGCTTTTATGGCCGGACCTTTGCGTGGCTGTGTGGTCAAGGACATTGTTATTGCAATGATGAATGGGTAGAAGAAGAGCCGAGATTCCATGTGTGTCCAAAGCTTCATGTTTCTCGTAGTTGTTTCATTTCGTTTTGTTGGCGTTTTCTTGATTCGGAGCATGTTACTTTTTCGAGTGTGCATGTGATGGTATATGATTTTTGCAGCTTTTACTTGCAGTGCCCAGACGCATGCAATTGAGTCTGGATAGGTGAGTCGTGAGACACCTACGTGTTTGTTTTGTTCTGATCCTATTTAAGGAAGCCCACATTTCTTGTGGGCACTGGCAGCGTGTCTCTCCTCTTCTCGTGTGATATGATTCAGAGGCTGTATCTGTGCTTGTCCTCCCTCTGGTACAGTCACAGCCAGTCCTGTTTGCCAGACCCACTGGCTGTGTGCAGAGAGTCGCAGCAGTGTTGGAAAAGGATAGCTGCTAATGCTGTCATCATGTTGATGTCATTTAGGTCAGCATTCAGGAGTTGGTTGCATCAACCTTTTACTTTTTTGGATGTGTCTGGTTCGGCTCCACAACACTGCAGCAGGTTCTTAGCTGATAGATGAATAACCTCAGTTCTGTGTCATGCATTAATGTCAGTTAGTTTGGTGTTTTAAATCCAAGATAATGATTGAAGTGCATATACAAGAACTCTCACACATAACAGAAAAAACGTAGATAAATGAATTACAAGATGATCCTTATTTTTGCATCAAAGCTTGTGTACTGGTTGATGTGTTTATAAAAATATAATGTTGATGGTTTTTTTTTTACTTTGGATGCGATCAATGTCATTTGATCTGTTGATCACAAATCAGAGTTAATCAAGGGAAAATTGATCTGTGACCGACTCGTTGATGCATATCTTAACTTTTCTTAACTGATCATGTGGATAAACAGATTTTTTATTTCAACTGTCAAACTGCCCACCTTGCAGTTAACATTAGGGAGAGAGGCTTTTCTGGCGAACACAGATGTGTGGATTTCTTTGATGTCTGACCCAATGGCTGTAACACACGAGACAAAATATGCTGCATGTTATTTGATCAAGAGATTAGTATTGGATGGAATAGATAATGAAAAAAATTACAAGATTATTCACAAGTATGCATCAAAGCATCCTAACTTTCTATTATTGAATGTAAAATAAATTGCATCAAAGTACATACCCTTGTTCTATGTGATTATACAATCCAAATGGGGGGCGTTTTTTTTATGTTTGTGCACATTAAGGAACAGGAAAAAGGATTTTTCAGGCTTTGACCTGCCGATCACCAGTTGGAGACAATCCAGGGAAAATCAACAGATTTTGATCGTTAGCAGATTGCTTGGTGCATCTTTTATTTACATATTTATTACATTTGTTTTAACTGTTTCCAATTCTGTTTTCTAAGGACTTTTATATATAAGAGTAAAAATGGAATTACAAGGTTATTCCCAGTAAGGCATCAAAGCATATGTGTCTTACATTTATCTGCTTTTATTTTAGTACAAATGGTATCAAATTATATAATGTTGCTTCTGAGAGTTGTTGAAGTTCTTTGTTGGGATGTATGTAATGATCAGGTGGAAAAAAACAGATTTTTCTGTATATAAATTGCAGAACATGGGAAAATTCTGATTCCGGTCTCCATCTGGTTGGTTGGTGCCTCTGTGGTTTAAAAGCATGTCCACCGTGTCTGTAGTCACCTTCTCAGTAGCAGCATCAGCTTAATAAAAATGTAATTCCTTGTCAAGGGAGCTCATGAAGTGCCTTACCTGTTGAACCACTTCTTTGTGTCCTCCAGAGCAAGATCTTACTATTCCAAGCATGACTTGGTGTCACTCTGACTTGCGCCATAAACGCTGTCAGAAAACCTCAACTCATCAGACTCAGTGGGTGATGACTAGCAGAAACTGAGACAGATGGCAGAGAGACATGATGATGACACTGTCTGCTGTCTGGGATCACAAAAAGCCTCATGGAAGTGAGAATTCATACTAGCCCTGACTGAATAGCCAACTGTCCTACCTCCTCTGTGCCCCAGATTGCCAACTGGCGAATGGCGCACAATTGAGTTTGCAACAGAAGTGTTTCTTAATTGATTAAAAGGAAACTCTGAAATTCCACAGTTCAACAATACAGTTTTATAATGTGTCTTGTGTCACCCCCTTTAATGCATACATTGTGACATCTGGTGGTTTGAACAAAGACCTTTTTTCCTTTTTAGAAATTTCACATTCTGTTTCTTCATCTTTCAGCCATCAAAGTATTATAGTATGCTACTTTTCCCCTCCTGGCCCTCTGAGAGTGCATGCTGCTAACTTTTGACATTTTGGTTAGTGAAGATTATTATCTGAACATTGAAGCATTTCTTTTTAATGAAAACTTGGGACGACAGCAGGATGAATCATTCCTCTCAGTTCAAGGCTCTACTTCCCCATTACGGGAAACAGATGGCATTTCATCAAACGGGCCCTCGGTATCAGTAAACACAACAAACCTCTTGCTCTCTGATTTCTGGGAGGTGGATGAGATCCACTGTGTCGGTTAAGGTAGTTTCTATTATGACGATGTGTCACACTGTCACTGGTTCTGCTGGTCTCTGAATCTTGTTTCCATATCAATAAGCAATGGCTCTGAATTTTTACTCTTTGGTCATGTTAAAACATGCATTCACGTCTGAAGGATAGATAACCTTTTCGCACAGATTATGTAATAAAACATGCAGATTAAAGAGCAGGGATTTTTCTAAATCCATGTCTGTTGCTGCAGGACAAAAGCTTAGGATTAGTGAGTCAGATGTGATTGCTGCTGTTTAAAAAATCTTATGCTAGAGTCATGCATGCATTTTGCATGCAAGCTTCTTCCATTTGAAATAATATATTGTGACACAACCCCCTGCCTAATGTGGAGACTGGATCTGAGGTGTTGACCTTGACGCCAACAGCCATTATTTTAAATGGAGCTGTAATGGCCTCACATTCACACTGAGGTGTGTAAATGTGAGGGGTGGGAGAAATGGGCTGGGTGGAGCTGCCCTGAACTTTAGCTCTTTTAACCTCGGTTCAAAAATTTGTGTCCTCATTTATTTGGTTTAACTTCTCCTAAAGCTCTAAGTATATTCTTATTTGAGCATTTTGTTCAGGGCATTTAGTTATTTGCTGTTCTTTTCACATGTTTGTACTTTCCCTTTTACTTTGCTATCTTTGTTCCATGAGCTAATCAGCTTTGTTCCCTGCAGAGCTCCAGTATGTCCAAAAGGCGCTCGTCAGAGAGGGGAGCTGGAGAGACATCAGGCAGGGCCAGCAAGCTGCAGTGTCCTGGGATATCTGGCAGTAATGCCAAGCGAGCTGGCCCCTTCATCCTTGGTAGGAAAGCTACTACGGCTTAAAATATATTGCAGAAATGTTTTGAAGGAAATTGTACTGTTTGATAAATATATGCAATGCGTATTGCTTCCATGCATAGCCTGCAGAAAATTAGGGCAAACCATTTATGTTCATGAGTTGCAGGGTGCCTGTGTAAGTACACTGTGGACTTACACACGCCTGAGACAAGAATTTGAAGAATTTTGCTGATCCTAATGACATTGGACAGAAAGACTTGAGTCTATGCTGGGGGAGTTTTTTCTTTCCTTCCTCCAGGATTATATATTTCTGTCCTATTCATTGTATTCTGCAGCACGGCTACCTCACAGTTTACCAAATACTTTGCTAAAGAAAACGTCGCACTTGGGGTGTTAGAGGATACATGTATACACAGCCCTCAATGAGTTTTAATGAGAGCAAACACGCAAGCAGTGTAGATTGCCTTTTGGTCATGCAGCTGTTCGTTTTCTCGTCCTTGCAGGACCTCGTCTGGGCAACTCACCAGTACCGAGCATAGTCCAGTGTTTGGCCAGAAAAGATGGCACAGATGACTTCTATCAGCTCAAAGTAAGTCGATCGTATTCAGCATGGTCTCCTGTGATCGCAGTTATTTCAAAACTCAGTTCAACACAACAGTTTTTTGGCTGTCTCTGTAGACATCTAAACTTCAGACCTTTTCTTGGTACAAATTTTATTGCCCCTTGTTCAAGACTGGTAAAAACAAGCAAACGTGAGCCATGCTGAGCATTTACTGGGATTATCCAGTAGGTTGTAAGCAATCAAGGGGCCTCTAAAGGAAATATTGCACCAGACATGTCAGTGTTTAAGCTATATCATTACTGGACTATGATTTCTTGTTTATATCCATTTAGATCTTTTTTCTTGTGCTTAATGTTTGCTCTGTTGTCAGATCCTGACGCTGGAGGAACGAGTGGACTCTGCCGGGGAGACCCAGGAGGAGAGGCAGGGGAAGATGCTGTTGCATACTGAATACTCTCTCCTTTCTCTGCTTCACAACCAGGATGGTGTGGTCCACCACCATGGCCTCTTCCAGGTACACTTAGACTTGCATGTCTTTTTCGTTTAACCTACATCTCTGACTGAGCTTTCCAAATACAGCATCAATTTTCTGCCAAAGCCACTGTCACCTAGTTTTCAGTTCTTAATAACAACCCCAGAGCAAGTAATTGTTAATCTTATCAGTTCAGCAGCAGGTTGCTCATCAGTTGGGCCAGCTTCTTATAATGTCCTTATCAAGGTTGTTTCAGTATAGAAGTAGAAACATCATTAAAAGCTATTTATCTGTTACCGTTTTGTTCCCCTCTCCTGCCGTCCCATCTGCCTTCTCATTTAACTTTATGGTTCCATCAGCTCGCTCTTTCAGTCTTCCCTCTTTGTCTTCCATTCACATCCTGTTTCTCTTTGTTAGACTTCTTAGAATAGCCGCGTTAAGCCATGCACGGCTGATTCATTTAGGTCTGCAATATTGATTAGATAATTATAGTTCATCTCGACTGTCTGTGAACCAGTTCATGGTTCATTCTTTCAGAGTTGCTGACTGCCTCTAAAAATAAGCTGTTAACCTGATAAAGAAATCAATAGGAAACAAGTGGTGAGTCTACATTAGCTTGAGTTTTAAGAATAGAAATGACCTTTCTCATCTTTTTTTAAACCACATTCAGCCCCACTGACTGTGCAGTTGCCTTGTTCATATCAGCTGTAGTCAGCCGTTGAATAATGGCCTTTATCTTAGGGCTCACCTATCAGAATTTTGTGTCTGATTCTTTTACATCTAGTTTTTGTAGAACTTTAACCAGCTAATAAAGATTTAAGCTGATTTAGATTTTTCTGAGATATCTATAATACCAGAAGATATAAGAACAGGATTGAAAATCTCTTTACCCGGCCTTCCTGCAAAGAGCGACTATTAATTGATTAAATTAGGGGCAGAGCTGCCGTCACATCATTGTGTAAGAGACGAGTCCCCTGTACAACAGGTTTTACTAGACCTTGTAAACTGGCTTTATCATATTATATTAGTCATTTATGTGACTAGCATTACCAAAAACAGCATTCTTATTCAGTAGAGAATTTAGACTCTTACTTTCACTTTAAGATTTCCTTAAAGCTGCCAATATTTTCAATTCCAACATGTTCCATGAGAAACAGAGTTTGGAAGCTGAAAAGGATAAAACAGAACCTCTCAGTTTCTGGCCACCAGCCAATATCAAGGACATTGCTTCAATAGCCTCATATCCTCTTTGATTTTTTTTTCCTTCTGACTCTTTGTGATATCCCTTAGCTTATATTAATTAAATAGAGACAAATGGATCTCAAATTCTTAAACTGTTCTGTTAAATTAAGAAGTGAAGCCCTCTCAACGCACACTTATTTCTGGATTCAGGATCGTGCTTATGAAATAGTGGAGGACATGGAGGCCAACAAAGTCCGTAAGATGAAGAAGCGGATCTGCCTCGTGCTGGACTGCCTGTGCGCTCACGATTTCAGTGACAAGACAGCAGATCTAATAAACCTCCAGCATTACGTCATAAAGGAGAAGCGGCTGAGCGAGCGTGAAGCTATTGTCATTTTCTATGACGTTGTGCGTGTGGTGGAGGCCCTTCATAAGGTTTGTAATTGCAACACTGCAAAGTATGGATCTGCAACAAAATCTGCTTACCATCTTCATTCTTTGATTAATGGAGACAGCTTTTATACTATAGTTTTCTTTGTTGTTGTTTGTCAGTTAGTTGCACATTTTTCTGATTACTCACTTCCAAAGGCTCGCGTGCCACTCCCAGAAACTGATTTCTTGTTATGCCAATGATTCATTGAGCACAATGTGACCATACTTCTGTTTTTCCTTCTCACTTTCCTGTCTGCAGAAAAACATTGTGCACAGAGACCTCAAGCTTGGAAACATGGTGCTGAACAAAAGGTAAGTCGACGCTCAGTCACTCATCCAGGACTGTCGGTCAGTTCGTGGAAGAAAACGCCACCTATTGTGCCAGTTCTGCTGTTTCAGCCTGCCAGTAATGTGAATGATGGCTGAGTGGCCTCAGCAGGCTGGATCCAAGGTGCATTAAGCTGTAAACCCAGACAGAGGCCACATTCTTTGATTAAGAGTGAGATTACACTCAGGAACTTAAAGGCTTGCTCTCTTGTACTCGAATCTGGGGCTGTGTCAGTGCTCTGAGTTATGATAAATGATTCATTCGCTATAGTCAGTGTTGAAAATGGACTCTGGTGCTAAACAAAACAAAGGGATATGCCTTTCCTTGATCTCAGTGGGAAAGTGTTTGGGTTAGGGGGCATGCGAGCAGTTTAGTAATGTGCAGAAGACCCTGTTGAGTGCACCCCATGTCAAAGCGCTGCAGCTCTGATGAGACGTGCAGGATAGAAAACTACTCATCTGGAAACTCTCTCCAACCAATTCACGTAGGGGATTTGAAAGGGCTGTATTCAAATGGTGAGAACCTCTCTTCCTTCCTGTAAGAATGTTTTTAAATTTTGCTCTCATTTTCTTTTTTTATGCCTAGAATAGTATCAATAAATTATATTTAGCATAAAATTTACATTGATTTCACTAAAAACGATGGGATAATCTTACAGACTTTCCCTAAACTCCTGAGGCAGTTGCTTTGATACGACTGAATGACTAAAGCTGACCCACAATCACTTTGTTCCTACGCTCACTTTAGGTTGATTTTATACCTCTGGTATTCCCAACCTACACTGTAGCCTACACAAGAGGCCTAAGCCACTGTAAGCATTTCTATTGTGCTGGTTTGTTGCTCTGCATTCAGGGCGCTAGAATACAAGCTTGTGTTGGGGTTTCCTTATAGCCCTGTTGGGATTCGTTGTGCAAATTAAAAACATGCGAATTGGTAAGGAATGCAACAATCAGAATTTTGCAGCCGATCACCAGTCCCCAGTTTTTCCAAGGATTTGACCTGCCTGTACTGGTTTTAGCTGATTGCAAATGTCATTTAGAACCGTAATATAAAACGATTATAAAATAGCAGACAAAATATTTTCAGTAGCCTTCTTGCTGTGAGAAATCATTGACCAGTTATTTTAGGAGCAGAGGCAACTTCATGCAGAATTTTAAAATCATTTTTAAAAGGAAAAACAAAATAACTGAGTTGACTGGCTTTAACATCTTGTATTGGTGATTAGTGTGGTTAGGGTTATAAAAACAGCAGTGTCTGTGTGCATACTATGAGATTTCAGCAAAAGAACAAAACTGAGCGCCTTTGCAGTACTCCATTCAGCCTTGCTGCTGAAGTGTTCTCTCTTAAGCCAGATTAAACCACAAAAATACGGAAAATAGTTTCCTTTTAGCTCGGAGTTTCCTCCGACTTCATTTTAACATTTTGCTGCTGCTAAAAATGGCAAACTTTTGGTCTTCTTCACTCAGTAACAACATCTACAATAAGGAGTGTTGTCAGTTCTACGTGGGAGCGGTTAGTAGGGGACAAACCACGATCGGACAAAAGTTGGACTTTTAAGGTCTGCGACTGTTCTGGTCAGCTACTGAGTGCAAAGCTTGGATTGATCCAACAGGGACTCATCTCATCAGAGGTGTCACTAATGACTGTTGATCTTAATATTTTTTTTATATTGCTACAAGTTTGGTTTCAATACAGCATCAGTTTAACACAAATGGGTGTAATCTGTGGTGCATGCATTATAGAGCCGCCTTCTCTCCCAAAATATAGTAACCTTGCATCTACAACAAGGTCTTGGTAATCCAAAACGTTTTTTTAATATTCACCATGGCTTAGCATGTGCAAATTGGAAAGCAACTTGGATTGGTTCTTATTCACACCCCTCCCTAACCCCAAACCCTACCTGCAGCAACAGTAGTACGAGAAGTGGTGGCGAAAGTGATGAAATCGTGTTTTGGCCAGGAGACGAGGCTGGTAGGGAGCAGAGTAGGTATGAGGAACATGTTGTCCTGACTGGAGACAAAGGAGAGACATGCCAAGGGCTAGATAGCTCAGAGCTGACTCACACCACAGTGCAAGTCACTCTCTCACACACACATACACACAGATTGTCATTATTTATTTTCTTTGTATTTTGCTTTTTCTTTCTAACACAGTGGTCTCATTTTCTCTTTTTTTTTTTGTATATCACCATATGCTGCACTTTCATGGCCAAGGTGTGTGTGTGTGTGTGTGTGTGTGTGTGTGTGTGTGTGTGTGTGTGTGTGTGTGTGTGTGTGTGTGTGTGTGTGTGTGTGTGTGTGTGTGTGTGTGTGTGTGTGTGTGTGTGTGTGTGTGTGTGTGTGTGTGTGTGTGTGTGTGTGTGTGTGTGTGTGTGTGGACAGTGAGTGTGGGAAGACTTTGACCATCTATAGGAATACTGAATCAAACCCCACTCTCCTCTGTAGTTTGTCAGCATTCTGGGAAACGCACCAAATGCATCAAAAAGATCAGCAGTTTGTGCAAGAAGTGATGCGACTTCCTCTCCCAGAGCCAGCTGTTGTGAAAGCAGGATGTGTTTAATCAATCTCCACAGCCACTGGTTGTGTATTTTTGAGTTTTAATGACTTCCTATAAAGTATTTCCTCTGGATATTTGGTTATATAATATAATATGATAAAATAATTAGATTTTTTAAATACAATTGAAGTTAAAGATCTTGGAGCAGAAGGATTCATGAAATGAATATGGTGGTGATTACAATATCTCTGATGACATCTTGTAGATATTGCTACATAAAGCCAGAGTGTTATTGAAACCCTTCAAACGATATGTCCTTGCCAGTTCTCAGAACTGTTGTTTGCTGTAAAAGCTGCCCTGCGATTAACCTCACTTCTCGTCACATGTATTTTTATTGCTGGGCGGAAAGGAGAAGTCATCTGGGCTCTTTAGGTCTCTAGTTTCCTGACCGGAGTCATGTGACCAGGAAGCGGAGACTGCGTGGTCTATCCACTGTCCTCAGGGACCCTTTCCTCACAAGGCAAACATGCAATCTCATTTATTCAATCTCCGGTGCAAGAATAGAAGCCCGGGTCGTGATGCACACAAACAAAAGAGGAGACTTGTCCATAAAGGCAGTTTTTATGTTGAGGGTCCTTGAAGCATCGCAGCCCAGCCTCCTCGGGTAATTTACAAAACCAATGTTTAGCTGGAAGCTTTGATTGTAAAAACGTTCTGACGGGGGTGAATCTCATAAGAAGCTGGACTTCATGCAGAGTCGATCCTCCACTGGGAGGTTGAGATTGGTGTGTTTGGTCCAAGAGTGAGTGTTCATCAGGAATTAACTCCAGACGCTTTAATGGAGGCGGCGAATGTGTGCGACGGACTGGGGTGTGAAAGTGAGAGAGAATAGAGGAAGCTCTTGACCTCAAGCTTTTTAGAAAGCGGATGTGGGTGAAAAGCGTGATGTGGAGAGTACCAAGGATGTTGATGGTGGCAGCTTTTTTTGTGTCATTTCAGAGCATTTTAGTGTGTGCCACTTCAGCATGGGAGTGATTGTGGGTGCATATCATGTTGCATGTTTGTGTATACATGCAGCTTATATAAAAGCAGTTTCCAACACATCACTGTGCAGGCTTAGTCATTGCAGCAATTATCATACACCACAGGGTGACTCATATGTTTGTCGAAGTGCAACTTTTTTTTCCCTCTACAGAAAAGGCCTCAGCTTCAGGATAGTCAGGTTTCACTCTATCATAAGCAAACTAAATTTACTCTGATCCATTTCCTAGTGACACATTTCAGCAGACACCAAATTACTAAAAATGATCAGTCTTCTCAGATTTAATCACTAAATTGCCTGGATCCTTTATTAAAATGTAGGAAGGTGGGCACTGACTCAGGTTACTGAATTTACTTGACACAGCTTTAAAGGTTTTGAACACACAGCATAATAACAAAACCACATTTATGAATATGTGGAAAGTTCACACTGTTCTTTGCAAATTAAAAAGTTAATTCAACATGCTTTACACATAGAAATATGTTAACTAAGAGGTTAGAAAGTACTGTATGTTTGTGACTGATAGAAAATGCTTCACCATCTTTTCATACATTTGACAGCCATGTCTAGTATTCAAGCTTCAGCCACAGATACCTCCTAACTTTCAAAGTCAGAAATTGTATCTCTGACAGGATCAGTATATTTTTCCTACTGTAAATTTTGTCTTTCAGTTTCAACTAGAATTCAACTTGAAAGTTCCCTTGCTGGTCACTTTATTAGGTACACGTTGTTAGTACCAGGTTGGACCTCCCTTTTGCTTTCACAACGGCCAATTCTTCCCTGCAAAGTGTCTGAAATATCCCTTTGGGATTTTGGTTTATACTGACATGATATCATCACTCAGTTGTTGCCTGCACATCTGCCCATTTGCGGAGGCTACTGAAGAATAGTCTTGTCATGTTCAAGAAACCAGTTAGAGATGATTTTGAGCTTTGACGTGGCGCAACATCCTGCTGGAAGTAGCCATGACAAGATGAGGATACTGTGGTCAGAAAGAGATGGACATGGTCAGCAGCAATACTCGAGTACTCGTACTCGCTGTTTTCCGCTTCATCCTGGACCCAGACGTCCTTCTCCCCAGGCACCTCCTCCAGCTTGTCCGGGGGAAATCCCACGGCGTTCCCAGGCCAGTCGACAAACATAGTCCCTCCAACGTGTCCTGGGCTGTCCCCTGGGCCTCCTCCCAGTCGGAGGGTAGAGTGTTGTGTTTAAAAGATTCTCAGTAGGTACCAACATTCCCAAAGTGTGCCAAGTATCCCCCACACCATTTTACTGCTGCCAACAGCCTGAACCGTTGATAAGGCAAGATTGATCCATGCTATTTGCACCAAATTCTTACCTCGCCATCAAAATGCTGCAGCAAAAATGAGACCCATCAGACCAGGCGATATTTTTCCAGTCTGTTATTGTCCGCTTTGGTGACCCTGTGTTATTTTAACCTTTGTTTCTTTACCATTCTGATGCTCAGTTTGAACTTCAGCAAATCAAGCTGTCTTCACTGTGTCTAGATGTGGAAAGTGTAGAAAATTTAGATGTGGTCCATACAGCCAGAGAAACCTTGGTTACTCCAACATTTTCTGCAAACATCTCATGCCTAGCGTCTTTTTTGCCAGTTTTGAAACTTTAACCTAATAGAAATGTGATGGCCATTAACACTAGCAACTGCCTAATAAATTAACTGTCCTCTGATGAGTCAGCTAAACGTGAAATAGTCTGATGTTTAGTTAGCTCAAAATTAAAAGTGCTTATTTTTTCTGTTTACCAGGACACACCGCATCACCATCACTAACTTCTGCCTGGGAAAGCACTTGGTGAGTGAGGATGACCTGCTGAAAGACCAGAGAGGCAGCCCAGCCTACATTAGCCCTGATGTATTAAGTGGTAAGTGAAAAATATGTCCCACGTAGATTCTTCCTAACAGAAGTTGCTGTTTGGATATCCAGTAAAGAGCTAAAAGCTGCTGAGAGAGGTCATGCATACATTGGGTTTGACATGTAATCTAAGTATTTTGTTTTTTAATACCTTTTTTGGTAGGATTTTTCCTATACTGTAAATTTCCCCTTACTGTACAGTCTTTTATTCTTATTGTTATCTTGTTATTTCTGCCAAGGCATTGGTTTGTCTGTCTGCTGCAAAAAGAACTCCAAAAGTTATGAAAGGATTTGGATGAAATTTTCAGACAAGGTTGCGAATTAGGACAAGAAACAGTTGATTAGATTTTCGCCGTGATGCGGAGCACCATCTGGATCCAGGACGTTTTTTGAAGGCTTATTTATTATTGCCAGACCAAGGTGCAACAACTTGGAGTTCCCACACGGTTGCTCACTCTGTGAGCAGCTGACATGCAGCGGTCAGAAGTCACCCAGAGTATAACTCATCAATATAGAAAAAAGCTGACGAGGCGCCAATGACCCTATTGCCTTGGCGGAGGTCTGCGCTCTGAGTGTTCTAGTTTTTATATTTTTTCCTTTGTGTGAATCTCCATGCATTCATTTCCTTTTCACTTTGCTGCTGGTACACCTGTGGGTATTCTATTCTGTTTGCCCTGTGATTTAAGATATTTTAGGGTTCCTACAGTCTTAAAAAAGCAGGAAAAGATTGGGCTTTGGATGTGATCATTTTCCAAGTGTTGGTAAATAAATTGACTATTGCAAAACGTTTTATGTTTCCAGACTTTAAATCTTTATCCATCATCTTAGAGATAAAAATGAATTGCTGTAAACAACTCCTGCTTTTTGGCCCCTGCATCCTTTTACTGGGTTTTAAACTGAACCTCAGGTTTCTGAACTGGAAGCCTGAGAAAGCAGTGAAATTCCTGTTTGTTTTGGGGAAATGTGAGAAATAAGGCTATTACTGATCACAAGCTGTGGTTTACTAGAACTGTATTTAATTTAGGGTAATATAGTTACAGTACTGTTCCTAGTATTAGTTAGATTTTAACTGATCTAAGAATGTCCAGATGCAAAAAATACTGAAATTCCCCTTTTACCACACAGCCGAGTTGGAACCCTGCTTCTGCCCGTTTTTATTACTTGTGGGGAAAAAACTGATAATAAATCCCAACTAAGCAAATGCTCTTTTCTCCTCCACGGTGTAAAAATCTGTTACACTGTTGATTCACTACTGTTACAATTGAAACAAAGTAACATTGTTGCTTAAAAACTATTAAATATATTTGGGATCATTTTCAGGCAAATACCGTTGTTAAACTTTACTGATTTGATTCCAGAAACAAACCTGGGATTTTTGTCGTAGAATTGCGTAATATTTAAAGTCCGTTTCACTATTAAGCAACTTCCAGGAAGTTATGTTGCAACCTGTGAAATCGCAATAGCGAGAATTTGTTTTTGTTTTGTATTCATGGTTATGCTGCGTTTTCCCAGGTTGGTTTCTGCATACATAGAAAAAAACATCAGGATGGGCTCTGCTCTGCTCCCCACTTGTCAGCAGCATTGTCAGCAGTTCTGTAGAACCCCATAAGTTGCATCAGTTTGATTATTTATTTCCTGATCAGCATCCTGGATGTTGTCCTGGATTTAGAATGATTTAAATCTTGCATTTCCTTGCCCGTCCAGCCGTTAAACTGTAGATAAGACCTCTGCGTGCATATCAGCATAACGTGACAGGCACACAATTAAACAGAACTTCAGTGACTCATACGCTGATGACTCACTGGAGGGAAACTACTCCCATCCCCCGCCTGTGTATGTGTGACACAAGCTTGAATGTAATTGCCGACTGCTGTTGCTGCCGCCTCTCTGGCTGGAACAACAGTGCCTATGGTAATGTACAGCCTATGATGCCACGGCCTCATCAGCTCCAGTTTATTCATTCTACAGACACGGCTGTTTGATGCTTTAACAGGCCTCTCTCCCATTTTAAAAGTTGCAAACTTCACAGAAGCGCCATAAATGCTGAGTCATTTAGTTCATGTTTGCCAGTTGTGTTAATCATTGAAACCCTGTGACTTGACCTTACTGAATGTGTGGTCCGGCCTGTTAAAAACAGGAAATGATCTGTTATTGGACTAAAATAATGTCACCCTCTGTGTCGTGTGTGCTTATGGACAATTTTATCTACCCGTCTGTTTTATTTATTGTTACAAAGATGGAGATGCCCCTCTCCTTTGTTTCCAGGTCGCCCATACCGCGGTAAACCCAGCGACATGTGGGCCCTCGGTGTCGTTTTGTTCACCATGCTTTATGGCCAGTTCCCTTTTTATGACAGCATACCTCAAGAACTCTTCCGCAAAATCAAGGCTGCAGAGTACTCTATTCCAGAGTGAGTGTTAATCCAAAGCAGAGCTCTGACAACACAGCACTCAGTGAATTCTGTATCCATTCATTCACAGCCTTAAACACAAAATGAAGTCAACGATTACTTGCTACCTTTTTAGTCGGTAGTTTTTGCATGCTGATTCTTCTGACATTGCTAAGAAAACATTTGACATTTTAGTAAAAATAACAGCCTTCTATGTGCTCTTCCCACCTCCTCTCAGAGACGGCCGTGTGTCTGAGAACACGGTGTGCCTCATTCGAAAGCTGCTCGTGCTGGACCCTCAGCAGCGGCTGGCTGCAGGAGAAGTGCTGGAGTCACTGAGTGCCATTATTGCTTCATGGTAGGTGCTCCACCTGCTGGTTGTCAAAAAAAGAAAAACTAACTCTTGATTTATGTTGCATGTATGTACCATGGCCTGTTATCATAAGGTACCTTCACTGGAAACTCTCATCACTGTTAATTTGTTAATCATGTTGTTTTTTTGTACTTAATCATCACAGGCAGTCGGTTTCGTCGATGAGTGGCCCCCTACAGGTAGTCCCAGATATTGACGATCAGGTCAATAACCAAGAACATCTGCAGGAGGTAAGATTTATAAACAATATTTTTCTTTGACCTGACCTGTGCTTACAGGCCCATAGTAATATTACTACAGGGCCTTGAGGTTTTTTACATCTTGTCATGATACAACCACAATCTTCAATGTATTTTATCTGGATTCTGTGTGATAGACCAACGCAAAGTAATCCTTATCTGTGAAGAAGGAGGAAAGTGATCCATGGTTTTCATTTTATTCTACAAAGAAAACTCTGAGAAATGAGGCTTGTAGTTTTATTCACCCTACTCTACTCCCAGACCCCCAAATAAAATCCAGTGCAAGCAGTTGTAAATGGCTCAGGCTTGAAGTTTTTGGTTGTTATGTGACAAATGTAAAAAAGTTGGGGTGGGATGAATTCCACATTGCTACGTTGCAACTGCTTATCTAAAACTAAATTTAACAAATTTAAATTTTTAGCTGTTTAGATATTCGTTATATCTATATCACTGCACTGGATGCAGCACACTGAGCCGATATTTGTGTTTTCAACCCAGGCCAAGGTGATCGAAGAATCTTCACAGTACGAATTCGAGAACTACATGCGCCAGCAGCTGCTGTTGGCTGAAGAGAAGAACACTATTCATGAAGCCAAGAGCTTTCTCACCAAGCGGCAGTTTGGCAACATCCCACCAGTCAGGCGTTTGGGCCACGACGCCCAACCTGTCAGTCCATTCGATGCTACTGCCCTTGCACAACGTTTCCTCCGGAAATAACCCTCGACCACCCACACCAGCCTCTCCAGCCTCCCTCTAAACTAAACATTGCAATGCAGACCAGAGAGGACTGAACTGGCACACAGGAGGACCTGTCTGAGCTGGCAAGTAGACGGATGCATATTTGGGTTTTAGTAAGCTAACTGGAGCAGACACAAGGCTGCGTACCAGAACAGATTCCCACCTCAGAGCTTCACTTTCCCAGTCTGGATCCTCTCTGAAACACGGAAAAGCCTGGACGAAACTCCCAACTCAAAGTTTCTTTGCCCATTTCTGGCCCATAGTCACTGTGCAACGAACTCATCGGCATGGTCTATCGTGGTGCTGATGAGGTTCTGCCTACAGTGTTGAAGAAACTATTAACCCCACGCTCCTCTTCCTCGCGCCTCTGAAACTTCCCCATCCATTCTGGCTTCCCTGAGCAATACAGGTCCAGAATCATGTAGCAACCCATCCTCCATTCACAGTGGTTTGGTATTGCCTCAAGTCCAATCACTTGATCACAGATGTCATTCGTGTATACCTCCATTCCTCCTTCCTTATCTAGCTCTCAATCTTTTCTTAGTTTTTTGCTGTGTTGTCCTATCCATAACTCTGATTTCAGATCAATCTACCTCTTCATCTCTGTCCGTCTGTTTCTAAACCATGCTCACAGTTCTGAGACGAGGGATTGTAACAACCGAGTCTCAACCCACCAGTGGCATAAAGCATTAATGTTTTCAGTTGTTGCAAAACTGCTTTGAAACCGTTTCAGCGGTTTCTAAAAATCAGAATAAGCTTTGTATTATTTACCTGAATAAGTAGCATTTTATCTCAGTAGTCGCATTGAAGAAAGATTTGAATATCAAAGCTTGTGTTGAAATTTGAGCTCTGCATTGTCTCCTTCTTGCTCATCCCTGTATAAATCGTTTTAGCACCTCGGCAGCTAACGTGAGGTACCTGGGAGTCCAAATGCCAAGAACTAAATGAGGCCAAGTTAATATTGATGATGGTAACTCTTCCTCAGTGCCGCTACAATGACGATGAGGCACTGTTACGTTTCCATTGCCAAAAATCCTGTCTTAAATTTTTTCTCAGCCAAGGAAACTGGTACTTTCAGACTCATTTAGAATTGTATGACTTCCAGGTAGCTTCCCCATGTCTTCTTATCCAAACCAATCGTGGGACAGGTGGGTTTTTTCTCAGTCTGAATGTGAACCATTATTACTTCACTTTGATGAATCTGCAGTATCCTGAAGTGTGCATGCTGTGTGTGTGTGGGTTGGGGCCAGACAAACAAGTTTGTATGAAGCTGAAATTCTCTGACCCTTTAAGCTATCCTTCAGTTATCCTTGTGTCCTGTTATCTGGCCTGCCTCTGTGGCGGACACTGTGAAACACAGAGCAGGTTCTGCTGTGGTGGGGCTTGACTGAATGTTTTTTGGGAATGACGTGAATGCTTTAAGATTGAAAAAGATCGTATACGTTGCCTTTCAGACGTCTTTATGCCCCTCTCACAATTTTTTTTTTCACAAAAACCACAAACATTAATGAATTTAGCTCAATAATTTTTGATAAACAAAAAACGCTGCATAATTGTGAAGTTAAAGGAAAAGTATTCATGGTTTTGTTTTTTTTTTTGTTTTTTTTATAAAAATCTGAAAAGCATGGCATGCATTTGTATTCAGCTCCCTGATTTAATATTTTATAGATCCACATTTTAGTGCCATTGCAGAAGCAAGTCTCTTGTCTGTCTCTACCACCTTCCCACATCTGGAGAGTAAAATCGTTGCTAATTCTTTGAAAATGTCTCAACCTCACTTAACATTCATTTTAAGTCTTGGCGAAGGCTCTCAATTATATTGAGGTCTGGACTTTGACTGGGCCATTCTGATTTGTTTTTATCTAGACTATTTCATTGTAGCTCTGTATGTACATTAAAAGTTGTGCTCCTGCTTTAAGGGCAACTTCTGATTCACTTTCAAGTCTTTTACAGAAACTAAGAGGTCATCTCTGATCAGCTTGCCTTGCCACAGTATGGTGCTGCCGTCACATTTCACTGTGGCGGATAACGTGTACAGAGTATTAGTTCTCTGCCAAACGCAGCGTTTTGCATGTAGGCCAAAAAAGCTCAATTTTAGTCCCCTCTGACCAGAGCACCTCTTTTTTTTCCATGTTTGCCGTGTCCCCTACACTGCAAAGGGAATTGTTTTGGCTTTCTTTCTACATTCTTGTCACCCAGTCTTCAATAGTTTGTACTCCTGGGATATTGTTTAAAGCCTTACTCTGCTTCAAACATCTGCACTTTACGCCTGTCTGCTGTGTTTATTGGTCTTCATGATGACGTTTGTTCCCAGGTGTTCTCTAACAAACCTCTGAACCTTTCAAAGAATGCAGTACACCGTATGGGTACTGGTTGGGTGACTTTTTTTAAAGGCAATTGGTCTCAATTGTCTTTAATAGCATCAGAGTAAAAGGCACTAAAAATACATGCCACACTTTTCAGATTTTTCTTTTTTTTTAAACCATGCATCATTTTCCTTTCTTTTCAGTTATGTACTACCTTCTGTTGGTCTGTCACATATAATCCCAATAATAAATTGTACTGATCCCTGAGATAATCTCAATAAAATACTTGACAACATGTGAAAACGTTCAGGGCTTGTAATACCTCTGCAAGGCTCTGTATCTGTTCTTCTCCCAAACTCACCTTGTACATGCTCGTCTTATCTCACTCTGTGGGCTCGTCTGAGCCCAGCCAGTGGCGGATAAATATTACTGTAATATTCTGTAGTTACATGAAAATACAAACTCGCAGGTTTTATAAGTGCAGTTTCTGGGTTCGCTTGATGCATTTTTCTGATTTTTACAGAACTATTTTTGAAACCATGGCAATGCTACTAACCAGTGACTGTTAGGCATTCGTACTGTGCATCTTGCCTTTGCATATTGGTACCTGCTTTATGGCTTTCTATACTTTCTCCTATTTATATTCAAACTGCATGATTATAGCTTCTGGATTTTGTTTCTCCAAATGTCTCTAAATGTTCTATTTTTTTCCTTGTAGTTTCATGTTGATTTATTTATTCACTTGTGTAGACCTTTCTCTTCCCCCAAACCACTGGTGCTTGTATCAATGACATTGATTGTAGACAGTCTAAACCTTTCCTTAAAACAAGGCCCACAGCTGTTTGCTCTCTCAGCTTTAAACAGTGGTTCCACTTCAGCAATCCAAATCTTTTTCCTCCTCAGACACATTTGTGAAAGAGTAGCATTTCCTTTCCTCTATGGATTACTCAATTGTTTTCTTCTGGTCACCTTAAGCTACACTAATATTAAGACTGACTTTTACATAGTTCTATTTTTTAAAGAAATGATGAAAATAAATAGATTTTCACATCTTAATCTACAGGAAGGGTTTTTGTGGTGTACAATTCTTCTTGCCATTAACCCCTAAATCTGCCCCCACAAGGCTGCACTCTCTGGTCAGTATGTAAATAATGCACCATGATGACTGTGACGGTCAAACTTCATGTACAAACGCCCCACCCAGTGACTTACCAGTTCTGTTTCACCATATGGTGATCGACACATTCTTGGGGCCACGTTGGCCCTCCAACATCACATCCAGAGGCTAAAATGAAATGTATAGAGAGCCACTGGCTTTCTCCCATCTCAATGTGAATTCTGTGGGTATATAGCAGTATTGTAGTAGTCTAGGTTCATCAGAAAAGGGTGTTCTTCAAAACTGTTAGCCCCTAAATGCTAATATTTAGGGGGGTTCTGTGGGAATTGTCTGATGCAATCCACCATAAGAAAGAAATACGGATTAGTAACTGTTAATTAGTTTCCCTGATGAGCCTTAGATTGTATAGAACCTTAGATCTTAATGTTTAATCTGGATGTACTTTGTATAAAAAGGTACAATTCAGAATGTGCAAGGTGTGTCTAAAAAAACATTGAGTCAGATTATCTTCCCACAGCCAGGTGAGTAGTACACATGTATTGGTTTAAATTGTCAGTACAGATCTGAGATATTACTGACCGATCAAACTGTAAATTCAGTGTGGGATGTGAAACATGGGAGTCACGATGTGTTGTGAGCTGCTTGGTTGGATATGGGCATCTAAATATAGAAAATGGATTTAATTGTACAGATAAACACATTTGTATAAAAAAACATATTTTTCTACGTCATCAGATCTCTACATGCATGTCAGCAATAAACTTTGATATGGAAACGTTCAACTTTGTCTTGTCCTGTTTGAACTTTGATACTTGACCACTAGGTGGAGCAGTATGCTTGCAAACAGTTTACTGAAGGCAGCAGTATAAGCTGTTTTTTACTGTTGACTCTTTAAAGACAGTGTTCTGTTCTAGTTTTTGTTTACTTCTGTGGATTTACAACGCAAAAAAAGGTTTTTAGTAAAATCTATCGATGGGTGAATTTGATAGGTTTAAAATGTGAAAAGAGCACAGGATGAATGGATCTTTGTGCATCATTACAGCTTCCTTCTTCAGCGATTCCAGTTATGGGTCAGAATAAAGTTGACCTGCTTAAACAGGAAACGCTTCTGCTGGTTCTAACAACGCAGTACTTCCCCGTGGGGTTTCTCTACTGATCCTCCTCACCTTACCTAAGGGTGAGGAATGGGTTCATATCCTCATTTGGCAATTATTTTTATTATAAGGTCTGTAAGATCAGAAGATCAACACACCAAAACCCTCAGGATGGGCAACCCTGACAAACAGATTTATGTTTTGGGCAAAACCCTTATAGAATGACTTCAGTTGTTGGGAGGTACTGGGGTGTTGGTGACAGAAGAGGAAATGGGCACCCTATAAAATTGCAGAATAGAATAACTGGAAGAAATGTATTTTAGATTTTCATATTAGATGTCTGTTGTAAATGGTCAAATCTATCAATGCAATAATGTAGCTATATCAATATTTAGATAATTTGCCAACAGTTAATATTAAACAATTCAGTTTGTAAAGTGTCCAGTTTTATATTATTTCTTATATCAGGCTTTAAAGGGTTAAACTCAAATGATGATATTCTCTGTTACCCTTGAGTCCCGAGTCTTCCCACCCTTCTTTGATTTGGTCACCCAGCCAACCTCTCAAACTTGGGGAAAGTCCACAGATTTTAGAGGTCAAAGTTCTAAAGATGCTTTGTCCTCATAAATCACAACCAGCTGGCCTTCGAGGACCTTCCCAGCTTCACTGGTGTCTAAAACAAGCGTTCATTTAAGATTACATCAGACATTTGCAATGTTCTGGTGTAATTACCTCAGAGAGCATTACATATTCAGTTTCACAAGGGACAGAATGCGATTTATTCACTTGGACACAGATATACAGAACCCCCTTATTTCCAGATGTGCATGTATAGCAGTATTGTCACAGCTTTGTGTAAGTAATTTACTGGTAGCGGTTCTTAAAAAGAGGATTTGAAATAAGAGATTCGAGCACACAGCTGCCTCAGCTTTTCAGTGGATGGTTTATGGCTGTTGAGTGCGAATGTGTTTCCAGCTGAGTGGCTAGACACTCCAGACCAAAATATATGTTGCATTTAAGGTATAAACTACTGAGATAACCACAGTGAGGAGGCCACATGTAATAAAATGCTGGTAATGCATTTTATACAATTCTTATTATCTTTGTATGATCTAACTGCAATTATATTTTCAACAATGCAACTTGCAAAAAGCTGCATGACATGCAGAGCTTAAGAGTGAAGCTAGAGGGAAGCCGTTTTCCAAAAACAAAACAGTTTAACCTGTTTAGGTAGAGCATTAACCAAGCACTTCCTTTTTTCCAGTCAATACCCTCAAGAGTCTGGAGGAGAGGAGATGAGATTAGCAGCATTACAGTTTGCATAACAGACACTCTGAGCTAACTTCATTTTTGTTGGCAAACTATCAGAACTACAAAAGGGCCCCCTAAAGCAGACATTGGCCCCCACATAAGGAGCAAAGAGGGAGAACATCTGCAAAAGATCTCTATTTAATTATTCTACATCTTTCCCTAGTCTTAAAACCAACGATTAAACAGGAGATCTGAAAATGAATTTATGGTATTGTCCACCGCAGGGAACTATTAAAAAAAAAAACAGAAACCATTGGACAGATCCAGATTTTTCCATTGCTATTTTTGCACAGTTTAAAGCTAGATACTTTAAATCAGACCTAATCTGTACTAGTAAAATACTTTTTTTTTTTTTTACAAGATATACTGTAGATATAAGACCATAAAACAACTGAAACACCACAAGAAGAAACTTTAATTAAGCTGCAACACTGGTGCCAGCAGTAAGGGGCTTTGGTGTGGTACCATGTAAATTTTACAGCAATAGGAATGAAAGCTGAGCTAAATCTAACAGATAAAAGCAGTGCTTTGCTTTCTGCAGATGATGTGGTCCTGTTGCTGTCTTCAAGCCATGACCTTCAGTGACAGTTGTCTGCCAATGAATGTGAAGCTGCTGGGATGGGAGTTAGCTCTTTTAAGTCTGAGGCCTTGGCTCTTAATCAAAAAAGGTGAACCACACCCTTAGTGTCGGTGGGTCAGTGTGCTATGTTGGTAGGATGGAATGAGAGATGGATAGCCAAACTGGGGCCTTGTTTGCTCTCACATTAGCTAGTTATTTTTAATCACTCCAATGCCGCTTTCTGGATATTTTCTCTTTTTTAGACCATTCCATCTAATCAAGAGAGATGGTTGTGAACTAAGATCCCAGTTCAAGACTTGCAACTCACATAATGGGCAATCTTAAGAGTACATGAGACTACAGGAGGTGATCTCAGGGCATATTTGAGAAGAGGAAAAAAGAATGACTGAGAAACCCTCCAAAATCTCCTAGTAGTGTTTGACTTTGATAGGTAAATGCATTTTATTAAGATACTGGCTGCTGATAACAACTCCAGAGAACTCCACTTTAATTCCTTACTAATCAATTAATGGAGAGTGCAAATTTCTTCGAAAAGAGAAGTAATACCAGCAGTTTTATATCTGTAAGACAACCAAGATCAACAACTGGACAACAATGTGAAATTTAATAGGCTTAAATGTAACCATGTCAAAACTGTTAATGGTTGTTTAGCACACTTGGACTTGATATTATAGTCAAAGTTGAAGCATATGTACAGTATCTCTTCACTACTTCAGTTTGGTGGATTCTGACTTTATAAAAGGCCTCATTTGCTGCTCTAAATTTTTTGGCTGCTTGCTCGTTTTGCAGAGAATACAGCCAACCTGCTAAAGGCTTTTTCAACATTTTAATATACAGTGTGTTCATTTGTGACTTTTCGGTGTCTGCGCTAATTTTTGACATCAAAGCTTGTCATTTTCTTGCCATGGACCATTGTCTGACATGATGAAAGCCTGTCAAGCACCGGAACGCCTAAGGGCTGTTTTGGCCTGGTGTGAAGTGTCTTTTTGACAAGCGATGATATAGCACGCAAGGATGAGATGACAGATCTCTTAGAATCCATGTGTCACGGCCTAAATCTTGTTGTCACTGGAGCTTTCCTGCTTTGAAAGAAAACGTTGAAAATGATGCAATCAGATGGGTCTGTGGTATGCCAAATGTCCAGTAAGCTACATAGTTCAATTCCATTCAGTTTTATTTAGAGCCAATTCACGAAACATCTTGTCAAGGCATTTTACGAAGTCAATTCAATCGAATCAGACAGTGCAGTCAGATTCAGTTTATTTTTCAAATTGGATAAAAATCTATCTAAGGAAACCCAGCTGATTGCATCAAGTCAGTGTCTTGCAGCATTCACTCCTCCTGGATGAGCATGTAGTGATAGTGGAGAGGGTTCTTAGCTTTGTCTGATAGTAACCATATCTTTGCTTCCTAACTAATGATATTTTAGAGAAAAAAAGGACAAAAAGAAAGGGAAAGAGTGAACAAAGTTGCCGTCTGTTGATTTCTGTCAACCAACAGACAAATATATTTTAAATCAGAATCAGAATTTCCATTGTTTTTCAAAATTCTTGATCAGTACCCAATGCACTATTCTTGAACATGAAAGATTGAGTGTTTTCTTTATAAAGACATTGTTTTTTAATGTGAATATACTGAATGGATGTTTAGCTGCTTCTTGAGAACAAAAAAAAAAGAATAGAGTGAGCATGTTTTCTACATATTTGCTCTATGGAGGGAAAGGTGAATGACCTATGACAGATAGCTAGAGAAGGGGATAAACAGGCAGACCCCTGAAGTAATGGCAACTGTTGCTCGGATGTTTATCAGGTAAGACAATGCCTTTTTACAGTGTCTGATCACGCTAACTCCAAAACTGCTGTTTCTTAGCTTAACCTCTTCGCTTCAACTGTGATAAATGTTTTCTAAATGTCTGAGTCAAATGAAGAATAGAGGGTTTGACAGCAGGTGCTATCTGACTCTGTGTATTTATTTATTTGAACTTCTCGTCATTCCCAGGATGTGTAGCATTAGCTTGAAGTGAACTTTTAGAGCCTAGAGACAGGTACATTACATTAGTGTAGTCAAACACTCATAACTCATTATATGGAGAAAAGTAAAACTTGCACAAACACTGCATGGCTCATATAAAATAGGCTTTCCTGAGGACAGTTGTTAGGACGTATGTGCTGACCCGTGTCATGTCATCTGAGTAACAGTGCTGCTCAGAACCAGAGCAGCAAATACAATCTTTCAGAATGCTTCCAGAATTTGTGTTTTATTTAAATTATACTTTTTTTATCGCAGGCCCCCATTTATCTCTGTGTTGAAATACAGACTGCCTGAGCCAGTGACAAAAAACTTTTAAATCCCCAGGTAGGTTGCATGTCCATTTTGGAGCTAATGTTCTCGATTTACAGTAAAAGGCATGAAAGCGCCTCCATCAGTACTCTACATTGCAAAGTTTAATAAATACGTTTTGCAAGCATATAGCTGTCAGTCCGTGATCTTGGGTATAGTTTTATTTTTTTTAAACTTCATGCAGACCCAGGACTGAACTAGTCATAATCATATGAAACTGAATGGCATGCAGGAGGCCAGAGGATTATTCACAGCTGCCCTGTTTCTCTCTGTGACCTGGCCCTGCTCTCTGAAAATAATACTGCTGCTTCTTGTCTTGTTTCAGATGACATTGTGGGACATTAATGCGTTCTTTCATAAGTCTTTAGCGTGTTTGTGTTTGACATGCTGCAGAAAGGCCCAGCCAGCCTGTGATCTATTTTGTCGGCACATGGCTTTATTCAGTGTTGAGAAATACAGTTCTGGTGATATATTTCACTAAGACGGCTGTGAAACGAGCCAAGCCAACTGATGGTGGAGAACTGGGAAGAGTTTTTTGTTCGCAATTGCACTGTTTTCTTATACTCTATTGAAACACTGATTTCATACTGAACTCCCTTCTTTCCTTCTTACAGCCTTCAGCTACTAAATTCATCCATCTGGAGCATAGTGGGAAATCCAACATGGCACAACAGTGAGCGTGCCATTTTCAAACCACCCGTTAACTTCGAACATCTGGTCCTACAGGCAGTGGGGAGCGACACTGTCAATGGAAGCCCTTGTATCCCCCAATCCACTGTGAGATGAACCCACCTCAAGGTAAACAAGCAGGCATGTGTGCGTTATGAATATGAGCGTGTGTGGTGACTGGCTGTTTCCAACTGGAACCATCTTCAACTGGCATCATTTAAACTGAGCACTGTGTGCGAGTGAGTTTGTGTGTGTGTGTGTGTAAGCAGCTACTGTAGTCTGAATGGAGAGTTTAAAAAAAACAAAAAACTTGAATTGGTCTACCAGCCCATGTGGAATGCCTCTATAAGGTCAAATACCCTATAAAAGTTAATTGCATTATTTTCCTTGCAGTTTTAGTTTTTATCGACATTGGCAAGATTGGATTTATAGAAGACAAAGGGAGGTGGAGGTTTAAAGCATGCTCTTTATTTAAAATGTTTTTATTGTTTTTTAAATCAGCAGCTGGAACTTGTTTGCTAATTAATTCAGTGCCTCAGTGCTTTAAGCGAACTGGTGAAGACAAGCTTGTTGTGAAAGGTCAAATAGTTTTTATACATGTCACCCTGTGCAACGGTTTTACTTGTTAAGAAAAGGATTAACTTATTAACATTTTATAGCTCAGTCCTGAATTCACAGTTTACGTTTTGAAGTGCCAATAACTTTAAATGTACAAGTTGCCATCTTGAAGAATGCTAGACAACAGTGCATTTCAGGGCCCAAAGATTCTCAGAGTCCTCTCAGAGAGCTCCTAACTTGGCCTAAAAATTCTTGGCAAGGACTCTTAGCTTAAGAGTGATTCTGTTCGCTGCTGAGAGCGACTCTGAGCGAGGAGACGACAGAACTCCGTTGCTAGGTGTGACGCTGTCTTCTAAGAGCTGTGATTGGTTGTTAAAAGAAACCAAAAAAAAATGCCCTACTAGTAATCAATGGAGAGAAATTAACAAATGATAGAATAAAGACTGGATTCTGAAATGTGTAAATCATGACGATGACTTAGTGAAATTAAATTAATTGTCTAACGACATCAAAATGTTTAAACCTTATTTACATGCTGATCATTGTTTTGTTTTGATTATTATTATATTTACTTGCCATGCCGGTCGTTTTCATACTGAATCTATTTCATATCAATTAATTTAATATTAACATTAAAATTCAGCATTTTACAGTGATTACCTTACCCTGTGTCATTTGTCTTCCACTTCACAATTATGCTCTACATACTGTTGGTTTATGACAAAAGAATCCCAATAAAATACCTTTAAGTGTGTGGTTGTAATGGGACAAAATAGTTATTTATTAAGTGTACATATGCATTACATTGAACTGAATTGTGTAGTGTGGTGCATTGAATTACAATGGAATGAAACCAAATTAAGACTCGTACTCGTACTTGTCGTCTTCCGCTTTATCCGGGACCAGGTCGCGGGGGCAGCAGACTCAGCAGAGATGGCCAGACATCCCTCTCCCCAGACACCTCCTCCAGCTCCTCCGGGGGGAGCCCAAGGCGTTCCCAGGCCCGCCGAGAGACATAGTCCCTCCAGCTTGTCCTGGGCTGTCCCCTGGGCCTCCTCCCGGTGGGACGTGCCTGGAACACTTCCCGAGGAAGGCGTCCAGGAGGCATCCGAAATAGATGCTCGAGCCAACTCAACTGGCTCCTCTCCCAGGCCTGGGTTTTTGCCTCTGCCACAGCCCGGGCCGCGGCACGGTTGGCCTCACGTTACCCGTCAGCCCACAAGCCAACCACAGCCAGTAGTACTCCTTATTCAGCTTGACAGCGTCCCTTACTGCCGGTGTCCACCACCGGGTTTGGGGATTGCAGCCGCAACAGGCACCGCAGACCTAGGGCCGCAGCTACGGGCAGCAGCATCGACAATAGATGCGGAGAACATGGTCCACTCGGACTCCATGTCTCCAACATCCCCCGGAATCTGGTCAAAGCTCTCCTGGAGGTGGGAGTTGAATACATCCCTGGCTGAGGGCTCCGCCAGACATTCCCAGCAGACCCTCACTATGCGCTTGGGCCCGAAGTCTGTCCGGCTTTCTCCCCTTCCAGCAGATCCAACTCACCACCAGGTGGTGATCAGTGGACAGCTCAGCCCCTCTCTTCACCCTAGTGTCCAAATCATGCGGCCACTCCAGAGTAGAAGAAAGTCCAGCCCCTCTCGAGGAGATGGTTTGCAGAGCCCACGCTGTGCGTGGAGGTGAGCCCAACTATTTCTAGTCGATATCTCTCGTCCTCCCACACAAGCTGAGGCTCCTTTCCCCCCAGTGAGGTGACATTGCACGTCCCTAGAGCCAGTCTAAGCATCTGGGGATTGGGCCACTGAGGTCTCCACCTTCGTCCTCCGCCCAATCCTCTTTGCACCAGTCCCTCACTGTTCCCCCTGCAGGTGGTGGGCCCACTGGGGGATGGCCTCGCATCTCTCCTTCGGGCTTGGCCCGGCTGGGAGCAACCCAGCCACCAGGCACTCTCCGACAGGTCCCGATCCCAGGCCTGGCTCCAGGGTGGGGCCCGGCTCCGCCGTACCGGGCAACGTCACGTGCCTCGTTTGTGTAGTCCTCATGAGGGTGTCTTGAACCGCTCTTTGTCTGATCCGTCACCTAGAGCCTGTTTGCCATGGGGAGATCCTACCAGGGGCATTTTAGCCCCAGACAACATAGCCTCTAGGATCATTCAGGCACTCAAACCCCTCCACCACGCTAAAGTGGCGGTTCAAGGAGGGGCAAATTAAGACGATGATTTAAACAATTTTAAAATGTCATAATCATGAAAATGCATTTCCCTGAGTAGCTGAAAGGCTAGGTTTTGCTAAATGCTTTCTGTTCACATCCGTATCAATTGAAATCTTCCAACAGTTGAAATCCAAATAGACTGAAGTTACCAAAGCATTCAATAATCCTACAGGGACCAGTTGTGGATAGAGTGAGTGTGAGTTTGGGAAACAACCTGCTGTGCATGGTTAGAACTCTTGCAGCTGTTCCCTTTTAGGCCAACCAGTACGGAACATCTGCAGAATCTCTGCTAATATGAGATACTGCCCAATTTTTCTCTTCATGATTTGATGCTTGGTCTCATGACACAACCCTCCCGAGAACCAGACATGTTATGAAATGAGAGATCAAAAGTTTTTGCTTGTGTTTCTGCAAAGCTTAATTTATACACAAATATGCACTCCATGTGTGGAAAAAAAGTTTTTGTGTTTCTGGATCGGATATTTCTGCATATTTACCTTAAGGTCTTTTACTCCTAAAAAGAATTCAATAGTTTTAACCTCCAGCAAAACATCTTATTGATCACTTGTGAAGCACATTCTGAAACAAGCGTCTGTTAAACAGAATATAGAAAAGTGTCCACAATTAAAATTTCACTATTACATATACCTCACAAGCTTTTAGCATGAGTTCTGCGGGTGTCTGCCGGCTAAATCATTTACGGGAAACTCTGCCCTACAGCACTGTCTTAAGAAACCACAAGGCTGTAAGTTCAGTTAAGGTAAGGTTATTCCTGTAAAAATACCAGATTTATCTAAATGCTAAATAACTTCTGCCTTTCATATCCTCCCCCTCTTCCTCCCACTCCTTCTTCTCATATCTTGTGGTGACAAACAGCCTCTGGATTTCCTCTGCCCTTTCAAAAGTGAGCTGTGGGATGTGTGGTTAATACATGTCTCTTCTTCTTTGTGCATGTTGTAAATATTTTCCTCAATCAAAGAGCCAAGCTTCAGAGCCCTGTTTAATCTTTGGAAACCCATCACTAAGACTCACATCAAAGCACAGGATAAAGGAGATGAGTTAAGAGGAGGGTGCATGTCTCCCCCACTGTTTCAGCTGAAACGTGTCTACAAACAAGTACACAACACCTATAGAGATCATGACTTCTGAAAGATGAAATAACCGAAGTAAACAGAGCAATAGATATAAACCTAAAGTTAAAAGAAAACCATTACAATATGAAGAATAAGGAGAAAAACGTCTTAGATCCTTCTGAAAACAACTGAACACACTAGTTGCTGTAACTCTACCAAAATGGTTAATCCTGGGTTGGAATCAATACGTGGATCATAAATAATCCTAAAACTTTTGAACTGAGGTATGTTTGAATGTCATGCTCCGTTTTACCTTCCAAGTCAGAAAAATCTGCGGGAATACCCCTGAAATTCAAAATTCCTGTTTGAACATTGAAGGTTTCTCATCATAATCTAATACGTTTCTACAGTGTTTACATGCAGAAAATGTTTCACATTGTTATTAACCTTTTGTTACAGTGTCACAGTGTCTGACAAAATATTCAACTTTTTCACATTAGAACTACAAAATCTAAATGGATTTTATTGAACTTTGTAGAGAAGTGGCAAGTGGAGTGGCATGATTAAAGCAATTGTTGAAAGAAAGCCATTAGAAGACCTGCTGAAAGTTTGCGGCAGTCTTCTAGGGCACAGAGCAAATACGTGGAAGAAGGTGATATGGTCCCATGAGACTAAATGAAATGCTTTGTGTTAGGGAACAAACTAGCACTGCACATAATCCTGAACACAGCTTTTGCACGTGAATCGCTGGGGGCAGCATCATGCTGTGAGAACGCTGTTTTTTTTTACAATGACATGGTGGTTTTACAGAGTTGATGGAAATATGGATGGAGCTAAATACAGGGCAATCCTGTAAAAAAAACCTGATAGGGGCTACAAAACACTTGAGGCTGTGTAGCTTCTCCTTCCAGGAGGACAAGAACCCTAAACATACAGTCAAAGCTGCCATCATGTCAAATCCTACTGAAATACACTGGAATTCTTGGTGGTGACAAAAATGTGAAAAAGTTCAGATGGTATGAATACATTTTGCAAAACACAGTTTTAGTTAGCAAGATCACCAACAGTAAATTGCAAAGTCAACTAGTTTTCTTGTTCATGACACAAATAAGCTGAATGCAACATAATTCTCAGACCCAACTTCTTACTTCTGAAGACAAATAGGCCACTTTATCTAACACCAGCTGTGTTGTAGTGCTAAGGCTAGCTTGTTTGCAAACAGAAGTGGAGATTCATTTTGTGTTGTTTTGTATTTCTGTACTATAAATGTATAGCAGTGATTCTGCAAACATGTTTGTTACCCCTCTCTGCTAATGAAAAAAAATCACACAGAAAAAGATATTCACAGAAAACATGGCTGTTTCCAGGGTTGCATTTCTTCCAACAGCAGCTGCTTATGAACATGTAAAATGAAAGAAAAAAGAAAGAAAAGAATATTATTATAAACTACAGACAATCCTCTCCCCTGTGGAGTTAACATTCAAGAACAATGAAACAATGAAGCTGACTTTTAAGATTAGTAAAAATGTTGGAGTCCAAAAATAATTTAGATAACTCCATCCAGTTCTGGTTTGCAGAATGGTATAGATTTTGCTGCAAACATTGGCCATCTTGAATTTTTGTTTCAAGATAAAATATTCTGGGATCGGTTAAAACAGCAGGGGTGTTTTCATCTACTCTGTGTCTGTCTCTTGTAATTCATGTTTTGTTTTATGTTTTTGCTTCAGTCATTTCACAGTGAGAACAAAGTACTCTTGTGTGACAGAAAGAAGATTTTTACATTTCTTTTCAAATGTAGAAAGACCAAATGAGGCTTTTGGAGCTAGCGCAACAAAGTAATCAACCCAGCCCTAATCAGTTATCAATTAATCCTCCTTTAATATCTAAAATACTTGACAAAAAACTTTCTTATCATGTGAGCTTTTGTCAGTACAATTGAAATGTATTTATTTGATATGATCATATATTCTAGATATAAATTTGATGTTTTTTAAAATTGCATTGAGATGAAATTTGTTGCAAATTGGCACTTTATAAATAATCCTTATTGAACTGCAGTAGTGAATCTGAAAACAAATTAGTGAAATCTAAAAGTTACATGTTGGCACTATATTTTCTTTTCCGCAAGATATGATGAGTTGAAATGGCTTTTTGCTGTAAAATTACTTCAGATGCAAAGTGTGACGTTAATACTGTGCTTTAGGATTTTTAAAAATTCTTTAGCAACAGATATTTCAAATTATTATAAAGTTTAGCTGTTGTTATAAACATTACTACATATAATAACCATGCTACACATTGCTTGAACATTTTAATTTATTCTAGAAAAATAAGAAAATGCTGGAAAAGAGAACAGCAAGCCACCTACATCAGAAACACACATTCTTCTTAGACCTACTCTCTCTGTTTTACTATGAGGCATCACTGTCACCACAAACAGCTAAATACAGCTAAAAGTTATCATTACAGGCTTCCCAGATGAATGCTTGACTGATTCCCCAGGTCTATTCTGGCTCTGTTAGGGTAAAATGGGTTCACGGTGGTTCTTACAGCAGACACCGGGTGACAAACATTCATGTAGGGTGTAATTCTTGTGGTTATGTCCTCAGCCCCAATGAGGCATGGGTGGGGTGCCACTTACTAAAACCAAACCAAGATTCCCCAAGTGGTGCCAGGCACCCATAGAGGCATGTCTGAGCTAAATTCTTATGAATTCTTTAGGGGTTTCGGTTGGGATCTGTTCCATAATGGCTGCTGGCTTGCAGCCCTCCAATGGATTTCTGTGTAAGCACTTTCAGCAGAAGGATGTGGGAGACACAACCAAATTCTCATGATGTTTGTCATCAGCACATATTAAGTCCAGGTGCATCCTTTCAGCTAACTTGATGGAGCTCTTGGTGAATT
Source organism: Crenichthys baileyi (assembly GCA_036173005.1). Lineage (NCBI taxonomy): Eukaryota > Metazoa > Chordata > Actinopteri > Cyprinodontiformes > Goodeidae > Crenichthys > Crenichthys baileyi. Next base: position 130,717 of record JAHHUM010002330.1, read on the forward strand.
ATGAGTTTTGCTTATGTAGCTGCTGTTATTCTGAAAGCCTGACTGGTAATGAATTGTCTCATAAATATTCATTAAAACTTCAAACAGTTAACTATATCTGTTCTGACACCTTTCTGTCTCCAATCTACAGGGTCTTGAAAAAAAAAGTATTGTCCTTTAAAACTTTTCCTCTTTAATAAAATCACAACCATAAACTTCAATGCAGTTTATTAGGATTTTATGTGATAGACCAACAAGACGTAGTGCATTAAGTGTGTTGAAAATTATATAAGGTTATATATTTTTTCACAAGTAAAAAAAAAAACTTAAACATGCGTATTCAGCCATCTTTTGTCTGATACCCCTAAATAAAATCCAGTGCAGCCAACTGCTTTCAGAAGTCGACTTATTAGTATATAGAGTCGACCCGTATGTAATGTAATCTCTGTATAAATCCAACTGTTCTGTGAAGGGCTGGTGTGAGAACGGGTTGATAGGACAACTACTAAATCTTGCCTTGATGGACAAAGTACATGACTACTATTTGCAGTTTGCCAAAAGCTAGTTACGTCACACACCAAACATGAGAAAGAAGGTCTTCTGGTCAGATGAGGCCAGAGTTGAAGTTTTTGCCCACCTTCAAAAAGCTTGATGTAAAGGAGAAATAACTCTACACATTACTATAAACACACAATAATACTGTGAAACACTGTGGTGGCACCATCATGCTGTGGGATGCTTCATTCAGCAGTGACAGGGAGGCTGGTGAGAGATGATACTGTTGATAAAGTTAAACAACAAGCTGCAAAAGACTTGAGACAGGGGTGGAGGTACACCTTCCACCAGGACAACAACTCTAATAATCCAGATAAAGATCCATTAGAACTGTTTAGATCAAAGTTAAATTATGTGTCAGAACGGCCCAGTCAAAGTCTACACCTAAATCCAATAGAGAGTCTGTGGCAAGACTTGAACATTTCAGTTCACATATGTTCTCCACACAGTTTGAGCTTGAGCTTGAGCTCTTTTGCAAAGAAGAATGACCAAAAATGTCAGTCTCTAGCTGTGCAGTGTTGCTAGAGACATTTTGTTCTGTCACATAAAATCCAAACAAAATAGATGTATGTGGTGTTAATGTGATGAAATGTGAACACGTTTAGGGAGGATAAATACATTTGCAAGGTACTGTACTACCCACTTAAAAAAAGTCAGTATTGATGTTTTCAATTTTTTTAACAAGACTGTATCCATATTTGAGAATAAGATATGATTAAATCACCTTGAAGATGTTTTGATATTGTGAGTGTCCCAGCTGTACCTGAATGCAGCATGCTTACTCCTCTTTGCATCTCATATCATGTACAGGTTTGGCCTTATTAGATGTTGCACGATATTAGCTGATTTTTCTCAACTATCTGTGATGTTTACATTCAGCCTTGTTTCAGCAAGTTATTCAGTTAAGTGCAGAGGGAGCTACATACCTTGTTGCTGTTGAAAAATGTGTACGCTGAAATAAAGTTTTGGTTCAGCCTACAGTTCTTTTTCCACTGTAGTTGCAAGGGAAACCTTAATGTTCCCAAATAGCAGAGCTTAGTGATAACTGGGAGTTCTATCTGTTTTGTTTTGGTGTCAGTTTTTAAAATTGCGCTACAGAACGTTGGATTCCCCACTTAGTTCTGCACATAAACATTGTACGTGTATTAAGGTATAAAAAAATGCTGTATTTGTTCTGTGCAGGTGCACACTGAACCGAAGGGATATTTTTGGCACAGATACCTGCACCATTACACCGATTGCTGTTACTCAAGAGAGGGGCAATGGGAGGATGCCAATGGCTGTGTCAACCAGTGTGATTTAAGTTAAACAGGCTGTATCCAGGGATCTTCACTGGCTGGCTTCTCAGGTTAGTAACTGAGATAAGTGTGACATTTGGGATCTAGATGTTTTTGCTCCACAGCAGGGTGAAACATTAATAAGAGCTCTGCTCCTAAAATTAGTCTTTAGGAGAGTAAAACCATCTCTTGAATTTATCACTTTGAACTTTTATTCCCCCTTTTTTCCCCCAAGAAAACTACGAGCAACACTAATGCAAAATGTCATTTTCCCCTTTCAAGCGCATAACTTAATAAAATCTCATCAAGACAGAGAACGGACACCACAATGATTTACAGCTTTGCCCACTGAGATGGAGCACAGCTGGGGAAATATTGGTAGCAAAACCATCTTCAAAGTGGCTGCTGTAGATGTAGATATTAGCTTTTTTATTAAGAAGAATCATTTTAATTTCAGACTTGGATTTGCAAAGATAGTAAAGACATACCACAGCTGAAACTGCAGCAAAAGCACCACTACTGCTGGTCTATCATACAAAATCCAGTAGAAGGTTTTAGTTGTAATGTGACAAAATGTGGAAAGGTGAATACTTTTGTAAGTTGTATGAAAATATTTGCACAGAACATAATGAATTTATGCACATGTGTAATCTATCTCTGTGTGGACAAAGATACTAGGGATCTGCTCTTTTTATGTTGCTATAAAATTAACAAGCCCCTCTGTTTACATGGGCCTTTTAAAGCCTGACAGGCTATCATTTCTCCTGAGAAACTGAATGTATTTAAAAAATGTGGCAGCAGGAATATAAGTTTTGTTTTTCCTTTTTTCTTCCAAGGGTGATGTAGACTGCTCTAAGTTAAGTACTGAAATAACATGGATAAAGAACAATTAGAGAGGTTTGAATATTACTCTGATAATATCTCTTCCTGTGTTAACTGAAATTAGATATGAAGTTGTTTCAGCTCTGGGAACAGTCTAACCTTATGGCCCTTTTGTACTTTGATTTAACCACATTATGCAGTAATAATTATATTAGATCACATTGTGACTTTGTTTGAGTGCAATAAACAAATGACAGTCACATTAAAGTCACTTTGATGAAATGTTGTTTTAAACAGCACCAAATAAAACTTTCATGTTAAAGACCACTGAAGGCTATGTTGTTGTAAAATAAATGAGAGTTGATCTGTGACACCTACTCCAGACTTGCAATTGGTTAAATAAACTAAAGTTCTATTGTTCTACTACAGGGGTTGGACTATGAAACTGAAACACCTGTCATTGTAGTGTGGGAGGTTTCATGGCTAAATTGGACCAGCCTGGTAGCCAGCCTTCATTGATTGCACATTGCACCAGTAAGAGCAGTTTGAAGGTTCAATTAGCAGGGTAAGAGCACAGTTTTGCTCAAAATATTGAAATGCACGCAACATTATGGGTGAAATACCAGAGTTCAAAAGAGGACAAATTGTTGGTGCACGTCTTGCTGGCGCATCTGTGACCAAGACAGCAAGTCTTTGTGATGTATCAAGAGCCACGGTATCCAGGGTAATGTCAGCATACCACCAAGAAGGACGAACCACATCCAACAGGATTAACTGTGGACGCAAGAGGAAGCTGTCTGAAAGGAATGTTCGGATGCTAACCCAGATTGTATCCAAAAAACGTAAAACCACGGCTGCCAAAATCACGGCAGAATTAAATGTGCACCTCAACTCTCCTGTTTCCACCAGAACTGTCCGTCGGGAGCTCCACAGGGTCAATATACACGGCCGGGGTGTTATAGACAAACCTTTGGTCACTCATGCCAATGCCAAACGTCGGTTTCAATGGTGCAAGGAGCGCAAATCTTGGGCTGTGGACAATGTGAAACATTTATTGTTCTCTGATGAGTCCACCTTTACTGTTTTCCGCACATCCGGGAGAGTTACGGTGTGGAGAAGCCCCAAAGAATCGTACCACCCAGACTGTTGCATGCCCAGAGTGAAGCATGGGGGTGGATCAGTGATGGTTTGGGCTGCCATATCATGGCATTCCCTTGGCCCAATACTTGTGCTAGATGGGCACGTCACGGCCAAGGACTACCGAACCATTCTTGAGGACCATGTGCATCCAATGGTTCAAACATTGTATCCTGAAGGCGGTGTCGTGTATCAGGATGACAATGCACCAATACACACAGCAAGACTGGTGAAAGAGTGGTTTGATGAACATGAAAGTGAAGTTGAACATCTCCCATGGCCTGCACAGTCACCAGATCTAAATATTATTAGCCACTTTGGGGTGTTTTGGAGGAGCGAGTCAGGAAACGTTTTCCTCCATCAGTATCACTACGTGATACTGATGGAGGATATTCTATTGTACATTAAGAATTCAAAAACTTATGATCAAACTTAACTAACGTAGTTGTGTGTTATGTGTTGCCCTCTATCAGGAAAGACCAACAACTGAAAAAGAGGCAGAAACACACTCCTGATTCTCATGTCTGTGAGAAAAGGAAGACTAGTAGAGTGATCCTCCTTGAAGGCTGCTTAGATGAGTGCCATGTCGATCTCTGGCAGCAGCAGGTACTTAGGGACTTCAGCTGCTCGTCCATATTGATTTTCAGCTCTGTGTGCCATTGCATATTGGCCTATGGGAGGTGGGCTTCGCAGCAGATGGTACCCCTTTCACAGGTTGAAAAAGGTTGCCCACCTTACTGTGTGGAAACACTTTCTGTGGTGACTACAGATGGAAAACTCCATGTTCCTCAGGAAGTGGCAATTTCGAAGCAGCTGGTAAGGAATTGCCCCACAGAGGACAAGCTGGTGACTCTTCCTTCCTTTGAATAAACTGGTAGGGCCTGGATGAAGATGGGAGGCATTCTGGAAAAAGAAATATACCATAAGCTTCATACAGCAACACACGTGGCATCTACTGTCTACTGTCCTAAACTTCTATTCTGTTCCAACTTAAAAATAGTGAGAGAGATATTTGGGCTGCAGAAGTCTTAGCACTGCTGACTGTTGATGTTGGTATGGGGAGCCTCAACTCGTGAGTTCTGTCCCAGTAAAAATGTCCAACATGAACCTGATCATCCACTCATCAGAAATGTCCAAAATATCTCCAGAAACATTATCTGTGACTGTAATGTTGTATCAGTGCTTATAATATTAAATTATGTCCAGTTTTGTTTCTCGTTTACAGATCTTTTTCATTTGAACAAAAGAAGTTATCATTTATTGGATTTTGTAGTTTTGGTTCAGTTGACAATCCAGCAGCTAATAAAGATATATATTTTTTTCAGGTGAAATAAAAAAATCCAGAGATCATTGCAGAGCCAGGTGAACTAAGCAGCTACTTGGAGTCTCCATACCAGTAGGGATGCAATAGAATTAAACGCGCAAATCAGTTTTACATTTATAGCCTATTTGCACGAGTGATTTATCTGAAGTTATTGCGCAAAAAAAACTGCAATCCATAAAATTTTCCCCTTAACTTCAGGATTGTTCCTTCCTACAAATTGTTCATAATCCTGGGGCAAAAAGTGTTTCCAAACAAGACTTTTGTTTTTGATGGCTGAGGACATATCTGTCTGTTGCAAAAGCTACTCACTTATTGTGTCACACATAAGAGGCCACACCTTCATTAAACCTGTTAGAAAGGTCTTTGTTTTTAAAGAGAAACGACTCATCTTTTCTTGTGTTTTTAAGGCTTGACTCAAAAACTGTCTTTTTGTCAGAAAAGTGTGTTTTAAAATTACTTATTTACTTTAAAGATTGATTCTGATTTATTTAAAACCTAAAGATGTTTAGGCTTTCTGGATGTGGAATATGATGATATTTGGCCTTTAAATTCCTTTAAAAAGTCAGTCCATTATTCAGTTCTGGACTAACTAACTCTTAGATATTTGACCTTCTCCTTGACCTCCTCTAGATGGGTGCCATCTTATCAAGGCCCAGAGTTGGTGCTTTTGGGGTCATCAGGGACTTTTCTCCTGCATTCTTTACTCAACGCATGACTGAGATGGAGGTCTAGCTTAGCTTTAAGGAAGATAAGCTCCCTTCACCATTTCTGCTTAAGTTGTTTTGCAAGCATAAATTTGTTTTCAGAAACAGGCAGCTCACTTCCTGGCCTTCTGACTCTTTTCTCTCTCAAGTGGCTCTAGAGGTTCTTCAAGGTCATGGGCTCCATGGAGTGGATGCGACTCAGCCCTCGGAGAGATCCCCTTTTTTCTCTTTCTCACTTAAAACATAAAAATCACAGATCAAAAGTAAAGTGATTTTCTTTCTCTTCTAATTTAACATTGATTCTTATTTTACAAGTGACAAACAAACAAACCCAGTATACTGTGAAACTGGCTTCAGAGAATATTATTTATTAAGCTCTTACCAACTGCATGCCTCCATCTTCTACACCCCCCAGCTGTGAGTTTTATTCCAAACACCTGGTCCATGAAGAGCTGGAGAGGGGGCTAAGAAACAGTGAGATTTAAGATCCAAGAACAGGGGTGAAGGGTCAGATCCCTTAAACGGTCTCTTTATCTGCATGAATACTGAGGTGTAAATATTTTTATGATTAACTGAAGCTGGTAGCTCCGCCAGAAAACACGAGTCAGCATCGGCTACTCTCAACAGGTGATAATTTACTGGCAAATCTGTCGCATTTTTCTCACCTTTATGGTCAAATATGTATTGAAACTGCCAACAACAAGTCTTAGTTTATTGTTCAGGGCTCCCAGCTGTGTTTATTGTTACCACACTTGTATGCATCATCTCTCTCTCTCTCTCTCTTTCACACAAACACCTATAAACAGCCCACTTGCTTCCAGTGACTACACTTTGTGAGGCTGTAATAGTTTATTTATTTTTCTCTAAATATGTTCTCCGGTAAACCCAGTTGTCGAGCTCTGCAGAACTCAGTGGCTGTTTGGCTTTCCTGTGCCTCGCTTTTGCAAAGAATATTTGGACTCAATTTGGAAGTAAAAAAAGCAACTGGAATTGGAAGCCTTTTACAAATACAGTATTTAATAACAGAGCTCTAACTCTAAATGGCACTTGGTGTTGAAGCCAAATCAAAAAGTGTTTGACTTGGAATCCGCTAAAAAGAAAGGCCATGCAGTCATTATTCCAGGGCAAAGAAGGAATGTTTTACTCCTTCAATTTAATTTCCTGACTTCTAGTTTAATATGCTGGCTGCATCCCCTTCTTCCAGCTATTGCTACAGTTTTGGTCTGGTCTTAAAGCTATACGAGAGGAGGCTACGTGCTGTTTGAGAGCTTGAATCTGATGGGGGGTGGGGGATCAGGCAGCCGAACCCCACAGCTGCAGTCCTGGAATTTCATTCCCTCTTTGGAGATGTCTATTACATCTCAACAAATAAGCCGAAAAAGAAAAACATAAGAAGATATCCTTGGAGTTTTTGTGGATTGTGTGAGGGTCAGGACAGTAAAATAGAAGGCTGGCAATCATTAGTTATTTTCACAAATATTTTCCTCATTCCTTAAGTTAAAATCAATTTCACAGTCCAACAACTATCTGGATCCCATTTAAACTTTTTGCAGCTAACTACAACTATTTCTAAAAAAACAAGCAAAAAGGAGGCCTTGTATATTGTTCAGTTTGGCTACTTCCTATTCTAAATGACTCATTTTATCACTGATAAGCATCACACTCTGCTGAGGTTGCATAAACTGTGGGCGTTTTAACAGGAAGCTGATTTATCATGTCCTGCCTGGTTTTTTTCTTTCTTTTTCTCTTCCAAGCATGCAGATTTAGTGTAAACACCCTGGCACTGCACAAGCTGATTAAAACTGAGGCAGATGGTTTTCAACTCCAAGGGAGTTCTGTTTTTACATTCCCCTGTCACTGGTAGAGCTGAAGAATGCATGTTGCACATATGCAAGGGAGTAATTGCTTATGGTTAATTCACAGTTTCATGCAGCAATGCTTGAGTTCCTATATTCATTCCCTAATGTTTTAGTTGTACATTCAGCTTTTATTATCAAATATCCAAAGAATAAAGAGCATGTCACACAGTTACATCTTTTGATTTCAAGTTGCATTCTGGTTTGAAGCTCATGATACTTATATTCCTTTCTAATCCCAAAGATGAGAAATATGTAAAATGAAGCATAAAAGAAAGCACCCAAATACAAAGCAGCCTGACATGCAGTAAAAGTATTTTTAGGATAGACGACGCTATGTGTGGAACACCGAACTTGGGCATTACACTTAACACAATGGCAACTCAATGTGAAAACAGGGATACCAAAGCCTCCTGCTCAAATGTGAGATCATATGATGAAGATTTTCACGGTTAGGAGGAGGACGTCTGTAGCAAGCCAAGTCTACCTGTAATTCATCACAGATGAAAATGACCACTTGTTTCAAACGTGAATAAATAAAACTATAACTGGCATTTTGATAAATGTTGGTTTCTGATCAGGTTTCGTGACTCTGTGAATCGGTGTGTTAACATGATCTCTTCCCAGAACAGCTGTGCTATCAGAATGGTGGCAGTGAATAGAATCAGCTAAAAGTCTGACTGTTCTACACGTAATCAGTCCATGTCTGAGTCATAATGGTTTAATTAAACTACAGGAATGTAGCTGTTAACCCATATTTCAAGAACACCATCTATCACAGTCCTAAAACTTTTCTAACATCTGTACTTAGGAAATTCAAAAAACAGAACACACAGCTGTCTGAATGATCAGGCTGTTGACTAGATAGAGCTATCTATCATAGCCACAACATAAAGTGTGCATGAATTGAACTTATCTTCTTTAAATAACAACAAAATTATTGTTTTTAATGATTTATACTTTAGGTTTTCTGGCTAAAAGAATTAGACTTTCTCCTCGTTTCTGCTTTGCTCTGTTTATTACATAGACTCTGTCTTGAACAAATTTAACATTTTAAAAGATACATATGCTCTAATATAGGCATTTCAAAGACACTTTTTAAGCTGATATTTTGTATGTTGTACTTTTTTGTGTCATATTCTACTGCACAAAGGGTTTTCCAAACTGAGTGATTCCACATTTTAAATGCCTCCAACGTTCTCTCTGCTGTGCCTGAAGTAATAAAACATAGTAAGAGGATACTTTGGTATGGGTTAGCTATAGTTTAAAAAGATCAGCTTCATCTATTACATGCCAGCTCTTGCTTGAGCTCCTCATTAATAGGAGCAAATTATGCTTCAGTGGTGAACTTTAACGGTGTGAATGCATGCCCAAGGCATGTAGGAAAACTCCCATTCTGAGGCATGCAACCTCTGTCTTCCATTTTTACTTGGGCATCTTTTCAAAGCACTGAAACAGCATCTGTGGTACTCAAAGCTTAGACCCTAAACATTGTTTGAATCCACTTTTCTCTGCTGAGTCAAAGCAGTTGTTCCCAAATGAAGACCCTCCTCAGTTTGTTATCACAGGTGGGGTTTGTTCCGGTAAAGAGGTAAATGACCAGCATGCTGGACTACAGTCCAGATGAATGCCTCTATTTTAGTACTGTTGACTTATTCAACCATGAGTCAACAGTTCCCAACAGTGGGGGACAGCAGGAGGGAGCTGCAGAGGAGAGGAAGTGCAGTGGTGTTGAATGATTTCATGGAGCTTAAGCTTCTGGGGTGGGGAGGGGGGCAAACAGGAAGCAGATGCCTGAATGATTCAAAGGGACAAAATATAGGGATGTGTACCCACTGATGTGGGTGGCTGTAATTGCACTGCTTTTAGAGTGTTTGTAAGACTATTTTGTTGGTGTACATGAGTGCATTTCCCACTTCCATTCTATTAATTTTATTCTCAAAGGCTGCGCTTAAAATCCAGCATGTGAGATTTAAAAGTTATCTCTGTTTAATCGTCTGATCTTTTTTTTTTTCTCATACAGCTTGAGAGACATTGTTTATGCAGTATTATTGTTCTTTCATGTTTGCACAAAAGGCAAAATGGGACCACTTCCCACATCTTTAACATCTGTGGCCTCATCTAATTAGACCTGTTGGATCCTGTCCTCAGAATGTGCTATGAAGGCAACCTGCCCTCTGATTTTCAGCACACTCACTTCCAACCTGGCTTGGGTCCACGCTCTCCATCAGCAGCAGCTGATGGAGCTGTGTTATTATCTCGATTACACTCCTCCAGCATACTCCTCTGGGCTCAACCTTAATAACAGGGAGTGAAAAAGAGTAATGACTCTGACTTCCATTTTTTTAAACCAATCTAGAGCTGCTAACTCCACACCCGTGTGTGGTATCATCATAATTACAGCAGCTTTATCAGTGTAGCTCAATCACTGTGGGAAGTTCTGAATGGAAGCTGATTGTTGATATCTTGTTTATGCCGATGACAATGCCACAAGTGTTTAAGTATGCTGTCTCAGAGGGCCTCAGAACAGCCTGTGGTTATAGCATAAAACTGGTCTTCGCCACATTTCTACTTTATGTTTCGCTTCAGATTGTTCTCAGTGCTCACAAATACCAGTGAGGGCTTGTAATTTTTGTTTATTGCTGTGAGACAGCTTAAGCTAAAATCTAGTAAGAATATATAAGGGAGAGAAGCACATAATCTTTATTAAAAAGTTGTATTTCCATACACACAGATGCATTTGGAATACTACACATTCTATTCTATTCTATTAAAAACATGAACACACATTAATCTTATTCTTAATCACTCTAGAGAAAGTGAGGAAAAAAGAATATTAGGCTGTTAAAAAAATAGCAGTGTCATCGGTTTACTTTCCAAACTCATACATATAGCCTACTGTACACACTGAAAAAAAACTTGAAGAGTTAGGTTTCCAGGAACATTTAGTTGCATGACCACTGTTTATGAGAAGTGCTTCACAATTGTATTGGAGTTGAGCAACTACTTGCACCTGTGAATAGGTATTCCTGCCCAGAACGATTGGATCACATTCCACAATTCCTCCACATTTATTGGTTTTGCCTCAGAAACAGCCTCACCTTGTCACTCAAGGCTGTTGTCTGCAGATTAAGCCTTAAAGATTGGGCTGGTCACTACATAAATTTAATCTTGTACGTCTGAAGCCCAGATCCTGCATACTACTGATGTGTTTGGAGTTGATATTTTGTTGAATGAACCATTTTAGGGGCACTCCTTTGCTATGAAGCACCATGATGTCTTCAAGAACCGATGTGTTCATATGGATCTATAATCCCTGTCATGGGATAAATTACCTTGACACCATAGTGTGACAGTTATCTTCGTATCGTTAAACAGTGTATTGAGTGTTTGGAGGTTGCATTTAGTCTTTGAAGGTTTTCTGAAAAACTGTCTAGACTTGCTAGTTTGATCACCCTGGAGCTGACCATTGGGTGAGTCTTTGTCCTTGGGTTATTCTTCGATCCATTTGTTGTTTTCTGTTTTGCTTTGTCTTTCTGCTTTTGGATTCTATTTTTAAGCATTCTTTGTTTATTTTCTCCTCTTCAATAAACATTTTAATTAAAATATGCTGTTTAGTGTCTAGATTACCCATTTTACTCAGATTCACTATAACTAGTATTTAATACACCTGCTGTTTTCATCCTTGCATAAGGGTGTTCTGTTTGAAACATATTTTTTAACAAAATCAAAGACCTATGTGATTTAACACCACAGTATTTAAAAAAATTCTCATTTCGATGAATGATTTAAATACACCAAATCATCAGCATGCCTGCCATAACTGCTGGGTTTTCTAATATTCCTGAAAAATAATTTATTCAGGAAATTATAGTTGAAACAATCTCACATTGGATGCATGCTGTTTTGCCTCCATAACAAACAGAATGGTGATTACATGGATTTGATTTTGGACCAACCACGGTGAGTTGAACGATTATTTAATGAGTGTAACAGACAAGACTTACAACAGGTGGAAACATGGGCAAGGAACGGGCAGCAAAACAGAGTGACATCAGGGTTGGACTCAGTGTAGCAATCAGGAGGAAACAGTGGCAAACAATGAAAACCAGAGCTTAAATACTGAGGGAAGTGGAGTGTGAACCAATGAACTAGGAGAGGAGCTAATCAGGAGAATATGAGACAGCTGGTAACATATAGCAGAACAATACAAGGGGAAAATGACTACTTGACATGAATGAACAGTGAGTGCAGAGAGGTGACCAGAAAACATCTAAGTAAACAATGACTAGATTTAAGAACAGAAACCGGGAGGAACCAGATCTATAAGAAAATATATAAACAGACAGGTATCCAGAAAGTAGTCTAAACACAGGAATTAATCATGAACCTAATCCACTAAGAATTAGATGACATAACAGTAACAGCAGAACACAAGCAGGGAAGTGCAGAGAAACCAGCTAAGAACTAACACTCAAAACCTAACAGAGGCGGATCGTGACTTCATAGACTATTAATTCAAATCATTATCCTTAAGTCTAATTTAACACAGGAACAGATAACATCTTTTTCTATATTTTGTCAGAACTTTTAATTCAATATGTAATATAACTGACTGCTGTCAGTTATTTTGGAAATTAAAAATATATGCTATTTCCACCACAAAAAAATCTAAATGTGTTTATGTGCAGTTAACAAGAAGAAATAGCCTGTCATTGTTGATAGCTGCCAGCTGAAAAGCAAGTGAATAAGTTCTCAAAGGCAACTTTGAAACACCCTGAAGTTATAAATGACAGAGTTCAGTATGAAACATTAGTGGGGTCATTATTATGATGATACAAAAAACATAACCAGGTTGGAAGGGACATTTAATAGCCCACAGCCTGCATACAACCTCGGTTAATAAATCAAACACCATTTAACAAGAAAATATCTTCATCAGAGCCAAAGTCTGTGGCTTACTGTGAACGCTTGAACATTGCTTGTCCCACCAGAGCACCAGACTCTGAGGCAACTGTTGAGCCTTTTGAGTGCGAGTCTAAGTCAAGCCTAAAGTCCATGTTTTTGCATGTGGCTCGAGTCTAAGGCTACTTTCAAAGCGTCCGCAGTCTGAACGGGCATGTCAAATTTTCGACTTTTACGTCATTGTCCTAGCTCCGACTACATATCCACACAGGCATCTCTACAGAAGTAGCTGTCACTGCACGCATACACACAAACACATACACAGTGGATGTGCATGCAACTCGCTTTGGGGTCGTGAATTGTTCAGACTAAGGTCTGATGGCAGTTGCAGTTAAATAGTAGTGTGAACCACCATGCAAAGAAAATTGGATTCAAGCAAAAAATCGGAACTGAGCATTAAGATCTAAGAACTATTTTACACACAGGAGTCCCCATATTTGCTTACATGTCAGATTAGTTTTCAAACTGATCAGATGTGGAGACTGGCCTGGTGTTTTTAGCCTGAGTAAAATAAACCTATTCCTTCCATTAGTTTTAAAAAGGTAACTTTACATGCTTTCTTCATCGTTGGACTTTCACAGGCTCACACTCCTGTACCACATGTAATCAATATCATGCTCTCCATCCCTAATGCCACAGGCTTGATGGGAATAATGTTCGTAAGCATGTGAGTCTTTAATTTGAGGAATAATATTTTTCTTTTTTCAAAGAATGTTAAAAAGTAGGGACTTTCCTTCAAAGGCTACCAATTATACAAAGTCTGATAAAACTATATAAAATGGGCACTGATCTTAAAACAGATAAAACCTTTGGACTAATGTGGCTACCCAGTAAATCAATTTTATAATTCTTTTACAGAACAATAAACCAATGCACAGTAGCATAATTTGCATACTGGATAATGAAACTAAGAGATAGCAATATTTCCTACCAAATGCCATGGCATTTGTCAATGAGAACTGAGTGGAAAAGTATTGTTTTTCTAATCAATTGTTTGGATTTTAGTCTTAAATTGTAACTCTAGCATCTGAGTGTGGGACTAGTTCTATTTCAACAAAACACACCAAATCTGTAAGGCATTTGTTAACATCATATTAAATTTGTTAAATATGATCAACATAAAAGTTAAACAATAACAATTATTTTGAATTTTTTTTCTAATATTGAAAGACTGTTCCCATCTCACTGAAGTCAAATCAGACCACTCAATTTCCTTTCAAAATACAGCCATGTTTCCCTGCCCACTGTGGGCCAGAAACACATAAAACAGCCTGTAATTGTAGTTTTATGAGTTGACTCCAAGTGTTTATATGTCAACCAAATGGGTACCTCAGAAAAGCCCTGGAAGCATCTTAGCTGCTCATTGTAGGCTGCAGGTGTGGTACTCCAAAGATTTCTGGTGTATGCAAACCATGATCTCTTTTTTCAATAATTGGCTCTTGTCAAATATTTATTTACACATTTCAATGAAAATTATCATTTAAGGCATCAGTGATCCCAGTCAAGAAGTTTCTAATTAATTGGTATCAGAGACTTATCTCAATTGTGGTTCCCTGTTGGTGCCCTGTCTTTGATTTTATGTCAGCCCTATCCAGAATCTTAGCTGGCGATTTATGAAACCATGTTTTGATTTATAACTTAACTATAGACTGTACACATTATATTGTTGATCTTATGAATCGTTTCCCCCCCCTAATGTTCAAATTAGTTTCCACCTATAAAGATGTTCACAGTAAAAGAGACTATACTGATCCAGCAGTTATCTGTCATGAGGGCATTGTTTGAATTTCCCCAGATAGTTTCCAGCTTTAAGCAGTTTTCACAAGTAACTTTCTAGCAACTTTTTAAAAAGCCAATAGCAACAGGTCTGGCAACCTTTTGTGTTATTGAAAACGTTTTCTTGGTAGCAATAATAGTAAGTCAGTCACTTAGGTAAGAAATGTACTTTCTTTCATGAAGGTAAGTAAAGTTCTTGCTCGTCAGCAGGTGTGCGTGCTGATCAAAAGAAGTACATATCTGTAAACTAAGGATAAGTTTATATTTAAATGGTGGCAGTAATCAAAGGGAAAACTTCCTTAAATACTTTGCTTGGGATGAGGTCTGACATAAAATTTGTGGGTTTAGAGGAAGCCCACAAGTTTTTAGCAGACTTTCATGATCTACTTCTTTTAAGCTGTTTTTAATCTGTTTAATTTGGGCCACCCAGTCTTAATGCTGCAATAGTTAGTTAGCAGTATAGAAGCAGCAGGTGTTTTAAACCACAAACCTACTTGCTGGTCTGGACCGTAGGTTGTCATTGTTTCAGCGGACTGATAAATTTGGCCAGATTCATAGAAAGAAGAGGTGCTCTGTCCAAAGTGGGATGGGTGTCTTTTATCACGATCATACCAGGTTTTTCCTTCTTTGCCAGTCATCATTGTAACCTACAATATTTTCCAATCATATAGACAGATTCAAAACTAGAAAGTACATTTCAAAGCACATTGTGACAACAAAAAAACATTTATTGCCCTTTCTTACCTAAAAACCTCAAAGTCAGTAACATATATGGATGATGTTTCAAATAGATCCACAGTGTCTTGTGGACTACAGGGTACAAACTGCTTTCTTGATAAGAAGGATCTTTTTTACCAGATTCCTTATATCCATTAAACAGGTATATGTTGAATGGAAATGTGGTTGCAATCAGTTTGCTTTTAAGCATCTGCTAATCTTTGCAGTTCCATTTTTATGTTTGAGCGAATGACTGACAACCAAACTGGCTCCACCTCACTTGAGTACTGATGCCGTAATGAAACCATAATCACTACCCTTACTGTTTTTAGTGTCAGCCTCAAACTCAAACTGTGTAAGTGCTAGTGGCTGTGGCCATGCCTCATAATATTTGCTTCTGCTATAAAAACAGCAGTAATCTTTGAAATATATTTGGACCCCGTTTCCTGCCATAGCAGCTACACATTGTGTGATGAAACAGAGTTTCTGAAAAAAACCTAACATATTATGGGAAAGCTCTGACTTTGAACCTCTTTTGACAAAAATAATTTTGTATTTTAGCTCTCTTGTTTCCTGCAGTCTATACATAGAAGATTCTACTAGAACTGATGATCTGATTGAGTGCAACGTTTTACTTTCCTTCTGAAGATAGAAACCTGTGTTTTAGTGGCTGAGCCTGTCCTATCAGGATTTGTTTAAATTCCTAAAGGAACCACAAACATAGTGCAGCATTGTTCTTATTTATTTTGGGGTATATACTTAACATCTTTTACAGTTTTCTCCAGAAGAAGCCATCATTATTTCTCATGCACAAACAGGTTGGGGATTTTGGTGCCTCTACAGACTTTTACAGAGGAGGGCAGAAGTGGGAATAATTATTCAGTTTTGCTACAGCTGACAATTAGCTGACACTAAAAACTATTTTTAATTTTGCAAAGGGAGATGGATTTCCAGAGCTGCCCTTTCAGCTGTGGATTGGTAATGCTGTTCAGATGTGAACGTACTTGCCAAAAGGAACACTCCATGAAGGAAGTGGCAGGAAGGTTTGAATGAATTAATATTTAGGTATGTTCATGAGAAATGAAGAAAACCTATAAAATGAATAAACAAATAAATAAATAAATGTGTGGCCATGTGTCAAAATAGCAGAGCTTCTCAGGAAAAATTAATTCAAAACCACAAAAACCTAAAAATCCACAAAGCACAACATATTAAAACAAGATATTTCATACAAATATTTGTGCAGCCTGGTGTCTTGTTACTGATCTTTTAATAGCCTTCACTTGCCTATATTGTCTTGGAGCTCCAGTCGGGCATTGATAATAAACCTTATATTTGCTGGGTTTATTCATCTTCATACATGCATTGCCACGTTCTTCTGTGTCAGTAAAACCAAAACACTGTTTATTAAAAAAAAAAAAAAAATTCTATTTGTTAAATTACTGGCAGCTGATTTTAATCATTTTTAGGATCAGGCCGAGTGTAGTTGGTGATACTGAATCCTCATCAATAAATTCAGAGCAGGGAGTCAGATAGATGGAGAGAAGGTCAGGGGGAGAGGTACGTTACCAAGGAAGTAGAGAATGCTATGTCAAATAGCCAAGGTGTTAAGATAATTGTAATCTCATCTCCAAACTTCTGCAACCCATCTGCTCCTCCTCCACCCACTCACTCTCTGTCAGCCCCTCTGTCTTGAGTGACAGAGAGTAGAGAAGGGCATGGTGAGGGCAAACACTGGGGGCCTCCTGCTAACACTGGTGTCACTGTCATTTGCTTGGATGGATTGCCTCAGTACATTCACTTACGAGTTCCTGTCTCAGACCTCCTGCTGGAATGTAAACAGGCCTTTCCATCAATCTCTTTTAATTCAGAGCTGCTGGAAGTGAGGTGTTATAAGCCTTTCACGTTGTCTTTAAAGTCTAGATATTAATAACATAGTAAGCACAGGGAGGGTTTCAGTTTACAGCAACCATTTATTTGGATTTTATTAACCTTTATGATTACTAAGCTTATGATTACAATGTATTAATTTATATATGCATTGCTAAAACACACCAATGCAATCAGAGATAATTCCAAGATTTGGTTTGAAAATTCAAATTATATAATTTAGGAACTCCATACCAAAACCTTAGCTTAAAACTTTTGCACTTTAAAAAAATGTCTTGTGTGCCTACAGAAAGGCATTGTTGCTTACTTTCTAACCATTTTAAAATGATCGGGATTGCAGTATAACCCTATCACCTCTTTTGCAAAACACTTTAGTCATAAAGGGGCAAAGACTACTCCCTCTTTAAGTTGGTGGCAGTTTGTAAAACACCGATAAAGCCAGTCACGTCCCACACACTAGTGCTTTCATGAGCACTAGTGTGTGGGACATGACCCTGGCTTCTGAGTGCTAAGAGATTCATTGGTCTTCGATGATCTCTAGCAAAACCAGTTGAAGTGATGCCATCTGTGTCACCATTCATTCTAAGCCTCACGATATAACCTTATCAAACAGCTACTAGAGGTGTTGCCATATATTAATTTGCCCCGTCTCCCATAAATTCAAGAACCCAAAAGTTACAAAACACAACAGTTTGCTTTCAATACAGGTTTATTGTGTCAAACATCCCAGCACTTGCAGTGTCTCTAATTCAAATAATAGTGTCTGTGAGACTTACAGGGGTTGGACAATGAAACTGAAAAACCTGGTTTTAGACCACAATAATTTATTAGTATGGTGTAGGGCCTCCTTTTGCGGCCAATAGCCAATACAGCGTCAATTCGTCTTGGGAATGACATATACAAGTCCTGCACAGTGGTCAGAGGGATTTTAAGCCATTTTTCTTGCAGGATAGTGGCCAGGTCACTACGTGATACTGATGGAGGAAAACGTTTCCTGACTCGCTCCTCCAAAACACCCCAAAGTGGCTCAATAATATTTAGATCTGGTGACTGTGCAGGCCATGGGAGATGTTCAACTTCACTTTCATGTTCATCAAACCAATCTTTCATTAGTCTTGCTGTGTGAATTGGTGCATTGTCATCCTGATACACGGCACCGCCTTCAGGATACAATGTTTGAACCACTGGATGCACATGGTCCTCAAGAATGGTTTGGTAGTCCTTTGGGCCGTGACGCCCCCCATCTAGCACAAGTATTGGGCCAAGGGAATGCCATGATATGGCAGCCCAAAAACCACACTGATCCACCCCCATGCTTCACTCTGGGCATGTAACAGTCTGGGTGGTACGCTTCTTTGGGGCTTCCCCCCACACCGTAACTCTCCCGGATGTGGGGAAAACAGTAAAGGTGGACTCATCAGAGAACAATACATGTTTAAACATTGTCCACAGCCCAAAGATTTGCGCTCCTTGCACCATTGAAACCAACGTTTGGCATTGGCATGAGTGACCGAAGGTTTGGCTATAGCAGCCGGCCGTGTATATTGACCCTGTGGAGCTCCCGACGGACAGTTCTGGTGGAAACAGGAGAGTTGAGGTGCACATTTAATTCTGCCGTGATTTGGACAGCCGGGGGTTTTATGTTTTTTGGATACGATCAGGGTACCACCCGAAACATCCCTTTCAGACAGCTTCCTCTTGCGTCCACGGGTTAATCCTGTTGGATGTGGTTCGTCCTTTTTGGTGGTATGCTGACATTACCCTGGATACCGTGGCTTCTTGATACATCACAAAGACTTGCTGTCTTGGTCACAGATGCGCCAGCAAGACGTGCACCAACAATGTGTCCTCTTTTGAACTCTGGTATGTCACCCATAATGTTGTGTGCATTTCAATATTTTGAGCAAAACTGTGCTCTTACCCTGCTAATTGAACCTTCACACTCTGCTCTTATTGGTGCAATGTGCAATCAATGAAGACTGGCTACAAGGCTGGTCCAATTTAGCCATGAAACCTCCCACACTAAAATGACAGGTGTTTCAGTTTCATTGTCCAACCCCTGTATCTGTGGATCGATGGATGAATACACAACGTATATTGTCATGTCTGGATTTGGGCCTTGCCTTTGATATATTTCTAAATCTAATTTAGAGATGCTGGGTGTCTGCATTTGACATAAAAAAATCTTAGGCTATGGTTCTCAACTGGAAAATGGTGGACTGCATGGACTGTCATGGCGACTGTGGCTCAGTAGGAAGAGTAGTCGTCTTGCAATCAGAAGGTTGTGGGTTCAATTCCAGCTTCCTCCTGCCATATGTCGATGTGCCCCTGGGCGAGGCACTTAACCTCAAGTTGCCTACCGATCTGTGTATCGGTGTATGAATGTGTGAACGTTAGTGAGTGCGATTGGGTGAATGTGGCTCTAGTGTAAAGCGCTTTGAGCGGTCTGTATGACTGGAAAAGCGCTATATAAGTTCAGTCCATTTACAGATTGGAGCCTTGTGCTGTTCCAGCCTTTTGTAAAAAAGGGAGAGTTTAGCACAAAAATAGCTCTTTTTTATGTTTTGACTCCTTTACCTATGATTTTGAGGTATGGAGTATGATGAAATTAGAACACATAAAAACCAATGAAATGAGATAACTTGTTTGGGTGACTTGCCTTGAAGAAAGATGGCGCTCCATCAGCTGGGGGAAGCTCAGACTGAAGCCACCGCATCTCTTCATTGAAAGGAGTCAGCAGAAGGTGGTTCGGACATCTATTTAGTAGACCGCCTGGATTGTTCCTTTTTGGGGCTTATCCGGCAATCCCTGAAGATCCTAGGGCTGACCCAGAAGTCTCAGAAGGGACTCTATTTCGCTTCAAGCCTGGGAACACATAGGAATCCCTTAGAATGAGCGAGAGAGTGCTCTTGGGGAGAATGAAGTCTGTGTTTCCCCACCAGATCTGTTACCTTGTGACCTAATTTCAGGTAAGCAGAAGATAATACATGGATGGACGGTGTTTGTTAATGTGTGTCTGGACCATCTTGTGGCAGCACAGAGGAAATACAAAACATGGCAAAGTGAAGCTGTCAGCTCTGGTAAAAAAACAAACACATTACGAAAATATTCATGGCTAGAAGCTGTTGGCTGCTCTATAAAAGTTTAAATATGGCATTCTAGGGATTTTGGTTTTTAGCTGTGTGACTTCATCTCATATGGACACATGTTTCTGCAGAATGTTTCCTGATTTATTCTCTACTCAGCAGAGGTGAGTGATCCCTCTAAATATTTGTCCTTTTGGAACTGAGCTTAGATGCTGAAAATAGAGATTGGAGAGATTCAACTTCTCACTGAAGCCAGAGAAAATACTTATGCTGGCCTCTTATCTGTCTCACAACTACTGTTCAGACATTCTTTGCATAGATGTTAAAGAGATTTTGCAGTCTCTCACAAATTATTTATTTTTAAATTACCTCACATTTGAAGCTACGTTTAAAAAATCTTTAAAAATATTACAAGAATTAGGTTGACATTACTGTGGTATAAACATTTGAGTGCAAGGCTCTGCTGATTCTTACTGTTTCTTGCAACTGTATTCATACCCCTGGAACCTTTTGCATTTTGTCATGTTGCAACCACTAATTTCATAGTATTGTGGAACAATTCCATGTGATAGGCAATATAAAGAAGCACATAATTGTAAAGTGGAAGGAAAACGATATATGGCATTATAAAATCTTCCTAGAAAGTGTACTTTGAGGAACCGGCTGTTTTTGCAATCAGCTACAGGTCTTTTTGGGAACATCTCTATTAGCTTTGCACTGCTTGAAACTGACATTGCTCTCTGTTCTTCACAAAAGAGCTGAAGCTCAATCAGAGTGGATAGGGAACATCTGTGAACATCAATTTTAAAGTTTAGAATAGACTTTAACTGGGCCATTCTTACATATTAAAATGCTTTCGTTAAAACCTCTAATGTCCTACTTTATGGTGAACTTCAGTCCCAGTCTTAAATAACTTGCAGCCTCTAACAGGCTTTGGTTCAGGATTGTCCGGTATTTAGATCCATTAATCATCCCATCAGCTCTGACCAGTTTACCAGTCCCAGCTGAAGAAAAGAATCCCCACAGTATGATGCTGCCACCACCGTATGTCATTGCAGAGGTGGTGAATTCAGGTTGATTTGGAGTGCTGGTTTCTGCCACACGTACCCTTTGGCATCTAGACCAAATGTACATTATTGGTCTCATCTGGTGAGCGCACCTTATTACCCATGTTTGATCTCTCCCTTATATGGCTTGATGCTAATTTTACATGGAAATTAATATGGCTTTCTTTCAGTCCTGGCTTTTTAAATGGCCATAAAGGCCATATTTGTGGAAGTGAAGGCTGATAGATGTCCTGTCAATAGCTTCTTCAACCTCAGCCATGGATATCTCCAGTTCCCCCACAGTTACCATACACCTCTTGGTTGCTTTGTTTAATGCTCTCCTTACCTTGCCTGTCAGTTTAGGTGTGGCCATGTCTTAAGAGATTAGCAGTTTTGCTCCTCTCTTTCTATTTTCATAGGATGGATTGAACAGTTCCCTATAAAATGCTCAAAGTGGGGGATATTGTTTTATAAACTGAAAGATGGGTGGATTTTTTCTTCTTCCACTTTAACATTATGCACTACTTTTTGTTGGTCTATGACAAAATTAATGTTTGTGGTTGTAGGATGACACATTGCTAAAAAGTGCCACTGGTATACATCCTTTCGCAAGGCGCTAACTTGCTCAAGAAACTTACTTGTTACTATTCTCATCGTATCCCTTAAGAAAACATCTCCAACAAAAGAAAAAAGAGGAAGAAAATGAATGACATCATGTTTAACGAGTCAAAGCATGGAATCATTGAGTTTCAAATAATTCACCAAAGCTAAACTTAGTTGCTGCTGTAATTGAAGACTTGAGTTTTAAGGGAGTCATTGTCTAAAAAATAAAAGTAGGTTGAGCATTTTCTTTATTTTTGCCATTGCTATGAGCATTTAGTTTCTCTCCAATGATCTGGGAATACTTCAAATTTGTCAGCCACTCAAGATAAACCAGATTGTTTGCTTAAATTATTCTAAACTAATGATTTTTGCTCTTAAAGAAGATGTCATTGTACAATTCTTCACGCATCAGCTGATTCTTGTGCATGTAAGTATTTTTGTGTTTCCATGAGAACCTATTGTGCTGCATATGTTACATTATTTAGGCCTGGAGTGGAAAACCTCAGCAGAAGGAGGATCAGAGTTATGATCTCAAACCAAACACTGTGCACAGGAGCCCCTCACTCTGAGATCCCATCTGCTCTCTAAAAGCTGCTTCTGCTGGCAGATGCCTGCAGTGCACATTTTATGGGGGGGGGCACAGAGGTCAAAGACGGAGACATGTGTTTTCATGCCATGGAAAGAAGGTGTGGGGAGAAGCAGAGAGCACAGACCTGGAATGCATCCATCTAAAGGAGATTTAATGAGCAGTTTGTGAATGCTGGAGAGATTGTACACTGACAAGCTGGATGATAAGCTGCATTAACACTTGTGTTGTCATGTCAGTTTTGTTGCAAGACAAGTGTGCACTAATGTAAAAATAAAAAAAGATGCAACTTATTAGTGGACAGATGAGGTATCTGCAGGTGAAACTTCAATCATGCTATTATCATTTTAATTTAATGATTCATGCATATTATTTAAAATGAATTCTCTTCTTCTAGAAAACCTGGAGTCTCTATAGGCTCCAAACAACATGCAGGTACAGTAGGTGCTTCTTATCTCAGTTCTTTTTTTGAGGATTACGAGGCCAAACCTTGACCTTCATCAGGTTTCCTTTTACTGTTTATTCATACAGCCTTCTTACAATGTAAACCACAAACACAAGCTTTGCAAGGCAACCTTTAGAAAACAACTGGGCAAGGCATCTTTCACATGAAACACAAACTGCAAACACAAATCCAATTGAAAGACTGTAATTTGTATTATCATGGAATTTCTTTGGCCCATAATGCTCCACTTCACCCCAGTGGTGAGCTTTGAAGACGAGTGGCATCTTGTAGAAATCTCGCCACTAGCCCTGAATTTACACACCTCACTTTTGTTTCACCCTTTTCTCACCTGCAGCCGAACATCCCCTGTCTGTCTAAACGTATCCCAGCCTGTTCCTCCGCAAAAGGCTATCGTGTATTTGCACTAAATGGCAGGCTTTGGTTTGTCATCACATAATCCTAAAAACGTGTGTTTTGAAAGTCATAGACGCCCTGTAATTAGACCTCTCATTTCTCTTTGAAGCCTGATTTTCACCCCTTCCCCTGTCATTTGTGTTCGTTTTTTCTGCCCTTCTCCATTTTGTTTTACCCTATTCGCCTAACACTAACTTAACACTCAAACAAAAGGGGAGTACAAATCAGCCCCCAGGATGAGCAGAAATGTGCCAGCCATTAGGAGATGCAGGCAGGAATTTGATCACTGATGCAGTACGAGGAAAGATTTAAACCCTGGCATGAGTGAGGCTGAACTCTCCCCAGCCCTGGCAACTCCTAATCCATTAACCTACCAGAATGGGTTAGGTGAATCGAATAGGTCAGTTTCTTGCACCTATAGTCATACACCTATAATTTTTTTGCCACCCTATAACCACCAACTTTATTGTGTTTTGTTTGGATGTTTTGTTTGGATTGTATTTGATACTCCAAATTAGTTCAAAACTATGAAGTAGAAGAAAAGAAGTGTAGCATGTTTTCAGCACCCAAGGTTAGGTCATTAAATAATATCACAAGCTTTGGACACCTCACAGGGTACTGTTCAATAGCAAATCAATAGACACATGACTTAAACTGACAGATTCTAAAATGGTTTAGATTCTAAACCATTTAGAACAAAGCATGTGTTAGAATGGACCAGTAAAACTCTAGATCTAAATCCAAATGAGGATCATTGTGACTGATGGCTTTTGCTTTTCTGCAAAGAATTCAATTCAGTTTCAGTTTATTTATAAAGCGCCAATTCACAACACATGTCTCAAGGCACTTCACAAAAGTCAGGTACATGCATTCCAATTAATCTTAATCATTGAACAGTGCAGCCAGATTCTGTTATTTATTCAAATTGGATAAAAAGTTTTTCTATCTAAGGAAACCCAGCAGATTGCATCCAGTCAGTGACTTGCAGCATTCACTCCTCCCGGATGAACATGTAGAGACAGTGGACAGTCACTGGCGTTGACTTTGCAGTAATCCCTCATACTGAGCATGCATGTAGCGACAGTGGAGAGGAAAAACTCCCTTTTAACAGGAAGAAACCTCCAGCAGAACCAGGCTCAGTGTGAGCGGCCATCTGCCACAACCCACTGGGGGTTTGAGAGAACAGAGCAGAGACACAAAGAGAACAAAGAAGCACTGATCCAGGAGTATTTTCTATGGGAAGGAAATGTAAATGTTAATGGATGTAGCTCCTTTAGTCGTTTCACCTAGAAAGAAGGAACAGATAAACTCTGAGCCAGTTTTCAAGGTTAGAGTCTGAAGAGAACACATAGAGTTAGTTACAGTAAAAGCTCAGTCAGTAGCTATGTCTAGGAGAGAGAAAGGGTTAAACACTGAAAGACAGGGCCATGTGGATCATCGGTAGAGGGTGAGCATTAAGTTGTTGCCAGCAGAAGCTCGGACAATGCCCCTCTCCAGAAAGGTGTTACAGGTAGACACAGAGTCAGGCCAGGTGTAGCTTCTAGGAAGAGAAAAGAGAGAGAACAAAGTTAAAAGCTGAAATAACAGCAAATTATACAAAATTGAAGAGTAGTGTGAGAAAGTAGCGAAGAGGGTGAAAGTGGTCATTATGTCCTCCAGCAGCCTAAGCCTATAGCAGCATAACTACAGAGATAGCTCAGGATAACCTAAGCCACTCTAACTATAAGCTTTATCAAAAAGGAAAGTTTTAAGCCTAGCCTTAAAAGTAGACAGGGTGTCCGCCTCACGGACTAAAACTGGGAGCTGGTTCCACAGGAGAGGAACCTGATAACTAAAGGATCTGCCTCCCATTCTACTTCTAGAGAGTCTAGGAACTACCAGTAAACCTGCAGTCTGAGAACGAAGTGCTCTGTTAGGAACGTATGGAACAATCAGATCTCTGATGTATGATGGAGCTAAATCATTAAGGGCTTTATATGTGAGGAGGAGAATTTTAAATTCTATTCTGGATTTAACAGGGAGCCAATGAAGGGAAGCTAAAGTAGGAGAAATATAATCTCTCTTTTTAATTTTCATCAGAACTCTTGCTGCAGCATTTTGAATCAGCTGAAGGCTTTTAACTGCATCATGTGGACATCCTGATAGTAAAGAATTACAATAGTCCAGCCCTGAAGTAACAAATGCATGGACTAGTTTTTCAGCATCAATCCTGGACAGGATATTTCTAATTTTGGCAATGTTCCGGAGATGAAAGAAGGAAATCCTAGAAACATGTTTAATATGGGATTTAAATGACATGCCCTGGTCAAAAATAACACCAAGGTTTTTTACTTTATTATCGGAGGTCAATTTAATGCTATCCAGGTTAAGTGATTGACTAAGCAGTTTCTTTTTCAAAGACTCCGGTCCAAAGACGACAACTTCTGTCTTGTCTGAATTTAGAAGCAGAAAATTTAAAGTCATCCAAGTTTTTATGTCTTCAAGACAAGCTTGTAGTCTGTCTAACTGGTTGGGCTCATCAGGATTTATGGATAAGTAAAGCTGAGTGTCATCAGCGTAACAGTGAAAATTTATTCTATGCTGCCTGATAATTTTACCTATTGAAAGCATATATATAGTAAAGAGAATGGGCAGACAAAGACTCTGGGGACTGAATGCATATGCATGCCACACTTTTAAGATGTTTATTGGTAAACGGAGCCATTTTTCTTTAACTTCACAGTTATGCTGTGAGATTTTGTTATTGCCGGTCACATATAACCCAAATAACATGAGGTTTGTGGTTGTAATGGGAAAAAAGGTTCACGGAGTATTAATACAGTTGCAAGACTATGTACTTTGCCTCCAAGATTTAAAAGAGGAAAGGGAAGAGCTGTAACCCAAGAGAGAAGCAGTGGAAGGAAGCCTGATTTGGATTGATGAGCCTGAAAGTCCAATGGGTGTGTTATCCAATGTGATTTCAGGTAAACAGACGGTATCCAGGGAGCTTTACTGGCTGGCTTCTCAGGTTAGAAACCAAGATTATAAGTGTAACATGTGGGATCTAGATATGTTTTTACTCCACAGCAGGGTGAAACATCGATAAGAGCTCAGTTCCTAAAACAAGTCTTTAGGAGAGCAAAACCATCTTTCGGATTTATCACTCCTAGCTTTCATTTCCTTTTTTCACCATGAAAACTACAAGCAACATTAATGCAAAATGTCACTGTGCCCTCTCAAGCGCATGGCTTTAATAAAATTTGGTCAAGACAGAGGACGGCTTTGCTCACTGAGATGGAGCACAGCTGGGGAAATATTGATACTAAAACCATCTGTGAAGTGGCTGCTGTAGATGTAGATATATTGCATATGTCATGCACTTTGCAGGCAGGGCCACTTCTTGTTTGGTCAGACACTGATAAAATCTATTGTGAAGACTGATATGTTTTTCTTATGTAGCATGCAATTTTTTTGCAATTAGGATGTCAACTCCTGCATCACAGCAGCTGACATATTACAGTGATTACATGTTTACCCTGTTCCCAGAGAGGCTGCTTTCACCAAAACAGTTCAGTCTTCACTTTAAAGCTGGCCTCTGTAACACGGGGAAGTACTGTGAGTCCTGCAATCTTTTGCAATGTTAATTTCTGAAGTACAACTAAAAATATACAGTATATCACAGATTAAATTGTCACCACCATGGATCATAAAGTTCAGTAATATATCACTTGAACATTTTTTCCCATGTGTGTACACTACTTAAAATGGCTGTGTGAAGAGTATATGCAGAATAGGTTTTAGTGTTAAACAGGTATAGTGCTTTCAGACAATCCAAGGCAAAAATTAAATTAAACAAATCTTTACATTTTTTTAATGTGTTCCCTGTCACCTCTATTAAACAATCCCGAGTCAAATTTGCTGAGTAGCCAAGAGGTGGAGATCCTTAATGAATAATATTTAGTACTATCTTCCACAAGTAACCAGAAGAATAAAACAAGAACATTTTCAGTTGAGGTAGTTATTTAGTCGTTGCTACATCTCCTAGCTCTAGATTTGTCCATTGCTATTTTTAGAAAATTTATAAAGAATTATTTATTTTTTCTGTCTAGATTTTTACAGCTACAGCAGTGAAAATTCAAATGTTGCATTTTAGAGTGTTGTGAAGTTATGAAACATTTTTAAAAATCATATCATTGCACATGTCTTTAATTTTTGCCCATGAATATTTACAACGGACTCCACTCTTCCTCATTTCAGAAATATAAATCCAGTGTACATAGAAATAAGATAATCAGGTTTAGGAAGTTTTGTTAACTTAGATTTCTTTTAGTGGCATATTTTGTTTTGTCTTTATTTTAGGAAGGTCCTGATCCAATCCCAGCTATCAGTTACTGATTTTTAAATGATCGGTATCAGAGCCTCTGACTGCAGTCAACTTTCGTGTGGTTACCAAGCCTCCAGTGAAATCTAATTAGAGTTTACCAAAATGAAAACTTTGAGTGTTACCCATTACAGCCAATACATTTACTATCGTTACTATTGTTGATTTTGTGTCTGACAATTTAGCAAATCTGGGATTTTCTAAACTATGAAAGTGTTTTTCATACTTTATTTGACATTCACAGGGTAAGTGAGATTGCATTGTCTGCTGCAGTTTCCTGTCAGTCTGTGTCATGTACCGCTGTCCTTTGCTAATAAAATGTTATGATTTCCCCAGACAATGAAAGCTATCTTGGGATATCATTATTGTGTCCAAAGCAAAGCATTTCATTTGGACAACAACCTTTTTCAGCAAGTTTTTCTGCAAACATTTGACTGGTGACACACATGTTGGAAAAATATGAGCGAGTCATATAAAAAAAAAAAACATCTCTAACTTAGATCGAAACATATTTTCAAGCCTCTTGTCATTTTTCGTGATCTCTCTGAACAAGTACTTTTTATTTAGAACAAGTACTTTTTATTCTGAAGCTGACCCAGTTGTATTTGCAACTTAACATGTCAAAGTGTGTTTTTAAATTTACCAGGATATAGAATGTTTAAAGAAAATATTCAACTATACAGTGGCGTGTCTTTCATATTTGTAGAAAGAAAGCTTTCCTCTCAAAAATATGAACATACCTTTCAAAGACTTAGAACGTGACCCAGACTTGCCTCTTAAACACTTGCTTCTCATATTCTTGAGAATAGTCTTGTACATTCCCCTTACTTGAGACTTGACTTGGACCTGTCCCTCAAAGACTTGGGAATTGACTTGGACTTGTCCCTCAAATCTATTGATATGACTTGGACATCTCTGAGTTATATCAAAACTTATTTTGAAGAAGAGTGTAATTTTTTTCTAATTTCAATAAAACAAAGGGGCACCTTTGTCATTGGTAGATTTAGGGGATCTTCCTTTGTTTCTCAACTTCTTCCTCTTTGCCTTGTACTGTAAATATTACAGCACATAAACCTCAGTGCTTTGTTTCACGCATGCACAGTTTAGCCTTTTTTGAGGGTGTGTCTAAAAGAGTTATGAGACTGGATTTGTCCAAATTAAGCAAAGCCTCCTAACCTTTTCTTTTGAAGGTTACAAATGACCCAATTGTATTTGAAAGCTGACATTTTAAAGGGCTTTTTTTATATATTTACCAAGACTGTATGTGTTAAGCTATTAACTGGCTCAACGTCCATATTTTTTGGAAACTTGTTTAATTCTAATAAACAAAGATTATTATGGGGTAAAATTATGCAAATAACAATGTTTTTTTCCAAAATAAATCTACTTGTGTCCATTATAGATCTATCTCTTGGCAAAAAATTTAAAGTAATCAACACTACTTTGTTGTTTATGTTTTTTTCATCCTTGTCACATTGGACTCTAGACAAAGAGACTTGGCCTATTTGCCTAAGGGGTGCCTTTTTTTCCTTAACAGCAAAGGGAAAGCTCCCCACACACCCACAAACCCACAACACACACACACACACACACACACACACACCACAGCTCTTATCCCTCCCTTCTTCCTGGAGTTTGCCCTTTTTAGGCTGTTCCTCTTTTTTTTCTACATGAAGGAGGGATAGTATGACAGCTTTTCCTGCTCCTTGCGGACCTGAGCTGGAGAGAGAGGAAAACTCTGTTACTCACTCAGTCTCCAACTTTGAGAGGAAGTTACCACCTCTTCCCCAGACTGAACACGCACTCCAGGCGGAGGCACACACACTCACACACACGTTGCTCAGGACAGCAGCAAGCGTAAAACAGTCAGGACTGTTTGTAAATGTGTTTGGGGTGGGAAAGAAGATTTGCAGTTTGTCTGAAGATCTCGGAGTGGACTGAACAACTTCATCTGGGACATTTTCCTTTCATCACCTACCAGTGAGTTTGACAGTTTGTTTCAGTGTATATGCAGTACCATAGAAACCCCTGCAAAACATACAATGTAGCCCTCTGTTAAAGTTTGAATGCTTTGGTGATTATTAAAACTTTAGCTGTTTTGGAGGAGTTGGTATTAGAAAACGTCCATATTTTTGGGTGAAATTAGACCTCTTTCTAAGGTTGTTTCTACTCAGTAAGCTTTGCTAAATATAAAAGAATTCGGAGAGTTTTGGAAACAACGACTCACTCTTTTACATGTGATGCTCATAATAACAACCATATGTTGTCATAGATTAAACCACTGTTATTGTCATAACCAGGCATTATCTAAGCTGGATATCCATCCAAACAGTGCATCATTGTGTGGTCCTCTTCCATATGTGTGTTTTCAGTTTGAAATAAGTGAATCGGTGCATAGAGAATACTTGAAGCAGTGCTGTTTCAGGCGGGACAGGGGAGCCTGCTAATGGCTTTCCGGTGCAGCTGCACATTATTTGATGACTGGTTAGTTGCTGTCTTGACAAAATAAAAACAGTCTGTTGTTTTTGTAAATGTTAAGGTTAGAAAAAACTTACTTTATTAAGTCAGAGACAGGCTTTTAAAAGCAAGAACTAGAAGCATGCATCCCTTGGACATGGTTCTATTTCTCATTCAACTTAAGTGCAATCTTAAACAAGCATTCTTGCATGATAGCAATTAACCAAATGCCTCAGCTTTCATATCTCCCTCTGTCTTTGCTGGATGATTATAGTTAGCCTGTCAGAGTAGAGGGAGAAGGAAAGTGATGGGTGAAGGCTCGACGGGGCCTGCTCTCTGGTGTGTCTAATTCAGTCAATCTGAATAGTCTGGCATTACTTTAGCTGCACCTTCTCTTCTCAATCTAATAACCCCTCATTGTGTGAAAGTCAGGTAAATAACACTTTCAAGCATGGCTTCCTGAAGAGTGTTTACTTCTGTGTGACCTCTTTTGGCTATTCAAGTTGGCAGACTTTCCTTTCACCTGAAACCCCACAGTCTCATTCATCAGTCAGTTAACTTACTTTATTTACCTTGAGGTCAAAGGCAATGCTCTGATTTGAAGTGCTTGTCTAAACCCCCATAGTGCCAGCCTGTTTGGAAGATAGTTACATGGAGTTTCAGTCTAGTCTCATTCAGGGAAAACTAAGTAAAGGGATTCCATGTAGACAGCACTGTGCAAAGAGATAAACATGGCTTCCCGTAAGAGAAGAGAGGTGAAAAGTGCACTTAGGCTGCTTGTAATCCTCATTTAGCAACAGCTCAAAGCAAGACAATATAGTTTGACAAATAATGTTTATCGCATAATAGTTTTGTAACAACTCTACTTTCAAAATCTTTAATCATGTGGAAATGCAGCTGATCTATGTTGCACTTTAGATAGGAAACAGTATTCTGCATTCTTAACTTCTTGGAAGCTCAGACATGTGCCTTTTTGTGCAATTGGAGTTAAACCCGTAACCTTTTTATTTGAACAAAAGTGCATAAGTAAATATTTTCCAATGTGCAGCCAAAATGCTGTAAAATTGGCTAAATGGAACAGAAAGTCACACCAGATCAGATGATCATCAGCAGATCCCTTAGACCTCCAGCTACTGTGAACACTCAGCATCCAAATAGTCCTTAAAAAAACCATGTTTCGGTTGCTGACTGTTTATATTTCCTCGCTAGCTGTTTTTCCAATAGGGACTCAAAAAGTATTAAAAAATTTGTTATTTCTCAGTTAAATATAATTATTTTATACAGTGCAATGACTGAAAATACAAGTACATGCCCCCTTTACCATCTTCCAGGATGGTATGTGTGAAGTTTTTTTTAATCAAACGTTATGTACCTCTCTTAAAATTTCTGCTTCTGTTCCCATGGTCTTCCATGATGATCAGTGGCAGGTCTTGCACCAGTTGTGGGCTGGATTAGCTGGTACTTCTGTTGCCCCATACCATCAAACACATGCTCACCTATCAGAAACACCAAGAACATTCACTGGTGTCACCCCATGGAAATAAAAACAAGACATCACAGAGATGTTTGTTTCAGAAGCTTTGTATTTAGAAACACTTCTATTGCCAACTTTTGTTCAGCCAAACTTGGCAAACTTTGGCTTACGCCAAGTATTATTCATACCCCTGGAAGATTTAGGTTTAAAGTAATTTCTTAAAGTTTACCACCATGTTTCTTCTGACGGGACGTTATGTTATCGTACAAGAGTACCATTTAAAGTTTTGGACAGTAAAAGGTGCACAGTCTCACAGACTGAAGGTGATTTTCCCAGGATGCTGCAAACATAAAACTTTTTTCAAAATACATCATTTAGCTCCAACATGTTTTTTAAGCAAAACTGGAAATTGCTACGAGACAAAAATGTAAAAGTTTATGCATGTGGGCATGACTTCTGCACCTTCCCCATTTTGTACCTGTAAGGATTTGGTTATTTTATACCTGGGACAGTTCGGTATGAAATAGACAACTTTGATTTAAAGTACATTTAAAGTAAATGTCTAAATTCTGTGAGGAAATGGGACAATATGACTCCAGTAAACAACATTAACCAGCAGGAAGTTGCTTTGGGTTGATACACTTTGATCAGGTGTCTGCCATGTTTCATAACAGTCAACTGGGCCAAATGGGTTAAAAACAAAATACATAAGAATGGGTGTGTAATATAAGGTTTTCAGATAATAACATGCAGGTAAATTATATGTAAGATTGGGGATTGTTTATCATTTTTAACCATAATGCATGAAAATACTTATATGTAAGGGTGTACATGCACAGTTATGGAATGGTTTGTATAAGTAGGGTGAGGCTGCAAATGAAGATGCAAATTGGGCAAACAAGCAAACTGACCTGGAGCCCTTCGACAGACTTTTTCCCCTTATCATTAAACAGGAGATGTGACGGTGACTCCAGGAAATAATCAGCTGTTACTGTAACAATGACCAACAGGCCAACCCTTACCATGTAGATATTTTTTGTTAATTTTGGATCAAACTAAATAAAGACTGTTTGTTTGCAACAAATTATACACAGATCAAGTTGGCTTTAATGCCTTTGCAATGTTAGGGTTTGAGTTATTTAATGTAACAAAACCGTTTGTTAGGTTGATTCCTATTTGTGTTTGTATGGTTGATAAATGGGTTAATTCTACTTCCCTAACCTTATGGCAAGATCAGAACAGAGGTCAGTCAAAACCACCAACTCAAAGGCCTTTAAACCATCCCAGCAACCTTAACTACCTTAACTACTTCTTTTACGCAAGCATAGTTCCTTTCAGTGTAACACTTGTTAAATCTGAAGACACTGCAGCACATTCATGGGTAGTATAAACCGATTTCTTTGGACCAGGTCAAACAAAGGGCAATTGTGTTTTTTGAATGACAGAGCAGTTCTGTGGGTGCATAGATTTAACAAAGGATCTGACGTTTTGGTGCTTCTGGATAGTTACCCTGACCAGTGACCATAATGTCCTTGCAGCTCTATTTATTGAGCTTTAAATGTGTGAGGATGCAAAAGACACTGAAATCATTTTAAAGTACAAGAGCATATATAGGTATCTTTCACGTGTTAACACACTGGCACACACTAAACACACATACACACACCAATAACTGTCTAAATGCTTATCTCCTCCAACCTGGCTTCAAACCGCCATGGGCTTGATTTGCTTCATAGTGTCTTAATAAGGTGTGTATGGAGACAAAACCTTGTATATATCCTTTGAATTTACAAAGTGAAGCATTCAGACTCTGCCACACATCTGTGACACATCTGGATGACATTAACCACTTGCCCTAACCCCCAGCTCAGTCCCCATCTCTATTACCCTTGCATTACCTGCCTCAGCCAGCTAAACATGCTCTTCACACGGCGAGCAGCGCAGTACAGCACACCATTCACGAAACAATGGGATTCAGTTCTTTGTTTTACTCTTAGCCACACTGGCAACATATTAGCAAAAAGAAATACGTTGATTGAAAGGCACATACTCTGCAGTCAAATAATAATAGGACAAGAATGTCTGATTTGGTTGATTTTGTGTTTACTCTTGGAAAAGTTTGTGCGTTGGAGAAAAAGCTGGTGTTTATTTATTCATGAGTCTGTGTCAAATAAGGTACATGCCCAAAGCAGAATACATCTCCACATGAAAAACAAAGGAATCTTTATGTTGAATTTATTATTTAAAAAAAGAGGTTTTAGTGCCACATATCTAAAGCCCTTTTCAATTCACACTTTCTTAACACAAATGCAATAAAAGTTGGGCAGACCTTAGCATTCTTTGGCACTTGGCAATTCCAGCTAGGAGCAGGCCAGAGCTAAGACCGTTTTCGAATAAAAACGTGGTTACAAATTAATCATTTTAAAGTCAGTTTTGTCTAAATCAAAACCTAACTAACCAAGCTTTAGCATACTGACGAATATTTTACAGCAGTACTCTAACAGACTTAAAAAAAAAGTTTTGTGGGTTTTGTACAGGAGAAAATTCATTTTAATATGTTCCATTTTTAGTAAGAGGAGTAAATCTTTGAGTTTCAAGATAAGAAAATTAGGAAAAGTGTCCTGAAGTCATAATTCTAAGTGGGAACGCTGGTGGTTTCTCATCAACCCTGAACTTAAAATTAAATACGGCTGCCATTCATTTAAAATGTATTGATAAATGCAGTAAAAACAGTTTTAACAACATTTACATCTCTGACCAAATCCCAAGTAGAAAACATACTTTCCACTGTTGCATTCACATGGGTCACAATAACACTTACCCTGGCAATGGGCAGAAGAGTGAAAACCACTCTGTAATTTTTCCAACTATCAGCTCAGCAAAACCACCTGCCCTTGACCATAAGTGTGAGGTTTTTTGTCAGGTGACTTTTTCTTGAAGCCTGAAGTATTTTTTAATGGCGGATTCAGTTCATCAATTACTTGCTGTTATTAAGAAAAAGGTTTTTGAACAAATGTTCACTTTGATTTATTATTTTGGTCTAAGCCCAGGACAATAAGAGGGAGGTAAGTAAGAATAGATATGACCTTTCATGTGCTGTCCTCTAGGAGAACCAGACTAAGGCACAGCAGCCATCTGCTATGAATTTGTGGTGCTTTAATGTGTTCCACTAATCCCTTATTAATACAATGTTTTTTACTAATCGCTATACAATTCAATCAATCAGTCAGTCATTTTCTACCGCTTATTCAATAGTGGGTCGTGGGGAAGCTGGTGCCTATCTCCAGCAGTCTATGGGCGAGAGGCAGGGTACACTCTGGACAGGTCGCCAGTCCATCACAGGGCAACACACAAACAACCATTCATACGCCTAAGGGCAATTTAGAGTTACCAATTAACCTAACTGGCATGTCTTTGGAGTGTGGAGGAAGCCAGAGTACCCAGTGAGAACCCACGCATGCACGGGGAGAACATGCAAACTCCATGCAGAAAGACCCCTGGCCAGGAATCGAACCCAGGACCTTCTTGCTGCAAGGCAACACTGCTACCAATTGCTCCACCGTGCAGCCCGCTATATAATTCAATTACAGATAATTTAATGCTAGAACTTTCCCTATACTTTTTTGTAATAAAAAAAAGAAATAAAAAGGATAATTTCTTCTGAAAGCACCCAGTTGGAGTTTGTGCATGCCATGCTCTGAAAGGAATCATTTTTTCACTGTTTATCAGCTTTGAGAAAAGAAACACTTCAGTAATCAAATTCTATCATGATGATGGTTATAGGATGTTTTCAGAGCTAATGTCTGCTGCAGTCTGATCTAAGAATAAACAGAATTTTCTACAGACTGGATTATGGCGCTTTCGTCAGTGTGTCAATGATCAAAGCTTTTATGAACATAATTTCTTGGTATTGGATAAAAATGTCTGATTAGACTTTCTTAAGTCTAACATATATTTTTTTTATTGTTGAAACAAATTGTTTATTTACTAACTTTAACTTTGCAGAGTAAAGAATGTCTGGTTACTCAGGGCTAAAATATAAAGAAGTAAACATAAACCTAAGACTTCTGCATCACACTTTACATTTGAGATGTTTTCTTCACCACTTGTGCCTCGCAAAACTTGTTACAAAGTAGTGTGCAACTGTGAAGTAGAAAGAAATTTGGTCATTTTAATTTTTGTTTACAAATATAAACCTGAAACGTGTAGTGTGCATTTAATTTTGTGTCAGTACTATGTAGAAATACTTTAAAAGCAATTACAGCTTGAAATGTTTTAGGGTGTCTCTCCACCAGCTTTGCAACTATAAGGACTAAAATGTCGCCAATGTTTGATTGCAGATCAGCGCAAGCTCTGTCTGATTGGATGGAAAGCACCTGTGAACATCAGTTTTTACATTTTCTGCATGTTCTCAGTTGTTCTCAGTTCTCAGGGCTGTACTTTGACTGAACCATTCTAACACATAAATAAGCTTTGATTTGAACCATTCCATTGTAGTTGTAACTATATGTTTGTGATCCTGGTCCTGCTGGACGTTCTGCAGTCTCTGAAAGGTTTCCTTCCAGGATTGTCTAGTATTTAGCTTCAGGAGTCTTCCAATCAAATCTAACCAGCTTTCCTGTTCTTGCTGCACAAAATAAAGAATCCCCACAACACAATGATCCCACCACCATGTATCACCATGGGCTTTCAGTGTATAAGGATATGTGCAGTATTATGTTTTCCACCACACATAGCGTAGGCACAAAAGTTTAATTTCTGACTCATCAACCAGAACACCAAAGAATTGCTTTTCCGAAATTGAAAAGCAATACCTGCATCATTGCTTTCATGGGGAGAATTGAAGCTCCATTATCTTTGCAGTATGTATTTTCTGGCTTGAAAATTGATGTAAGACAATTGTCATAAAAATCTCTCCAGCAGATGTTTTGCTGATATGTTTTCATATTGTTTCGCACTTTGAGGACTTTCTCAGTTGCTCAGGAAATTTCATTATGAGTAAAAGAAAAAGCAGCGCTGAGACACAGCTCTAATTAAGTATATTTACTTAAGCGGAACTTGCTAAAGCACATCTCAAAATGTGCTCCGTGAGTTGAAAATAGTAAATGAATGACCCAGATTAGTGCTTTTGATGCCACACACCATTAAGTCTAGGGCACTTGCTCGGTAGCAGCCAAGAAATCAAAGCAGAAATGTTTTAATAAATGCAATCAAGAGGAAAAACACTAGCTGCTATAAATCCTGATGGCAGCCTTGTAATGTCGCTCACTAGAGAGTGCCTGTGTGTGGACTCATAACAGTAAAATATGATTAAACAGAAATGCAGCTATTTTCATTGTGCGTAGTTATATTCGAGGCCAACCACAGTTGTAGGAGCTTTGCTGAAATTTGAGGTATAAAAAAAAAATACTTCTTCCTTTTCTGTGGTTCAGCATGTGTCATTACAATGGAGAAATAGCCCAGACTGGCTCCCTTGCATAATCTGACTTTTTTATCTTCTGTGTATAAATCAAATGTGGCTTGACTCCCTGTGTAAATTTCACTGAAGGGTTATGACTTTGATTTCTTCATTGTGGAAGATGTTTGGACAGTTTATGAAATGAGTATCGGAGAATACTGCTTGTGTTTTGTGACAAGCTTTTGCTGCTGATATGTTTTGGTCAGTTAGGTCCGATGGTCTACCTGAAATAAGGCAGAAACAGATATTCTACATTTTGATTTTAAGGCAGCATTATAGACCTTCAGCCAGACATATTGCCTAAGTACAGACCCAGCATCAGAATGGGACAGAAAATAGATTAAAGTAACTTTGAACGTGCAATGGTTGCTGGTGCAAAACAGTAATCGTTGGGAGGATATTTTCCTGATACACTTAGGACCCAGTTTTAGGAAGAGCACTGTGGCTTTTATCATGACCATGTAACAGTGGACCAGATTTTTCCCTTGCAAGAATTGTTGAAGGTGTCATAGGAGTTTGGTTGGCTGGTCCACATGTGTTTTGTGGCTCTGGAGAAGGCCTTGTGATTGTGTCTCTTGAGGGATTCTGTGGGTAGTGCTGCAGGTTTTGGGAATCAGGTCTATCAGGTCATTGTACAACCATAGGAAGGGCTGTGTCCACATCTTCACCACAAAGCTTGTTCTTGGCGCAGGTTAAACTCTGTCAGGGCAACCCCTGTTTGTGGTGTTCATGGACAGGATCTTTGCTTTTTGTGGCTGATGTGATTCTGTTGGCATCTTCATGTCATTATCTTCAGCATGCCCTGGAAGGTTCCACAGTCAAGTGTTACGTGGGGAAGAGAAAGTAAACTCTTCTTGGTTTTCCCAAAAAGGAAAAAAGGTGGATTGATCTGTACAGATCTCTGCCTCAAGTGGAGTAGTTCAAGTATCTTGGTGTCTTGTTCAGAAGTGATGGCACAAGTGGGAGATGAATAGACAGATTGGGGCCTCTTCTGCAGTAATGTAAGGACTGCTCTGGCCTGTTGTGATGAAGAAAGAGCTGAGCCAAAAACCAAAGCTCTATTGACTGGTTTGTCTTCAAAAGCTCATGTTTGCAGAATATTGCTTGCTTTATTAATGATTCATGAATAACCAGAGGCAGCTCAGAGAGAGGCTTGTTTTTGTAGGTTAATGCTGGATCTGGAGAGGACAAGGTTTTCCAGCTTCATTATTATGCTGATGACACCCAGATTTACTTATTCATACAGCCTAAGAAAATTTGAGTTAAGCAACTTCATGTATTTATTTTCTATTCATGAATTTATAAATTAATGAATTCCTGAAGAACCACATCTAATTTAAGTCTCTTAATTTTGTGCTTTTTTTTATAGCGTCTGATTACTTATCGGAAGCTGTCTTTTTAATATTTCATCCTTAAATGTTTTTGTCAATAAATGGTATTCATGTTTTCATTTAAAACATAGACTTTTTACTTTATTTTCTGCTCTTTTGAAATTGTCCTGCAAGTTTTGTCTTGTTTTTTGTGTTTTCTTTCCTCTAAACACAAATTTAGGTTGCACATCTGTTATAAAATTGCAGTAGTGCAGTAAATAAAAATATATACATTGAACTGAACTGATGACCGTCACAGCTGACAGGTGTGCAGTAGAAAGCTTAGACATTGGGTCCTCCCAATTTTAGTCAACAGCGCCAACGTTGGAGGAAACCTTTGACTTGGATGCAGTCCCAGCAAAACGTGATAGACAGATACGCAGAAGGAAGAGCAATTGTGGTTATCTTCAAGTGGATGATGGGAAAAAGATTGTGCTACATTTAGAGCTTTTCTTCCTTGCTGCTCTTCCATCTAAACCAAAGCAAACAATCTCTGCCAGAAATAGATTTTGACCTGTTCCCAAGTCACAACAACATACCATACTCTGGTAAAATACCCTGAATAGCTTGCTACTGACTTATAACTTTTGACAAATCCAAGCCTGTCGTTTATTACTGGAATTCTATTTTGTTATCAGCTTTATTATTTAACAATACATGTTTTTTGACTTAGTTAAAAGTGTCTCTGGATGTGCTGAGAGGTACCTAAATAGTCTGCTGTTCACACAGAGCTCAGGAAGAGGATGCTTGAGTGTTTGACCTGAGGATGTGAGATCAAGAAAGAGCAGATGATAAGCTAGCAGGGACAAAAACATTTTTATCACAAGACGTTGTTGCACGAAAGCATGTGCAGTTGCACGTTTGGCCAGGTAGTTGGAAAATCAAGTTTCCGCTCTTATTTATACTTAAGTTTAAATATATTCAATGCCAAAATGTACTAAAAGTTATAAACTTTTAGAACAATTTACTGTTTTTATATAATCTAATATGCATAGTCTAAATATCTAAATACAAAAATATTTCTTGTGTTAGTCTCCTAAAATTCCTGGAGGACTATTATTTTTACTCATAACATTTAATATTGCAGTATTTGTTTGAGTAAAAAATAATAAAACAAAATCATTTATCAAGTCACTTATCCATGACCATTTGTGTAACACAAAGCTTTAATTTGAAGTCTGCAGGGTAGGACAAGGTCTGCCATGGCAAAATAAACTCTTGGAAAAAATTACTGCAAGTTGCGTCATGCCATACTAAAAATGCTGCTTGGAAAGAGAGGCTCTGGTAATAATTTCTTGGTCTGGAAAAAAACAATAACAACTAAACAACAGAGCTAGGTCATAAAGGTCTTGATAGACTATAAGCAGCTCCAGTTGTTATTAACCACCGATACTAGATCCCTGGGTGGTCAAGCTAAGTTTAACTGCATCTCTGTGTGAGAAAAGGCCAGAAGGTGTACTGTAGTGTCCAAAGATTTGCCTTTACCTTCACTAGTAGGGTGACAAATTATTTGTCCACTTATTGTTGACAAATAACTTAAATGACAACTTATTGTCATTTAAGCTGTTATTTACCCCATGACCAAAAAAAAAAAAAAAAATTCAATTCAAAGTCTGTTTTTGATAACGGTGAATCAATTACATTAATCTCAATAGGATGGTGGAGATGAACATGGTAATTTTTTGAAAGTAACATAAAACACATTTGCCTTAAAGACCTTTTCCAGGTATATCCTAACTGTTCAGTGCAGAAACAAAAGGTCATCGTGTTCCTCCCATCAGGGCCAAAAACATATTGGCACAGTGGTTGCTCTGTCCCTAACCCTCCCACTCCCCAAACGCTGTCTCACTCAGACACTGTGTGGAAAGTCAGCAAGATCAAAATCAGCACAGGAAAGCATGGGGGCTCTCCTAAACCAACAGCAGCTGGCAGAGCAGAGGAGTGTTTCCTAAACAGGGGTAGGCTTATAGGTTAGAAAACACACATCTCAGCATATTTCACGGCCACCTCCATTTGACAGGTTGAGTCGTAATGCCCAGGAAGTTATAGTGTCTTTACTAATGATTTTCTGATCAGGATTTTATTTTTTTTGTCTCTGATACTGATCCAAGACCTTCAGAACAAGTGTTTGCTGGTACCATGTCCCCAATACTTTATTAAAATAAGTTCCATCTATATACACTAAAATAAGACTACATGTATTGTGATGGTGTAGCACTTACCTCACTCTGTTGTTTTCCTGCTTCAAAATCTTACCACTTTGCTTGGATGATGGTAAAATGTAATGATCAGTGTTTCACCTATACTATGCGCAACTCTGGGGAGAATCTGACCTACATGTTCTGATCAGAGAAGGTCATATGGCACAGAGGTACAGGAAGCTGCAGCAGCCAATACAGTCTCACTTTTACGATGAGTGTAATTGCAAAGCCTCAATTTAACTTTGATTGTTAATGAAAATCAAGATTAATTAGATCAACAAAAACTTATGCATGGTCTATATTTAATATTAACAGCTATGGACATACCAATGGCATCTGTTGGCTCCACAGCTCTTATTGCCAGCTCTGTGCTAACTTGTGATATGTAGTAATCCATGAAGTAAAATTGAGATCTAGTGACACTTTGAATTACAGATGAAAGGATACCCAATTTATACAGTTGTTTTCTGGTTTTATCAATGGCTCATAGCAATTATGACTCACATTTACCCATCTGCACGTCAGTTTGCAACTTCTGGGTTCAGTGTCTTTGCTCAAGGACACATTAACATGTGGTGGTAAGCTGAAATTGAAACTGCTACCTTCCAATTCAGAAGGACAACTGCACTTTCCACTGAGCCACAGCCACCTCTAATTTTAAGGGCCAATCTAACAAACTACAAGTTTTAAAAAGCAAACTTTGCTTGACCACTTCATACCACTGTAAAAAACTTAGATATTCCATGTGATTTTGAATCCTTTGTGCAGATTATACTTTATGGAAGCAGCCCAAACACTATAAACTGCTGTGTTTGCCTCTGGTCTCGTTCTGGGCAGCATACTCTGCAACATGTCTGTCCCTGTTTGCATTGCAGATGCCTCAGTGGGTTTGTGGGTAATGTAGCTTGACATCTGTGTGTGTGTGTGTGTGTGTGTGTGTCTGTGTTTGTTCTCATCTCAGGGTGGCCAAATGAGCTGTTTAGCCTGAAGACCAAAGATCATAGGCCTTGGTCAAACGTCAAGCGAGAGACCAAGAGATTCGAGACCGCTGCAGCCTCTCTTTGGATTATGAGTCACCATTGAAGAACTCCTTTAGGGTTTCATTTTGTGGTGAGTTTTATTCTCAAACTGAACTCTAATGTGTGAATAGGATTGCTTTTGCAGTGGAATTCTTGCCATGGTTTTTAGTTTTGTCAACGGAATTACATATGGTTTACAAATGTGG
Organism: Crenichthys baileyi; assembly: GCA_036173005.1. Taxonomy (NCBI): domain Eukaryota; kingdom Metazoa; phylum Chordata; class Actinopteri; order Cyprinodontiformes; family Goodeidae; genus Crenichthys; species Crenichthys baileyi. The sequence continues at coordinate 172,444 of JAHHUM010002330.1, forward strand.
TTTTGTGTTTAAATTCCTTTATAATCCAGAATGCATCAACAAATAGGGCTGAGTGTGCCATAATTCACTGAGATAGCAAACTGATGATAGAGATCAAGCATTGAAGTTCTCAGAGCTTTGAATTAAGACTTGAAAGCAAACACAAAAACTTGGTTTGTGCGATTTGAGGACATACATTTGGTCTATTGGTAACATGACATGTGGTTTGACTTAAAGCACTGTTTCTCAAACCTTTCATAACAAATACCACTTGAGTAAATGCAAAGGTCTGCAAGTACCACCACACTGGCAAAAATAAAAATTTAAGAAAATACAATCCCTATCTGAGGGCACAGTATGTTTAGTTAAAACATACTTAATTAGTTATTTCTGCATTTATTTCTAGCTAAGGAATGTAAATGTCCAGGCTGCTTGTTGCAACTATATATAAAGTCAAAATTCCAAGCGGAAAAATCAGAGGTTTCTGACCAAACCAAACCTCAAAATCCAATACGGCCGCTGCAAGTTTACAACAAAGAGACAATGGCAGTAAAAACTGATTAATTTGCACTTCTGATGGTTTGTATCTGATTAAATCAGCCAAGCTCATAATACTGTACAACCCATGTTCCTATACTATTTAAACATATAAAATGCAATGAAAATTCTATTACTAGCTAGTATTGCTAATAGCAGTTAGTGTTTCACTGAGCACAACAGTTAGAAAAGTCAAGTGGATCTCCAACTTGCAACTAGAAACCTGGTTAAATTGAGGTTGGTGTCATTCTAAGATCAGCATTCTGACTTCAGACCAGTGTCTTGTAATTTTGTGTTTGTTGCTCATTTATCTGTACAGTGTCCTTGGGTATTTTGAAAGGTGCGTTGAAATAAAATGCATTATTATTAGTAATGTTATTATTATCATTATTAAAAAAGTAGCCACCAGCATTTCTCTTATGTCTAATTCAGTTCACTACTACAGTTCTCTTTTGATTGGGTTCTGTTTAATGCAAAAAACCAAATGCTTCAATGACTCATTTCTTTTGATTGTTTCTGCATATTAGCGCCACATAAGAGTCAATTAGCTTTGTTTTTACTTAGTAAATGTTTGACAAAGGACAAAAGCTACTTCCTACCAAAGTAATTTGACAAACACTGCAAGAATTGCTGAACATTTAAATCATGCTTCAAAAGAGACTTAACCTTTGTGGCTCCTCAACTTCTTTGGGAATCTTTTTCTTTAGGAATGAAGACTTCCGAATGAGTGTCAAGAGTCATGAAAGTACGCACTGAATGGATGCAAACACAATGGAGCTCATAAGAGTGAAAGGATACAGGAAGGATAGACCACTTAAATGTCAGGGACGCAAACTCCAAACAATACAACATGCTAACATTTCCACTTTGAATTCACCTTGGAGTTCCATCTGATAGGCAGGAGATCTTTGTGTAAAAATCTTATAAAATGCAGTGAATTTTGTTGTTGTAGCTGCAAAAGTTCAAGGGGTATGAATAGTTTCGCAAGGCATTGTATAGAGTCATGGTTCAGAGAGCCTTTGGCCAAATATATAATAATGATCCCACACAAAACCACAGAGAAGCTTTTGTTGAAGACCTGGATTCCTCACCCCACCCACCCCTGAGAAGTCAGTGGGTTTGCATTAAGGCATGGCACAGAATGTATATCTCGTGGAAGATATAATGGGAAATCACCTGGAGGAGTCCATGTGGAGTATCAAGTCATACTATCACACAGATAAATAAATATGACGTGTTATATGTTTGTTGTTCTTCAGGTATGAAAAAGTGAAGACAAAAACACCATGGATGTCAAAAAAAAAGAAATGGATCTCCTTAGCAACAGCATTGCAGCTTTTGCACACATCAAAGGTAAGTCACTGTACAAAAAAGAAGCAACGTTCAGCATGTAAGACACTTTATCTTGGGAATTATTGTTTGTTTGTGTCTCCTCTGCAGCCAATCCAGAAAGCTTTGGGTTATACTTTGTCCTCGGAGTGTGTTTCGGCCTGGTGTTGACCCTCTGTCTCTTGGTGATCCGCATATCCTGTAAGCCACGGACCAAGATCTCTTCTCCTACGCCTGAAAAGAACCCCTTAAAGGACGCCAGCGTAGAAGACGAGGAAAGCGATGACGACGAGGATGTTGAAGGGGATGATGTAGAGGCATCTGTTCCATTGCCCATCACAGAAATCCCTGTTGGGAATCATAACAGCCAGTCAGACGGCACTCTCAGTGTGAACGTTTTTACTTCAGCTGAAGAGCTGGAACGTGCGCAGAGGCTGGAGGAGAGAGAACGGATCATCCGGGAGATCTGGAGGAATGGCCAGCCTGATATCCTAGGGACAGGGACTATTGGGAGAGTGCACTACTACTAATGTACACAAAGCTTTAAGGAAATCTTAGTGTTTAATGGAGTAGATATACAAACCTTTGGGCCTGGTGTCCTTTGAGCCTGAAAGCTTCTGTTTGATGCAAAGTGACTTGTGGAATATAAAAAAATGTATGGTGCCAAATTTGACATATTTTGCTTTGACAGAGCTGAACTTTATATGAACTTTTATATTGCACTTCTTTTGTAGCATTATGCATTACTATCAACTGACTACATGTAATTGAATTAAGAGATGTCTTAATGACCTCTGTGGAAATCACATAGAATGAGTGGTGGAGCTGAAGGACTCATGGAGAAATCAATCTTTACATATACAGGGGGGGACATAGATATTGAACATGTGAACATTTTTTTCTCAGTTAACACATTCTTAAAGGCCTTACTGACATGAAATTCACAACAGATGTCAGTAACAACCCAAGTAATCCCAACATAGAATGTATTAAATTCCTCTTTTACACGGTCTGATCTTCTGTTTTATCATGGATTATAATTAGATTCAAGTCTGGTGATATACTTGATAAACCCAGCCATTCTAACAGCTTTATTTTCATGCTTTAAAACTAATTGAGAGTTTTGACGGTTATATGTTACAGTCACTGTTTTGCCTAATAATCCACTCTTGTTTCTTAATGAGAGTATTCTCGAGGATGTCATTACAATGTCTATTCCTCCATCCTTTTGTCACATGAAGTCTGCTAGTACCACATATTGATAGACAGTCCCACACCATGATCCCACTTACAAACGTGACAGTTGGAATGGAGTTTTTCAGATGCCACTTTGCCAAATATGTTGTTTGTGCAATGACATCCACACAGTTCAGTTTTGGTTTCATTTGACTAGACAATATTCTCTCAATGTTTCATTGAGTTGTGCAAATGTTCTGCAGTAACTGTAACTGCTTCAACATACTTTTTTCAGTACTGGAGTCTACCGCAGTGAGTCTGCATAGAGGTCAAGACAGTTGGGTGCATTACTTGTTAGTTTAATGGATCATTTCTGAAGCGCCCTGTTGTTGGCCCTTGGCTCTTGGAAAACTCTTCTGACACAACTGACACAACCGTCATTAACCTTGCAAGGACCACCTGGGCATGGATGGTTTATGCAAATGATAGTTTTTTTTTTCAATTTGGGATTATGATCCCAAGGGTCCAGCCTAAAACATTCTGAAATATGCCTATAACCAATGCCTTCAGTATGTTTCGCAAGTACAGGGTTGCAAAGGTCATGAAAGATCTGTATTTTTACCCATCTTCCTGTTAGATCCTTTGGTGATGAGAAACCTTTTTATTGGCCTTCACTTAGGATTAAACCAGCCAGATAAAGGGCACTGTAAGAATGCAGAGTTGCTTTTTAAATATTGGCAGATTTCAATTGGTTTCCTGGCTTCTATTCCTCCCTTTCAATATTCATTCCTTGTTTCATTCCATTTTACTACACATTCCTTAATGTATGGGTTTATCTGTCTTTGATTTTCTTGTATATATGGATTACTTGGGTGGCTACCAACATCCAGTGTGAATTCCATGTCGTTACAATAGATCCATCAAAACACTTTTACTGAGAAAAATGTTGATGGGTTCAATACCTATTTTCCCACTGTATTTGGTGCTTAATGTTAATACTAAACTGCAAGTTTGCATATAATAAGCAAAACAATGAAACATTAAAAATGTAAAAGGTTTTCTCTCACAGACTGTTGATTTTGGAAATCTCTGAACTGTTTCTAGAATCTCCCCACATACATAAGCAGAGTGATTACGAGGAAATTAAGTTGTTTAAACAAAAAACACCCAAAAATTGTTGAGTTTGACCCACACACAGAACAAAACATATACATTTAAATTGGAGAATTTAAATATGTCCCTCTGACAAACACTGCCTTTTGTCTTCATAATTTTAAAGAAAGAAGGACAAGAGAGAAAAACCCTCAAAATATGTCTCCCATAAAACTATCAGCATGAATTGGTTGAAGGAAATAAACATAAATTCAACAGTAAATTTTAAAAAGGAGCAATAAAAGCGTATTTTGGATGTATTTTTCTTATAATCAAGGGAAGTAGTGAAAATAACAATATTAATTTGTTTTCCTGCTTACAAGCTGTACTGCAGCACAGCTACATGCTAGTCTAAGTTCAAAAAGTAGCATTTTGAATAAAAAATGAGCCATTCCTATTAGAAGTTGTGAGAATGTTTACGGTCTTTTTATGTGTGGAAAAATTATAATTTTTTTGATATAACTATTGTTCTGATTCTTCAGTAGATTTTCAACTAAATGTTGCTGTTGAAAAAAAAACAGCTTTCAGCAATGAGATATATGCTGCCAGTGATCAAAATGAAGTAAAACAGTGAAAAGCTAAAACCAGTTCATACAACTGCTGGTTTTTTGCCTGACACAATTAGAGAATTAGCCAATCACATAGCAGCAACTCGATGCATTTACAGAATTTAAATGTGGTAAAAACTACTTCCTGAAGTTCAAAATAAGCACCAGATTGGGGACGAAAGAGGATTTAAGTAATTGTGAACGTGGCATGGTTGCTGGTGCCAGACAGGCTGGTCTGAGTATTTCAGAAACTGTTGATCTACCAAGACATAAATGCACAACCATCATTCAGGGTCAGAGAGAATGATCAGAAAAAAACCCCAGTGAGAGGCAGCTGTGTGGACAAAATTGGCGTGTTGATATCACAGGAAAATTCAGACTGTCTCAAGATGAAAGCAAGGCTACAGTAGCTCACATAGAATAATCACAATCAGAAAGCGTTTGTCATTGCACATCATATATACACATTTAAATCTGAAGAGCTGCCACTGAGACGATGCTCATTGTTAAACACAAAAATAAACAGCTATAAGAAGAAGCAATAATAAAAAACTGTTTAAACCATTCCTAATCACAGAACATGTTGAACCTTGACCCAGATGGTACAATAACAGATAACAGGTCTGATTTCAGCTGTCACATCCAGGCCGTTGTGTCAGACCTTGGTGTTACCAGCAAAAAGACACAAATTCAGTCTGCCTTGTTTCAGGGTTTAGGCTGGTAGTGGTAGTGTAATGGTGTGAGGGATATTTTCTGAGCAAACTTTGGGCCTCTTAGTACCAGTTAAGCTTTGTTTAAACACCTCAGCTTACCTATTTACATAAAAGTCTATAATTATTTATAAGAAGTATAAATGATCTACAGTCTGCATGGACTGCGATGATATCCCCAGTTTAAAAGACCTTCTGCAAGATGGAACATGTTAAGCACAGCCTTTCAGAGCAACTATCTAATGAAAAACTAAAACAGAGTAAAAATCAATAAAATAGTATTTCCTTGCTGTTAACTGTTAAATTGTTTTTGTTTTTACACACACACGTAATGCTGTAACCCCACAACACCCCCACTTGTAAAACTCTGAACCTGAGCTTTAAAATTAACTGGTTTCTTCCTAATAAAAGTTTTTAGGGAACCCAAACACATTGGGTTGTTTTAACAAGCCTGCTCAGGTCAGGCATTTTCTCTCAAAATAATGGTATTCTGATAATGAAGAGCACTGGACACCAGAGAAACAAACACTGATAAACCAGTACCAGCATGCAAAATATCAAGGACATTCTCGTGTGATATTGGTTAGTTTAGTTGTGATCTGCCAACACTTTAGGTCATTGATGTTCATTTCCATTCCTCGAGGGCTGATGTTCTGCATGTTTTAGGCGTGCCCTGCTCCAGCACACCAGATTCAAATGGCTGAATTACCTCCTCACCAGAAGCCTGGTTGTGATCCATTTATTCGATTTAGGTGTGCTGTACAGGGGAAGCATCCAAAGCATGCAAGACACCAAAAATCGAACACAGATACTTCCAACCTAAACCTCACATTTAAAGGTCTATTCGTGAAACACAAGTTTCAGAAACATTCTTTCTCAGCTCACTTGTGGGTTCTGTCAGACTCATAAACTTTGCTTCAGCAAGACAAACCAGAAATCCTGACTTTTCATTCTTCTGCTACAACTTGACATTGAGCCACAGAAGTTCCTCAGTTCTCCAGGCCAAAAATAAACGTGTCTTTTTTGATTTATGTTCTGGATTTTGCTTATAAGCTGTTCCAGGTGCTTGAACGTAGTTTTTGGAGGCTGGTCCAGATATAAACTTTAGTTAAGGATTACAGGCAATTAATGGCCCCTAAGACACACATCCATAGCCTTAAATGTTAATTGTCACTTTTGAATGTTGTCTGTTTTTGAATTACATTCCAGATGTTGTTCAGAGGTTGAAGGTTTTTTTCAGAGAATAATTGGGACCTTTCAGTTGATGATGGTGGTGGTGGTGGTTAGAAAAGTTGATTGATCACTTCCAGGGAATGAAACAGCACATACTAGAATATTTGGATTTGTTTTAAATGGTCCATAGTGTTGCTGCTGATCCCTTTCTGCACCTACAGAAGATTTTCTCACATGTATTTAGTCTTTTTTTGTTATAAAAAAGATGTTGGTGGCATAATTTGAGCACAGTTGCTTGCTGAAAGTCGGATTCAAAACAGAGTGTTAATTAGGTTGGTTTATGAAGGGTTCTTTACAATGTTTGGCTGCTCACCCTGCTGCCTGTTTTGCTCAGCATGTCTTTAAAAGTTTAAGTTTGTACTTGTATGCATCTGCTGCTGTCAATAAATGATTTTAACTTTTGTGCTGAAGTTTATAGAAATGCTTGATGCCTAATTTCTGATGTCATTTTCTTTGAATGCAGGCATATGAGCTACAAAATAAAATTGATGATCATCAAAATTGATTATCATATACAGTGCAATGTTTGTTTTTTTATTGTTATATATATATTCAAGATTAATTAAAAATCTGTATTTTTTTTTCTTTTTTGCAACAGCTAATGTTGAAAAACAATTAAGTGGAAAGAAAAGTGTTACCAGAAATAGAAAAGTCTTAGCAAGAGGTTGATGTGGTGGGCGGGAGGGGTCTCAGATTTTATATCCACACATTCTGTTAAAAGCATTCCTGCAGTTATTGAACAACATTCTTGCTTGCTCATGCACTATATTTTGATGTTCTGATGTGTTGCAATTTGTAAAGTGAAACAGATTACTGCGACATCATGGGCTGAGTTGGCCTAGTTGCTCCGTGTTAGTGATTTGGAGCTCTATAGTTGTGTCAAGTTGTTCACAGAGATGTAAAGATGTTTTACCAAATACTTTCCCATTACAACTGGACTCATTGCAAACTCAGCATGCATGTGGACACAACGTAGGTAACAGTTTGACATACAGCATTGCGAGAAATATTTTTTAAATCTAGGGGAACATCTTTACCTTGATCTTCATATTTCTCATGCTGCTGCTCCTTCTGAAGTTTGGCTCCTGCCTACACATTTACAGTGAGGCTGATCACTGGTGCAAGAGCAGTCAAGTTCATGTTCTCATCAGATGTGATAGCTCAGTGTGGACACAACCAAGCCAGTCCTTCCACAAACAAAGAAGATGCTCTCTACATTTTCTTTTTGTTGTCTAGCTTGTGAACAACCCACACATTGTTTCAACATAATGACTTGTGTCAGCTTCTGTAATGTGGTTTTGGGAGGAGTGAGTTATTATCATTCCCAAAGCTCTGATGTTCTGAGCTTGGTGGATGCAGGGAATTATGAAGTCAGAACTCCAATGAACAATATCTTTGAAATGTGATGAATCTGTCCGATGCGAGCAGAAATGACAGTAAGCTGATGTGGTAGCCAACACAGACTTGCAGAACCCCTGGTGAATTGCCCACACTGAGCGAATGTTTGCAGACAGTTAATCTTCAATGATTTGTTGACTTTAAGGAAATGGAATTATGAACTTTTGGCACAACAGCAAAGCCTTATAAAGAGAATCATTTACTAAATAATCAGTGTATGGTATGTGTCAAAGTTTTTTCCCCTGCTATTTTGATAATAGATACATGTTTTGTTCTTGCATGCAAACGTTGCATTCTTATAGTTCTTGTCGTGAATAAGGCATAGACAAGAAACCTGTGTTTGTTGTCCTCTCTGAGCCCTTTCTTGAGGCATTATTAATACTTAATCCTTGAAGTAGTTTTTTGTTTTTTATTAATATACATATACTTCAAATCTATTAACAAAATGTTCCATTTCCAGCTTGGATTGACATTTTATCTAAATATCTGAGCTCTGAAAAATTTTACATTTCATCACTCGGTTTAAGCCCCCTCTATAAATCCATTGCAGTTGTTTTAAATTCCACCAATGTCACGCTGCTGAACTGTCATCCTTTGGGACCTGCAGTACTATATTTGCTCAGACAGAGCAAAATAGCTGTAAGCTGTTTATTGTGATTTATTGGTGTCCCTGTTGGCTCAGCAACATTCTTTATTGCTGGGAATGTAAAACTGTTTAGAATCCAGTTAAAACGTAAATCCTGAGAAAGCAGAGATTTATAGAACTCCTTATCTTTTATACACAGCAACCTCCAAAAAATGGGCAAAACCCTGGTAAAGATGCCTGCAATTAATTAATCTCAAATGGGAGGCAGATCTTTTAGTTATCAGGCTCCTCTCCTGTGGAACCAGCTCCCGGTTTTGGTCCGTGAGGCGGACACCCTGTCTACTTTTAAGGCTAGGCTTAAAACTTTCCTTTTTGATAAAGCTTATAGTTAGAGTGGCTTAGTTAGGGAGCCTTCCTCCCTCCCTGTTGGATGGAGTAAGGGGGAGTCAGATTTAGCCTAAACCGGCTCAGTTATGGTTGAGGTGCAAACACACTCTCCATTTCTGCCACCTGTATGACCCCTTCTCTTTTCCAATGGTTATAATCACTCTGACAGAGAGAGGTATCCCAATCCTTGTGGTTTTTAGTATAACAATGAACATCAGTGGGACCCTTTGTGGGGTGCCTTGAAACGACATTGTTGAAAATAAGCGCCGTTTAACTAAATAATCTGAACTGAAACTTTTTGTGTAGTTATGCTGCTATAGGCTTAGGCTGCTGGAGGACATAATTACCACTTTCACCCTCTTCGCTAGATTCTCATACTACTCTCCAATTTTGCATTATTTACTGTTATTTAAACTTTTATCTTTGTTCTCTCTCTGTTCTCTTCCTAGAAGCTACACCTGGCCTGACTCTGTGTCTACCTGTGACACCTTTCTGGAGAGGGGAATCGTCCGAGCTTCTGCTGGCAACAACTTAATGCTCACCCTCTACCGATGATCCGCATGGCCCTGTCTTTCAGTGTTTAACCCTTTCTCTCTCCTAGACATGGCGATTGATTGAGCTTTTACTGTAACTAATTATATGTGCTCTCTTTCAGACTCTAACCTTGAAAACTGGCTCAGAGTTTATCTGTTCCTCCTTTCTAGGTGAAACGACTAAAGGAGCTACATCCATTAACATGTACTTTTCCTTCCCATAGAAAGTACTCCTGGATCAGTGCTTCTTTGTTCTCTTTGTGTCTCTGCTCTGTTCTCTCTAACCCCCAGTCGGTCGTGGCAGATGGCCGCTCACACTGAGCCTGGTTCTGCTGGAGGTTTCTTCCTGTTAAAAGGGAGTTTTTCCTCTCCACTGTCGCTACATGCATGCTCAGTATGAGGGATTGCTGCAAAGTCAACACGAGTGACTGTCCACTGTCTCTACATGCTCATCCGGGAGGAGTGAATGCTACAAGTCACTGACTGGATGCAATCTGCTGGGTTTCCTTAGACAGAAAAACTTTTTATCCAGTTTGAATAAATAACTGAATCTGACTGCACTGTTCAATGGTTAGGATTAATTGGAATGTATGTACCTGACTTTTGTGAAGTGCCTTGAGACAACATGTGTTGTGAATTGGCGCTATATAAATAAACTGAATTGAATTGAATTGAATAGATGCTATCCACATGCCAGTTGGTTGCTTCTGAGTTATTTCAGGAAAAAGCCTTTTCTGTCCTACCATCACAACAGGTGGATTTGGCAAAACATAAGTAGAAATTTAACTAGAACAAAAAGATTACGTAAGATGAGACCAACTTTGAGCTTTTCAGAAGCAAACACTACAGGTGATTCTGGTGTAAATCAAAACAGGAAAAATAAATTAAGGATGGATATGTGAAAAAAGCATCTCATGCCTACTGATGAGTATGGTGGAGGATCTGTGATATTGAGGGCATAATTTAGTTACAAAGACCCTGGGGACATTGTTAGAGTGCATGGCATAATGAACTCGTTCTAACACCTAGACGTATTTGATCAACATGAGGTGGTCCATGCTGGAATGTTAAAAATCAAACATTCAGCAGGTTAATGATCCAAAAGTGTATGTCCCATGTCAATATATCTGAAAAAATGTGCTCAAATGAAAGGTTGGACCTTTCTAAAATTTTTAGTGTGACATTATGCTGTTTAAATATTTTTTGTTGTGGCTTTTTACACATCTTTAAGAAGGCCTCCAAAAAGTGCAGTGCTAACCTTTACCCTGCCCTTTCAACTGATCCTTGTTTACACTAATTTTCTCCAGGTTTTGTGAGGACTGTGCTCCAATAATCATCATTCAACATGGGCTTTATAGCAGTCTGTTCCTGTGGGCGTTTTAGAAGTGATCTGTATCTTATAAGATCCAGGTGGTGTCCACGTGTGCTGAACTTTAGGCTGAGACAGTCATTGGAACATAAGGCAATCGTCTCCATTTGGAGCCAAAACCAAATCTTTAAACTTGCGGTGAAGCTGTTTTGGTCCAACTCTGTTGGGGACAACTCTGTTAGAATCACACTGATTTTAGGTTTTCAAAGTTAATCCGTTTTTTTTTTTTTAAGTAGCATAAATTGGCTTTTGTAGCTGTTCAGAGTTGCCAACCCCCAAAGGTCAGCTGCCACAGCTTTATTTTCCAGTCTGCAATAACAAGATTGGCTCACAGTAATCCACACCTTTAACTTAGTTACCACCTCCTCTTATGTTTTTAAATATGTGACCTCTAAAGCAAGGTTACTATTACCAGATCACTACTATCAATCCCACATTTAATCTGAAGCTCAAGACTTCTGAAGTTGGAATTGCACTGCCCTCTAGTGGATTTTTGCAACATTGCTTTCTCACATGAATCACAGGATTTTTTTGACCTATGGCATCAAACTCTCGTGGAAACTCTCGCGAGGACTTGAGATTAAAGAAACAAACATACCTGTAGGTGGCGATAATACAATGTATTTTCCTACTTTTAACATGTTATTTTTATGTTTAAAATACATTATATTGCCTTTAAAGGACAAGTGGATATGATTTGGATAGTGGTGACTTTTGTTATACTAATGGTGAGAGTTTGGAACATTTATTTGTTGTTGTGTGTTGGTATGACTTTAAACTTTGGCTGCAATCTAAAAATGTTATTTCTATCTGAACAAACAGCAATGTCATGTTTGGACTGGGTCGCGCAAATAAACACAAAGGATTTGTGATAAATATTCAATGTTGAAATTATTTTATTCAATTCGTTCAAATTCTGTCTCTTTACCTTTACGTACAATAAGTAAATTGATTGGTTTATTACAAGCCTTTCTTTGTGTTTTTGTCTTGAATATCAGAGTATCTCTGTTTTTACCACAATCTAATTAATTAGGTAATAGTTTGGATTATGCTGTTATGGATTTATGTTAATGTTGTATAGTTACAGATAATTTAAAAAAAGTCGCAGCTGTTGCCTTTTCACAGCTTCTTTTCTTCACTGGGTGACAGCAACAGGCAAATGTGCATACTACATTCAAAACATGGAAGAGGAAATTGCAAAACTTTTAATGTTTTAGGATTTATAGCACTTATTGAGGTCATTGTCTTCAATGATACTGTTAAAAACATCCAACAATTGCCCTACTGGCAAAGGCCTCAGATGCTTAAAATACGGACTTAACCCATTCCTCTCCTGACTTGGTCTTACTAAGCATTTGTAGGCCCCTAACTTAAACAGTGTGGATGAAGCAATTACACTTTACAACTCACATAGAGTCACTACAATATCCATGGAAGGGGTAAAAAAATACATTTTGAACGGATTTTTGGATGTTCTTTTGCTTTAGAAGCAGTAGAAGGGGAGAAAAGATGAACAATGGCTGTGGTCAGGTTTACAACAAAGTGTTCTGGCTATAAACTTGTGATTATTTCACACTGTTTAAAATGTGGAACTGTATTATGATCGCAGATTTTAAATAATTAAAGCCTGACAGAGATGTCTCATAGGATCTTTATCCACAAACAAAGGCAGCAGTGTCATGTTTCTTTACTGAAACTCTCTTCATCCAGGAGGGTTGTGGATGGTTTTAATTGTCCCTTAGAAAATAAACTATTTGAAAGCCTTAAATATTGCTTTGACTGAATGGTTTACAATACTTTTCTCCAAAGACTGTAAGCAGAAGTTATTGATTCAACATATGTTAAAGAAAATGTGTTTTAGAGATTGAAGATGCCAGACGTTTAAAAGTAAAGACAATTTAACCAATTCAAATTGCATTAGTGCTGTCCCTCTACAATACTCTATCCATATTCCTGGCAACTGAAAAAAGTACTACCTCTCTTCCAGGGCCTTTTTTATCTTGTGTGGAAACACGGGGTGGTAACAATGGCTCCAGAAAAGTAAAAGGTTTCCTGCAGTTGAAACATGCTTCAAGTGTTTCACCTTTTGTGATGGTGAAATGATGTGACCTGTGTCATGTGACCTGCTATGGCACTCTGCTCAAGACTGCTAGAGTGCAGCTGAAATACTAACCATTTAGTTATAAATTACAAAAAATGATTGAATAATTAGAATTTTTTATTTTACTGCATGTTTTGTTTGCACACAAATAACTGGAACCAAATTGAAATGTCCCAAACTAAATAATTGTCAATTCATATGCAAAGAGAGAAATATGCTAATGTTAGCCTGGCACTCCAGGCAACTACTCACCATAAAAGGTTTATTAGAATACGGTAGAAAAGGATTTTAATAAAGACTGTACATATGGATCAGATGTTTCTTAAATGATACAGATTGAGATAATTTTATGAGGGGTTATTAACATTATACCTTTAGAACTGTAGAAACTCTGGTTACGATAAACCATGTAACACTGCCCTTTAAAATAGGAGTTTTTAGGTAAATGCATAAAACTCTTTTTATTAATTTTAATATGGAAGTGGAACTTTTGGGTTCGGCAAACGTCTAAGTTTAATTGAGTGATCGGTCTTGGGAAACACAAATCCAAATCTTGACATCCCCATTGTTTACATAATAAATATCCACACGGTGAAATTTTTAAACTCAAGTTTTTGACAGCAGTATTTATTAATATTCACAATAGTTCCTGTTATGTACAGCTGAATATATTACAAACTTCAGAGATGTTTTAAAAGTAGCCTACGGTAAAAAAAAAAAATAGATGCGAGAGCCAAAGGTGAACATTGTAAAACATTTCTTCTAAGCGTAACCCATAAAGGACCTTTAGTTGTAATTTTAGTTGCATTCAGATACATAAATTATCAGCATGTCATTTCGAAGTCTATTTGAGAATACTGTCTCTTCGGTCCATTGCCGTTGAGCTTATCCTTATCCCCAACAATAGTTTCCAGTCTAGATATCACATGTATATTTCAGTTTAAATGCTTCCTCACCCCTTCCTTTACTTGGTCTCAGTAGAAAAAAAAAATCATAACATTAGAAGTCCAGGAGGAGTCCCCAGTGTCTAACAAAGCTCAGTCAGCATCTGCAAGTTTAATGCTTCATCTTCAAACTGTTCACTTCCTCCTGTAAAAAAAACAGTAAATGTTTTTAATATTTAAGTTACATTTACCTCAAGAACCACAACTTCTGTATTGTCTTTTCTTGTGGCGACAATCGGCACATAGTCTGTAACAAAATTTGCCAACTACGCCTTACTGACCTGCAAAGCCAGTCGCTTACATCTTTCCTCCTTTAGTTCCTCTTTCACTTCATGCATGTCTCGTCTTGGTGAACAAGACAGAACAAACAAAAAGAGATCATTAATGTGAGAAGGTTTAAATGGGTTTTTTTACATAAGAGTGACAGATCTCCTTCTGCTGGAGAGATTTTAACGTCCTATAAAGAAAAAGCAAATTGTGAAGAATCCTTGAGCCCTTTCAGCTGCATGAAATATGAAAAATACTCACTCTTGTCGGGTTTGCAACAGCTCCAAAGCCGTTCGCAGCTCTTTGATCTCTGCCTGCAGGCTTCCCACAGTCGGCTCTTCATCTTTATGGTTCACAGTTTTGTTGCCGACAGCCGCTTTCGGAAAAGTTGGTCGAACTGGAGTTGGCATCTTAGATGGAAGCTCTGGCTTTGCAGGGAACTTTGGGGGGTTTTCTGAGACCTTTAAGGATACAAGTGCATTCTCATGACATTATACAGATAAAGGAACTGTGCTTTAAGGTCAACAACAGGTTCATCCAATTAAAATACTGAGTAGGAACATCTGCTTAATTTCTTGTTAAAACAAAGTTAATCAGCCAACAATATTGCCACAACTTAATGCATTTAGGGATATAGATGTGGTGAAGACCAAGCAAAGCTACAGAATGAGGAGAAAAGAGCATTTAGGGGAAATTAAACATGGCGTGGAAGTTGGTGGCAGACGGAATGGTCTGAGCATTTCAGAAACTGCTGACCTGCTGGGATCATACATGAACATTTCTGGTCCATCTAAGAGAAAATATCCACTGAGCATGGTTTAAAAACCCACAGGTCTACCAAAGTCTTGTTGCTAAACATTTTCATCCCTTTATGACCACAGTGTAGCTATCTTCTAATAATGCACCATGTCACAAATCTCAGATCATCTCAACGTGGTTTCTTGAACAGGGCAATAAATTCTAAATACTCCAATGGCCACCAGTCACCAGATCTCAATACAGTAGAGTGGAACAGGAGATTTATATCATGGATGTGCAGCCAATACATTTACAACAACTATAAGCAGGCCAGCTGACAGATTTGTCTGAGCCAGGGACTAGATAACCTTAAAAGCCTCCCCTCATGGCATTCTGTAACTAGTAGAAAAAAATTAATAAAAGACAGGAGACTGATGCAGCATTTGCCTCCCACCCCGCCCCCAAATCTGCCCTATACTTTGGATCTGTTTAGATTTTTTGCTTAGAACAGATTTTAGATGATACTCCTGCCGTAAGTCTAACAGTAAAACAAGTCCCAAAAATAAATCAGGTAGCAATGTTATATGTCATTTATTTTATAAATATATACATTTACAATTTTATTCAAATTATAACAAAATATTTTTTTTTATTTTAAAAAGGTCTCAATTCATTACTCAGTGAAATATTTAAATTCAAATTTTGAATCAAATATACGGTACAGTTTTAAAAAAATACTTTTTAGCTTCCTGTGGTAAAGTACATCATCAAAAGGTTTATACTGCTGCTGTGTCTCACTAAATAACCCTAACATCTGATTGGCTAACCACTCAGCAGCAGACCAATCATTTTTCTATTGTAGTGTTAGCCCCACTGAGTAATTTTGATTTGTAAGGCGGAGAGCTCAAAAAAATTCATGATGTGCTGCAGCACATGATTATAAGATAAAAAAAAATGAAATAAATACTAAGAATTTAAATAAAATACAATTATATGTATGTATTTATTTATTTAAGATGAAGACAGATTAATGTATGTAACGTGTGCACCTACAGTTTCATTAAAACTTATCAATGTATATATCATAGATTAATTTTTGGGACGTTAGTATATTGAATTGTGGCACGTTTGTCTTTCCATACATGCTGTGTGGTCCAAATCGTACCCATTTTAGGATAGCACTTGTTTAACATGTTTAGATCTAAGCTCCAAATGCCATGGGTTGAACCTTCCTTTAGCAGTTCAGGTTCTACAGCAGTTCTTCTCAGCTGCGTACCTCCAGCCTTAAATTCGCTCTGCAGGCACAGGTGTGAGGATGCGCCTGCCTCTGCCTGGTAGCAACATCAATTTAGAGCAAGTTACACGCAGCTCAACCAGCCTCCAAACATTACCTATCAGACCTGTCCTAATTACACTTTTCACTAGTAAACATAAACATGCCTCCGACAGAAACTATGCCCATTTGCAACCTCTGAAATCACAATCTGTACAAAACCCCACCTTCTTAAGGAGAAACCATAGCTGCAGGCAACATTCTGTTTTTTTTTAAGCCTAGTGTGAAAGAAAAGAACAGAATGTACAAATTGTACTGGAGATGAGTGCATAGATAGCTGGAACATGAAGATGTAGAGAAAAAGTGCAGACGTTTGGAAAGGAACAAAGGAAGAAAATAACAGACCGATAGGATTTTAAAATGTTCAGAATCCACAAAATGCATCAATAAATATTCCAGACCTTTAGAAATCCAGGCAGTTTGTCAGTTTGAAGCATTTTTGGTGATGGTTCTGCATCTGTCTGGTCTGTTGCATTTTGAGTCTGCAAGAAAGAATCAGATCAAAATTCAATCTCATACGTTGCAATCCTAACGAGGTGTGTTGATTGAGCAGCCAAGTTGAAACCTGAAAGATACTTCAGAGAACTGTTTTTTTTTTTATTTCACAGAATTACTTGATAACCCACAGAGATCATGCTTAAACCTGTTGCAGTAAGTGATCAGAAAGTGGGCAGCCCATGGAAACTGGAGAAAAAGATGGCTTTATATTGTTTTTCTAAACAAAACTCGATTCTTATTTTATTACTGCTAAATGTGTGTATGCAAAGGGTCCTAAAATAAGCAAGACCTATACTCTTGCTTTTTTCTTGCTCCATTGGACAAGAAAATTGTCCAAAGCATTTATAGCCTTTAAATTTCTCCCATTTTGTTATATTACCACCAAAAACTTTAATGTATTTTTGAGAGATTGTATGTGCATTAAAGTCAAGTGGAAGGAAAGGTATACATGGTTTTCAATTTATTTTATTAATAAAGCTATTCAATCCATTATCCAAAACATGGCCAAAACACCCAAAACCTAAAATGATAGCAACAAGGAGAGCATTCATCAAAAAAACACCCAAAAGGCTAAGGGGTAACTCTGGAGGAGCTGCAATGATCCACAGCTCAGATGGGAGAATCAGTAGACAGGACAGATACTAGTCATGCACTCTCCAAATCTGGCCTTTATGGGGGAGTTGAAAGAAAAAAAGCAAGAAGTCTTCTCATTTGCACTTTGCTACCAGCCATGTTGAGGACACAGCAAATACATAGAAGAAGGTGGTCTGGTTGAATGAGAGCAAAATTAAACTATTTGGTCTGTATGCAAAACCCAATGAGTTAAGGAGAACTAAAACTGCCCAGGGGAAACATGGTGGGGCAGTATGGTGCCCTTGGAGATGCTTCACCACTGCAGGGACAGGGAAAATAGTCAAAGTTGATGTGAAGTTGGATAGAGCTAAAGACAGGGGCAACTTGAAAGACAAAGGAATGGTTCAGATCAAAGCATATTAATGTACTGGAATGTCCCAGTCTAAGTCCTGACTTAAATCAAATTTAAAATTTGACTCTTTTCAGTCTGACCTTGCTTGACCTACCATGCAAAGATGGTAAAGCAATACCCCCAAATTACCTGCTGCTGTATTTGCAGGTACTTTTTAGTTTAAAAAAAAAGAAGAAAGAAATCTATGTATTCAAATACTGTCCTTTTTTTTAGTTGGGAAACATCAGTTTTGCATTAGTATAGCAGAATGCCAATAAGAAAAACCCTCATGAATGGTAACATGCTGCACATCCCTAGTGTGCATCATCACTGACAAGTGAAACAGAGTGATATTCATGTGATCTTGCAGCTGTACAAAATCTGGTTAAAACAACCCATGTTTAACGTCATTTCGGCCTTCATTATGAAACATTTGTATAATAGCAAGGGAGCTGTTAAAATAAAAAAAGAGACTAATACAGAACTTACTTGTGTGGTAGTACTCAGGGCTGTTGGAGGTCTCCTTTGTGGAGGCTTGGCTCTGTTAGCTGTGGGATGGCTCAGCTTTTCAGTTTGCACATCCATCCCATCAAACGTGTCGACCTTCTTCTCCTCAGGTTCTTTTGGAGTGATGGGAGCTGCATCCCCATTGGTGATACTGAATGTAAAAGATCAATGAGATTTAAATATTCAGGTTTTGTTGTAAATGAAAAGTCTAGAACAATAAATGGGACAAATTTGTTCACAGTGTGTTATTCATGGTTTCAAAAGAACAAACCCTAACCCGAAAGACATTTTCACTTGTTTGATCTCTACAGGTGCAGAGCATGGCAGCTCGGGCTTCAAGTATGTGTTGGTAATTCTTGTAAAACTTGTTCATGCATATCTTCTTGTTTCACTGCATGGATGAAATAATTGCAGACACCACCTAACTTATCTTTTCTTCAACCTCTTAGATTCATCTGGTCAGAGATTTTGCAGATGTAGAGACTTTAGATAACATAAAACTCTATTGACATATCTGCATGCTGCCTTCCTCATTACCAACGTCTTCTAGACAGGACCCGTTTTCTTTTGAGTTCAGCGCATGTTGTGTGTATTTTGCTCCGGAAGCAGGAAATGAGCCGCTCTAATCTGTTTAGGTATGATTTGACTCATCTGAATTTCCACTCAGCCACTAAATGTCATGCATCCTGGCATTCTTCTTTAAGGAGTCCAACACAACTATAGGTGGCCACCAAAAACCTGCAGTAAGATTTAAAGACAGAGATTCTGGTGCCAGACCAAAGAGCAGAATGGGTTCCTGTTATTTTTTTTTAAAGGCTCCTTTTCATTGTAGGCAGGCTATAGACTATTCAGTCTCTGGCGGCTTAGCACTGAAATTGGTATTACAAGACAACTTCTGTGTTACTCACTTTGGTAAAAGCGTGTTAGGTTTTTCTTTGACAGGAGGCGGAGAGGGTTTGATGCATGGCAGCTTTACTTTGGTTGGAGGATTGCTTCTGAAGTCTTTATGCTCTGGTTTATCATCTGAAAAATCAAAGCCATGTCATCCAATGTCCTCATTTATCTTTAAAAGTCATAAGGTCTAATCATATGTTGGTACAATTTGCTGTCAGCTGTACCTTTCGTCTTTGCTTGATCATTTGTCTCCACTGCTGTTCCTTCTTTTTTTGCTAGAAGAAAAATAAACATCAAATTACCTCAAAATAACCAATTATGGTGTCAAAACAGCAGATCTGGGCTAAGATTCAACATAGGCAGTCTTTTATTTCTATAGTCCTACAGTGTCACTTTCTTAGAACATGACTGCCAATTTCCCAGCTAGGTTTCTGCTATTTAAGCACAAGCAGATCTGGAGGATGACATTGCAACAGAGCCATCATGCTCAACAAACCCCCACTTGCTAAAAGAGGCCACAGAATGCTGCACGGTGCTTCTCCACTCTCCTTGTCTGTTGTAAATGGCTGGAGTGCTAAAAGTCCTGTTGCACAGAAAACACGGCTCTGAAACAGCCCGGGTACTTTGCAGGATCACCTCACGTGTGAAGGTTTTCAGTGAGGGTTCTTTAAGAGACAGAAAACTATTTCTTTAAGACAGAAGTTGAAATGTGCTGCAGCAAAGTACAGTATAGAAAACACGAGTTTACTAAACATTAAAGCATCTGAACTTTAAATGGACGGCAGCAAAATTTGAACTATAAAAGCCGCTCTTGAATAGTTTTATTGCAAAATGTAGGCACAACTGTGATGCACTTAAATACCAACACTCAGGAGTGGCACATCTAATAAAAACGGCACCCTGTGTAAATCCCTGTCATTCACAAGAATTAGGCAAAAAGAGATTTTAGCAATGTTTTTTAAATAGGTAAGAATTTTTATTCAGTGTAAAAAAGTTTTGAGGTTTTACTACAATACGTCATGGTTTTCGAGCTCGTCGCAATTTAAGGTTACCTTACTGCCAAAAAACATGTCAAAAATAGTTTTTATTTATAATTTCATAAATGAAATAATTGCTTCATAAATCTCAAACTGAGCTGTATCCAAAATCTGTTCAGCATAGAAATATTTATACCTAAACCAGTTTGACCAGTCTAGGTATTTTATAATTTGAACTGGAGACACAGTCCAAATTTAAGTTGGTGGCGAGTAGGAATATCATATCGGATGCCAACTTTATTAGTCAACTGTAGTGTATGGCCACATTTTTCACTGTGCACAAGGCAGGGAGGGTCACAACTCCTTATTGAGTAGAAATGAGAAAAACAAGGGGAAATTTGTTTTGCAAGTACTCAGTTCCACATTGCCAGTATTACCCACCACTGATAACACGTTTTGATAACACTTTTTAGGAAGAATAATGGTTTTAATTTCAAAGATAGATGTAAGTTTCGGAAAATGTGCCACAATTGTTTTAAAAGTTGTATGGCACCAGGCAGAATTAAAGGTGAATTTGACAGCTCTTCATAAATACTTCCTAGTACACTTTTCCAATTATTAAATGTGCAAGAATTGGAGATGATGTGAGAGAACATACTGGCCTGCTAAAGCGGTATAATATTAATCTCAGAAGCACAAAGACAGCAGAGCATGACAAAATTGTGCTTCATTATACATATAACAGTCGAGAAACTGCACAGTTTTAAGCCAAAAGCCCTACCTTGGCTCCTCAGAGCATTGTGCCACATTTTCCTCTCAAGCAAATCATCCACAAAGCAGTAGTGGCTCAAATGTTGTTTCTAGCTGGCGGTAAAGATCTCTGTGAGAGCTTTCGTCTCCCCCTCCACCCCCTGGTTTCCTCTAAGACTCCTGAACTGTGCCACGTGACCAGTTTAACCATCCCCCAATCATCTGACACATCCTGTGAAATTCTGATACTGCGTTGGAAAATTTGAAATTATGATGGCACATTAAGATGCAAGTTCAGCTTAAACTTGTGTAAAGAACTTAGAGTAACATGCCTCCTAGCAAATGTTTTGAAAAGGATGCCCCATTTGAATATTCTACCAAGTTTTGCAATGTGGTAACTGAGACACTTATTGTTTTTGATAATGATGTGTCTCTTGTGCTAAAGTCATTACCTAAATCATGATCCACACCCTGCTCTGAGGTACCTAGAGATTCTTCATATTTTTAACATTGCAACCACAGACTTCAATGTATTTTATTGGGATTTTGTGTGGTTGAGAAAATTGTGTGGTACATAATTGTGAAGTGGAAAGAAAATGTGTACAAACAAAAATCTGAAAGGTGTGGTATACACAGTTTCTTGACACAATACATATGCACAACAAACTTGTCTCTTTCAACAATTGCCACATATAATCAGATAGATGTAGGACTGGATGTTGTCTACGCCATTTGAATGCCTAAATATACTTGGGTCTAAACCCTTCCATTGTAGCCCTGGCTGTATATATACAGGTGGTTGGGATAGTATGTTCAGTATAATATGCACTGCAACTTATTTTTCCTCCACGTGTAGCATTTTGCAAGTAGGCCAGAAAGTTATTTTGGCATCATCTGGAGAGAGCACTTTCTTCCACGTGTGTGGCGTCCCCTACACAGTTAGTGGTAAATCACAAATGGGACCTCTAATAGCTTTCTTTCAACAATAACTTTTTCCTTGTTGCTTTTTCACAAAAGTAAGATTAGTGGGGTGCATGACTAATAGCTATCCTATCAACAGGTTCTCCCACCTGAGCTGTGGATCTCTGCAGCTCCTTTGGGGTTATGAGTATCTTGACTGCTTCTCTCATTAATGCCTTCCTTGCTCAGCCTTTCAGTTTAGATTAAAAACCGTGTCTTGGTAGGTTTGCAGTTGTGCTATACTCTGCTTCACTTAAATCCATGAGTTTTCCGATGATGAATTAAACTGTGTTGAATTGTGTGTTCCTCCATCTTCATGATGTATGTTGTTCACTAAGTTTCTCTAACAAACCTCCGAGGCCTTCACAGAACAGCTGTATTCATACTGAGATTAAATTGCACACAATTTACTAAATAAGTTATTTCTCAAGTTCTTTGTACAGGACTGTATTTAGGGGAATCAGGAAAATGTTGGCTAAATAGATATGCAAACAAACCAACATGTATTTGTATACAAAACATAGAAACATTTTCCTTCTCCTTTAGTTATGTGCTACTTTGTTTTGATATTTACATGAATTGCAATACAATACATTGAGGTTTTTTGTTTGAAATTCTATAAAATTTGAGAAATATTAAAAGGTTGCGAATCCTTTTGCAAAAATAAAACATAGATGGTGGCTTTTTGACACCTGATCCATTAAGTACAGCGAGACGGGTTTACAGATTATGCCAAAGGAAAAAATCCAGATCAGCATCAAGAACAAATTTATAAAACCACTAAATCTCATCTATACATTTACAAAACATTGTCTCTTAGGAGGATAAAGGAATGCAATAACTGGTAAAGTCAGAACTTGTTCTCAAGTTCTGGCACAAACTGTGGCTCTTCTTGCCAATTGTAACATCTGCTCAGACAACAGTTCACCCAAGGCCAAAAGTATAAGCACACTGCCAGGCCAAAAAATCCAGAAACTCTAACTCAGACTCGCCAAACAAGTGTCAAACCTCATCTGCTGTTGTCCAGCTGAGTTTTATCATAGCACAAAACAATGCTCTTCTCTTACCTAGGACCTTCATGCTGTTGCCCCGTGCAGGTGGTTGCCTTGTCATTCCAGACTAGAAGAGAAGAAACAGAAACTTACAGGTTGATTTTTGTGAGTTTTAGTCCATTAAAAGCAGCTGACCAGATTTTCCACAGCGGGAAATTTCCAGTGAGTAAGTTTAACTACGAGCCTGAGTCATAATGGGCTGCAGTGTTGCTAAAGCAAGACACTCGATGAAAATAAACAGATATGATGCACAATTTCAAATAAAAAGTTTTACTATCAAACATCCCAGAGGTTTCATGATAATGCAGCAAGATGTTTTTTAGTCCTCCTGGCCAGATAATGGAAAAAACAAAACAAACAAAAAAAAACACCAACTGTTGTGGGTGTGTGCTCACTCACTTGCAGACTGTCCTTTGGTGGCAAAACCATGACAAAGTTATCAGGAAAGAAGCCGCAGCGTCCGTTCAGCTCCCCCTCCCACCAGCCTTCATCTTCTGTTTCCTTCAGAATGAAATTAAAGCATCACATTAGAGCACCCAAAATTGGTCCTGTCCTTTGGGAGGTCAAATTGCAGAACAGAATGTTTCTAAAAGGTCAAACAAAATACAACTTTGTTGTTGTCATTTTAGCTGAGGGGAAAAAATAGATCCTAACTTATGGCTGACTGCCACGTTTTTGTCAAGTAAATGCGTGTTCTGACAAATTATTTTAAGCAGTCTGGGTACCCTTAAATTTCAGATTTGTGTTTTTCATATAAGGTCTCAAAAATATCTAGCTTTCTAGAAATTTAAGATTTTTAACAACAATACCAACTTCTTCTTTCAAGAGAAGGTGTAAATTAAATCTGAACTTCTGAGTCAGTAAACTGTTATTTCAGGGTTTTAAATGAGTAAGACTGGCCCTGCTGACTAATGTAGCTAAGTAACTACATGGTTTCCAAGTGATTTTCTATATTAAATTATGAAAAGTAGTTGTGCAACATTACCCAATCGGAAACAAAGACTATAGGCCAGTACTATCTCTTTCACTTCCAATGCTATTAGAGAATCAAAAGACAGTAGTTCCTATCGATTTGTATTTTTAGCTAACTAAAGTATGCACAAATTTACTTTTTAATATACATGTGAGAATTAATGCATTAAAGGATCCCCCCAAAAAAGTTCCTGTTGAAGACAAGGATATGGCAAACGATCAAATAATAAAACCAAGTATATGCTTCTTATTGACTGTTTTAAATATCAACAGCACCGTCTCAGTCTCCTATCAATGTTTTCACAATATTCCCTGGCAAATGTTATGATATACTTAATACCATGCATACGCTTTATCACACAGATTAGTCCTCCCGCAAACACAAACGTGGGCAAACGTGGTGTTTATAAAATAAACTTCCTCCATGCTGCTTCGTATCGTTACACCCATGGAACAAGTCCAAATTTTTAAAACCACTGATATTTAGTGGATCTCCAATGTATTTAAACTGGGTTTTTAAGTGACAGATCAACAAAAATTTGCACATTACTGTGAAGTAGGGAGGAAATCATACATGGTTTTATTTCTTTTTTTATTATTAATCTCTGGAAAGAGTGGCATGCATTATCATTCAGCATCCCTTACTCTGATATCCCCCCAAAAAATCCAGTAAAACCCAATTGCCTTCAGAAGTCACTTAACATTGCACATCACTGTGAAAACACAATCTGACATTGAACACGGCATTATGCTGAGGGAATGCGTTTCTTCCGCAGAGTCGGGGAAGCTGGTCAGAGTTAAAAGGGGAGGAGGAATTCAGCAAAATACGGAGAAAGACTGGAAGAAAACCTGTTAGAAGCTGCATAGGAACTGAGACTGGGCTGAAGGTTCACGTTCCAACAGGAAAACATACAACCAGAGCTACAGTGAAATAGACATTTATGCATTTGAATGGTCAAGTTAAAGTCCAAACCTAAATGCAATTAGGAATATTATTAATCTGGGATGGATGGATGGATGGATGGATGGATGGATTTAAATAAAGACATTTGTAACTATATAGATATAAATGGATTGTACAAAGTTTCCAACAATATTTTAGGAAAGTCAAAAATCACCAATCCTCTCAATCTGTTTTACAGGAACAATGGTCAAGATATGGTCATCTAAGCCTTCCTAACACTTTCATCTAAGCTTGGCCAGTCTCCATTTCATGCTTTTCACTCAAGTCCTAACTTCAGATGGTCTTAATGAAAAAATAAACATTTTTATTTTGCATTTTTACAAAAAATAAATCTCAGATTGTATTTTAAGGAATCTCTGTTGAAAGTAGAATAGCCATTCAAGATCTGACCAGTCTAACTTTGTAAGAAAAATAGAGAAAAAGTCCTTCAATTTGGCAAGAAATCACATGATTAGAATGCCACTGTCTTCAGTCACCTGTGGTGTACACCGATATTTTCTCACAGTGCTTACTTACACTAAGCACACCAAAGGGGAAAATAAAAGGCACACCTCCCCCAGGGAATGCTCTGGACAGGGAGCCATATCGCCCATATCAAAAACTTGTTAATTAGTTTTCAATTAATATACTGTGATAAATAAATCATTTATTTTGTATTTGTTATAAAAAAAATGTCACTTAGGCTGTGGTTTTCTATTTATAACTGAAGTTGGTTGTTCCAGCAATTTTTTTTAAATGAGATTATGTGGCCAGAAAATTGAAAGTACTTGGGTTACAGTTATACAACTTGAAAAGTATTTTTTTCTCCCTGCAGTATCAAACCTGTTTTTTTTTTTTCTTAGTTGATCTATGAAGAATGTTTTGTATCGTGACAAGCTTGTCCCCTACCTACATGTCAACATAACCTGAAGATGCCATTTTGTGATTAGAGATCTCTGATTTCCTTCAAAGTGAAACAGCTGGTTTGTCCAGTTGAACAACATGAAATAACTTGTTCAACACAGTAGCTTCCGTAAAGAGAGACTACACAACAAGGAAGGGAGGACTGCCTGCTGACACCATGTGAGAATCTCTGCCAGGAAAGGACACAGTGTTCAAACCTTGTTCAGTATGGCTACAACGTCTCCTTTCTTCAACTCCAACTCATCCCACTTTTTGGCCTTATAGTCAAACATGACCTGGCAATATTCCACACCTTGGAGAGAAAGAGGTGAGATAACATGATAGCCAATCTTGAAAATAAAATGAGAATTACTCAAAACATGACTGGAAATGAAGGTTTCAACAGTGACGACTACATCTTCGGGATTCATGACAATAAAAGCTCAGATTATAAATGGATTTGGGAGTGACTAACTGCAGTTAAATGCTATAAACCTTCAACCTCTCAAATATTTCACCCCGACTAATCGAGGCATGACTCCACCTAT
Organism: Crenichthys baileyi; assembly: GCA_036173005.1. NCBI lineage: Eukaryota > Metazoa > Chordata > Actinopteri > Cyprinodontiformes > Goodeidae > Crenichthys > Crenichthys baileyi. Next base: position 198,732 of record JAHHUM010002330.1, read on the forward strand.
GTCACACAGATGAGAGCGCAGCCACTGTCAAAGTTTGGGTCAGGCTAAAAATAAACCCGACAATTTGCTTCCAAATGCTATTTTAAATAGAAAGTGTGTTAGCTGTGTGTAAGGACAAAGAAAAGCCTTCAAGCGGCTGGTAAGATTTCAGAAGGGTGGGAACTCACGGTTCTTTGCTTTGTTCCTCACGCTGGCTCGCTGAGATATCTTTGTAGGCAACAAAAAAGAGAGAATAATTAACAGAATAACAGTCCATAAAAGTCAGAGTGACCTCATTCGTACATACCTCCTTACTGAACAGCGTATCAGACAGTTTAGGCCTGGCCTTGCCCTCATTTTGCTTCACATCTGTTGGAAAAATATAGACATTGGATTTGGAGTATATGTGGAAAAAAAAAAAACATTAAATTGCTTGGCCACCAACCTTTGGGAGAAACAAAAATTTCTTTGACGAAATTTGATGGAAATGCTCCAACTTTGCCATTTTTTAGGCCCATCCACCATCCATCTTCAATCTACCAGTTAAAAAAAAAAAAAGAAAGAAAGACAGATTCCAAAGATTAAAATCAATCTACAAAAGTTGTTTACAAGATTTAAAAAAAATACTTTTATAGTAAGGGACATCAACTTCCAAAACTGTCACAATAAAATAAATACATATGTTATAATAAAAATAGAATTAAAATTAAATGCATTTCATTGATATAAATTAATCTATCTAAATGTTAAATATATAATTAAATAAAATTTAAAGCCAGCATTTATTAAAAATCGTAATTTTTTCCGTATTATTTCATAACTTCCTAGTTCCTATGTCATAATGTACCATGAAACATTTTACTGTAATACATATAATTTTAATTCTTTTAACTGTCACTGTGGCTCATCAAGTAGACCTAGATCAAGTGAGCTTCTGATTAATTATATAGTAAAGGACTGTTAGCTTCTATAACTATACTAAATTATTGTAAAATATTTGTATTAATATTTTCAACAAATTCTATATTTCATAAATATTTTTTTATATTCGTTTCCAATCTTATTTATTGACACATTTAAGTAATTATTTAATGATGTCTTTGTTTATTTACTTGTAGCACTGCTGGACTTCCAGAAAGGATTGCTAAAAACCAGTCAAAGTCAGCAAAGCAAAGATTTCCCTAACGTTTGGATTTGAATGAAATGCTGAGGTTTTTGCTTCAGGATGTGGCAAGATAATGGCTGTTCTTTCTAGGCATCTAAACAGTAATAAAAGATTCAGAAAATGTTTAACAAAAAAAACCTGGGCAGGCTGAGCTTTCAGGCCATAAACACAGGTTTAATTGAGCTCAGCTTTAGCTATAAGAGAAATAAGATGTCTGTGTACCTCTTTAATGATCTCCAAGGTTTCACCAATTACCAGCTCCAACTCGTCTTCATTTTGGGGGCTGTATGCATAGGCGACCTCACATTTCCTCGTCTGTGTCACCTTATTTGCTGAAAAAAGCCACACCCATAATCATATATTAATTTTAAATCTAATCCCTCAGTCACTGTGCTTATTTTTTGCCTTCCCCCTATCTGCACAGGATACTATAATTAGGTTTTATGTACACAGACGTGGGTGCATAGCTTACTGCCCTGTTTGAGCCTGCTCACCACAGTAACCACAGTCTTTATCATGTCTTTTTTTAGATTACAAAAGACTAAACTAAAAAGCTTTACTGCTTTTTCTTCTTGGTTTATTTTGAGTCAACTTATGTAAAGACTTAGAAAAGTGAAATTTTGTGAGATCAATTAATGTTTTAATGTCTTAAAGGGATGGCTTGGATTTTATAATGTGAGGGTCTGTGAGGTTATCAGTAATATTTTCATTGGATGTAATAGATGGATGCCATATCACAATGAGTTTGTAGTAAACTGAATAAATCCAGAGAGCAGTGGAAGGCCAACAGCCTGTTTTAGCTGATTTCAGTAATTTTTCAAACTGAAAATGTTAATATTAGTGGAATATGCCACACTAGTGAATAATGTATATCTACAATTTATAAATGAACATTGTCAAGTTTAACGGGAAGTCATCTTTGGAAAATAATAAACAGTGATTGGTCCAAATTTTCATGCTTCAAAACATGTCAATTGGGCATGTCTGTGGTTTTTATTTAGTTTTATACAGTTTATATAGATTTTTTGTATAGTTTTGGGGTCGAAATGTTAATAAAATGTGTTAAAAGAAAAAAGCAAAGCTGAAAAGTTGTGCAGAGGCCAAATAAAATGTATTCAAAAACACCCAAAATATATGATATTTGCTAGTAAACTGTTGTATGCTTTGGATAAAAAGGGGCCATGCATGTTTTGGTAATAAGATTTTCTTGTCAGGAACCAGTAAAGAAAAACAAAAACTAAGAACCTATTTGTGGCTATTTCCTTTTAACACACAACATATTGGACTGAGATATGGGCCATATTTTTTCATGGCCAAAAACATGAGTAGAAACTTTAATTTCAATTTTCTTTTGATATTTAAAACAATACATACTTTTTTCTCATCCAAAGCTATCAAAAGTTTAGGTGGTTTTATTTTTTTTAAAGAGACATTACTACGTTGATCATTTTTAATGCCAGAGACAGGTAGAGAGACATACAAAAGATATGTGGAGCATTTCAAACCTTGTTTTAGAAAGTAAACATTACAAATGTGAATGGTCACCCTCTTATAAAACAATTCTCAATTCAAATTATGCCGATTTTACTTCACATAGTGACTGCAGCTATTTTTCTGCCTTGTAAGTATTTGCAACAAAACATTAAAGATATTTTACTTTCATACTTTTTCTGATGCTTCGTGGTTCCCTCTTGCTGTCACCAATCAAATACACAGGTATTTCCTGCATTAGAAATGACAATACTGACATATTTAGTACATGTGCATAAAAAAAAGAGTGATCGTTCCTAGTGACTTGACATACTTTGACAAAGTTTCCAGGGAAGATGCCTCTCTTCCCCAGCAGCTCTCCCTGCAGCCATCCTTCCTCGCTGGCCTTGGTGACGTTTTTTACCCTGTCTCCTATCCTCACTGTGAGCTCATCACCCATGGTGGCCTCAAAGCCAACCAGCACCAGCACCTCTGCAGAGAATCCACAAATGGGGCAGAAAATCAGAGCCGTTTTATAAAGGCTGGGGCCTCACAATTGATGCGTCCTGACACTCACACACTAAGACAAACCTATTTAAGCACCGGAGGTTACACGGGACTCTGTCAGGAATATTTCTAACTAAATCTTAGGATTCTTTTGTTACTAGTAAAAACTCACTTGTAATGCTAATATTCTCCTGCATTAAGAAAACATAGCAAATTAGGAGAAAAACAGAAACATCTCAGTTCTTATCTCAATATCTGGAATGAAGCTTTAATAAATAGCAAACAAAGGCATTTCAAGGTCAAGTAATGCTGTGTTGTAGTGTTTACTTACAGTTTAAAGACTGGTTTGCTCTGCAAATCAAGTTAAAGTACTTATCTCATAAGAGCATATTTCTAATAGGCACGTAGCTTATTTCTTTCATTCGTCAGCTGTTGCTTTCCATGTTTACAGTTTAACCCATTCTGGCCATCAAAATGTGAAATTCCACCAGTATAGAAGTGTATTCGTAAAGCGGACTCACCCATGTTGTCTGTCGCTCTTCCTCAGATTGAACCGAGTAATTCCTTCACGAAACCTCAAACAAGCAGCTGAGCAAAAGGAGAACTGAAAGGTTGTGGGTCTGCTGTCGGGCTAAGAGTTACAGAAGCCAAGGCCCTTCTTCCTCCTAGTCAAACATTAACATTGAGCAACGTTTCCTGAGGCGAGTCATGACAAGTCAGCAGCAAGGAGTAGGACGGGTTTCACAGCTCGGGAGTGTGAGCTGAAGAAGCGAAAATAAAACAAACAGGTACAACGGGTTTACAGCAAAACAAAAAAGACCAAAACATGAAAATCATAAGGAGCTCCTTTCAGCGCATGACAAAACAAGGCATCTGTGCCATTTAAAAAATTTAAGGCCATAAAAGTTAAAATGGGTTCGTGTTTTTTACTCTTCTATAAATATCTACAAACATTTTATGGATTCAGTAGAAATATCTAAAAGTTTCCCTTTCAATTAGGTGCTGAAGTAACACTTTAATACATATTTCTAATATTCTAGTGATTCTTATTAGATGTCGGAAGAGAGTAAACGTGTTTTCATTTCCTCATAAAACCTTATTAAGATCAATTAGCAGATTTTGAGACCCGTTAAAGTCATGCATGTCCTTCTTTCACTTTTACACTTTGTAGATAAGTCATCTTAGTCCAGGCCTTAACATTACCCAGATTGGAAATGTACATTTTGAGCATAATGGTTTAAATTGATTATAAAAGCAGCACTAAATGGAGATTTAAAATGCACCAATCATTGATGGGCAACAACACGTTTCTCTAAGGTAGCTGCTGAAGCTTTTGGTCGTTGGTATTGTACCTTTATTCTTTAGATCAGGAAAACTGCCAGATAGCTGCGTTTTACAGAGGTGGTCACACCTGCTGATGTTCAGTTAACCAAGTGCTTCAATTACCAGCACCTGGTTCCTGCTTTCCCTAAATGTGAACGGGAGCACATCAGATTTGACCTTTTAACTTTACAGGTATTTTTTTCAAAATGGGTTTGCCATGATTTTAGTTCTAGCACCAATAACTTTCTCATTCCACAAAGGTAAGGGCTGGGAATGTCCGAGATCTTAATGTTTTTAAGGTTATTTGCAGTTATGTTGTGAGCCAGCTCTGTGACAAAACCTAATTTAAAAAGCAAAAATTCTGGCTGCATTTCGACAGATGTAATTTTTGCTCATGTTTTAGTTAGCATTGTTTATCTGTGCACAGTCATCCATCAACATGTTCCATACAACAGCAATAACCAGAATCAGGCCATGCAGTGATTCTGCAAGTCTAATTTTTTCTACCTAGTCAGTGTTTTGCTGTAGGGTAAGGTAACTGTCAAAGGATGTTTTCCGTGGAAGGAGGGATTCAACTCCAACTAACAGCTGAAGGTAAATATTGTGATCTAAACACACGAGATAAACATTTGGAGACAGCAGTTGGTGATTTAATGCAATCTGCAGACCTCAGCAGAAGTTTTGTACTGATAGAATATAAAAAATTGAAAACGCCTATAAGTGAATGTATTTGCCTACCTGAACAAATTTGTGTTCACAGCTGTGGTTGCTGTCTTAGCTACGTCATAAACTTTGTGTCTTCTTTCCTCCTCCTTAAATCCAAGATTCTAGTTGTTAAATAATCCTGTGGCCAAAAACCTAACCCTTATTTTACAGAATAATATGTTTTATATCTCGTTTTCTGCTTAATATGTAAAATATAATTTATATTGGTTCTTTCTTTGTAACAGATTGCTGACATGCAACTCACAGTGAGACTACTCCATTGTCGGGTATTTAATTAAGTTTAGAGGCAAGTTTTAATTTTACCTGAGAGATCTTTCAGAACATGTGACTGATACAGAAATAACATCATTGTACTATGCTGGAGTATAAAAATATGCTGAGCTAAAACTTTGCTTTTCCTCCCAAGAGCCATATTTTCATAAGATTGAGTAAATTTAGCAGTATGTCATCAGGCCTTTAGATAGACTTCTAATCTATCTAATATCCCAAAGCAATTTTTGAAGCACCTTTTACATTTAAAATGACAATGGCTAGCTTGGTTTAAACAGACACATCAGCACAATCACTTAGGCAATCTGTTTTGTTTTTTTAATTTAGAACCCCAGAGGAAACAAAACACAATGAAAACCAGAAGAAAATGCAACATTATTTAACATGACCATCTTAAACAAGTTAAACTGTCATCTAAATCAGTCAGTGTGTAAGATAAAGCTAAGACCTGTAAATCTAATCCTAAACTTAAAGAAGATAAACTTCCACAGAATTAACACATTTATTCAAGCACTTAATCTTTTCTGTTTGGTACAAACTACATACAGAACAAACTAACCTGCTTTTTTTTTTATTGTTGAGTAAGCAAAGTTTCCACAATTTACAAATATGGATATTATAAGATTATTAAACATTTGCAAATCATAGAAATATGTTAAAGACTAAAGTAAACAATTCTCTATTGCCATCACACTGAAAAGCCAGTTTTCCCAGTCAAAACATCTAAAAGTAATCTCTCTCTATATTATAAATCTATAGTGTTTAAGATCAACCAAAACCAAATGTAAAGAAATATCTGCCTGCATATATTCATCTATGCGCAGTTCTCCAGACAGTGCTGGTGTAAACTGGTTGGATGTTGTAAAATTACAGCGCTGTTTAAGCTTTAACCCTCCACAGTTTGGTCCCATTGTCAGATCAGGGTCACATGTTGTTCATTTATTTGGTTATTTCTATATTAGTTTATATTTAAATGATGAAAGTAGACTATACTTACTGCAGTGATTATGATCTAGATGAGACACCACTTCGGATATTCACAGAAGAGATATCCTACATTTAATCTACCAGCAGTGCAATATTTTCTCCTAGAAAATGTACTTTTGCTTTCACAAAGACTTGTTTGATTAAACAGTGCAGGCAATAAAAAAAGCAATTAAGATACATTCTATTGGCCTAAATGAGAAACAAAATGTTGCAAAAACACTGCATGAAAAATCTCAAACAAATGGAAGGTAAAATGTAAAATTTATAAAAACAAAACGCCCTTAAACAGTGCTACTAATAGTCACAATGTGTAACCTGATATAGGAGATGGTGAATATGTAAAGTGAAAGGAAGGTATCCTGCTCTGTTAAAATATAATCAGCATCAACCGATCCATTCTGGCTGATGAAAGCATGGATTCCAGATACAGCTGATTTATTACTCCTCTACTGATTTCTCCATTGTTCAAGTTGTCTGTCCATTAATCTCTTTCACTTTGTGGTCCTGATCTGCCTCCTTATCAAATGCCCATTTGGAGCTGATAGCATGGCCAGTGGCTTTGCGGATGATGAATCGTGTCCTTCCAGGAGGAAGGGTTTCCCGACCTTGCCCTTGGTTTTCTCTCCACATAGCTTCATTGTCTCTGTCATCATGCTAAAAAAGTTAGGAAGCAAAGAAGATATTTCAAAGAAAAATGAGAGATGGAAATAATGAAAAGACTGGAAGGATGCAATGGGAACCAGAGGAACCCTTACCAAGAAGTATGTTTTGCTCATGGGACTGAACGTTGGGTCCCAGTCTTCACTTTTCTCCTTTACAGCCATCTTCACCTGGTCAGTGTGCGAGCTGTTTCCCTGATGGCTGCTTTTGTCCCAGCTCCTCCTTTGGATTTGAATTTTCTGGAGTTGAAGAAGGGAAAAAGATGGAAAAAATGGCTAACACAGAGAAAAACATACCCACCAGTCAGTTCATTAGGTATGCCTTGCCAGACCCAGTTTAACCAACTTTTGCCCTTAGAAATCTAATTCTAAATTCCATCTCTAAGTAATTTTGCTCCATATCACTATAATGGCATCCCTCAGTTGCTGCATGATGTGAATCTCCCGTTTTCATACCATCCTAAAGGTGCTCTCTGGTATTCTCAAAGATTCTCAGAATCCTCTCAGAGAGCTCCTAATTTACCCTCAAAATTCCTGCCAATAAGTCTCAGTTTCAGAGTGATTCCGCTCGCTGCTGAGAGCGACTGAGCGAGGAGACGATTCCTATCTTGGTGAGGAGGTGTGATTGACCCTGTTGCTAGGTGTGACGCTGTCTTCTAAGAGCTGTGATTGGTTGTTGCGAAAGTCAACGAAATAAAACAAAAAAGAAATGCGCTCCAAGTAATCAGTGGAGAGAAATTAACCAATTATAGAATTTAGACTGGATTAGGAAATGTGTAAGTTATGATGATAAAACTTAACAAAATTAAATTGTCACACAGCTTGAAAATGTTTGAACCTTATTTTACATGCTCGTCATTATTTTGATTTGCTTATTGTTATGTTTACTCGCCATACTGGTCATTTTCCTACTTCATCTATGTGATATTAACGTGCTGTCAGCTCAGCTGTCAGCAATTTACTGTGATATCTTTCTTGTTTAAAAAGGTTTGATTTAGCAAAACAAAAACAAAACTGAGAAAAAAAGGTGGAGGAAACCAAGCTGGACAGTGGAGCAGAACCAGCTGCTGGCACAGCTGAAGGAGGGGAATATTGGAGTGTTGAAAGGTATATAATATTTAAATTTGTCTGTACTGTATTGTTCATTTTTTCACTCTCCATTAATAGTTATTCATTATTGTTTCTATTATTTATTTATCCTTCATAATATTACCTTACTAAAAGGTCACCTTTACCCCGTCCTGCTGCTCAAACTATGTAATTTCCTCCTAGGGGGGTGATAAGGTTTATCTTATCTTCATATTAATAATTGAATGATTGTTATAGAAGTTTATGTGCTCATTTACTCAAATGTTTTTCCCCCCACAATCAGTGCAGTCGCGTTATATTAATTCATTGTCCATTGTTCGGAGAATACCCCTCCTTTCTCTCGGTTTTTCCACCATCTTCTCTGCTGAAGACATTCTCAGGCTCACTAAAAGTCCTCCTCACTACTCTTAACATTTGTAAACTTTAGGAGTTATCTTAAGGACTAAGGTGGTTTGTGAATAACTTATCTTGCCACTGACATCACTAGGAGCTACTTTTAGTCTTAGCATTACTTGTGAATATGGGCCCTGGTGACTGTGGAGGACACTGCAGTACATTGAATTTAATGGGATATAAAGGAAATCAGCTGAAGAGGATTTGAGATTTTTGACATGGTTCATTATCCTGTAGTAGCCATCGGAAGATAGGCACACTGGTCATAACTGGATGGACAGGAAGGCAACTGTACATCCAGTTATGGACAGCTGGATGGACAGTCCAACCCTACCTTCACCACCAGCCTGAACGGTAGTTACAAGGTAAAATGGATACAAGCTTTCATGTTATTCACTCCAAATTCTGATCATACCCTCAGATTGTAACAGGTGGAATCGATACTCAAACCAAGCAACTAGATTTCTGTTTTTGTCAATTTTTTTTGTGAGCCAGTGCAAATTGAAGCCTCTACTTCCCCATCTTGGTTGCCAAGAGTGGGAATGGGTATGGTCCTCTCCTGCTCTAGAATGTTTGCTTCAAAGTTTGGCGTGTTGTAAGAGATGATATTCTGCATACCTTGGTTGTAACAAATGGTTATTTGAGCTTCAGTTGCCTTTCTATCATCTAGAACCTGTCTGCCCATCCACACAGCTGGATTGCCTCTTTTTTTTTTTTTGGACTATTCACTGAAATCCCAAGATAGAGTTGTGCATGAAAATCCCAGCAGATCAGCAGTTTCTGAAATGCATTAACCTGCCAGTCTCAACATGCTACGATTATTGTTCCCAAAGTCCCTTAAATACCTTTCTGGCCCCTTCTGATGCTCAGTTTGAACTTCAAATAATGTTTATCACTATTTCTGTGACTAAATGCATTGAATTTTTGCCATGTGATTGGCTAATTTGTTCTTTGAATTAACAACAAATTAAACAGTTGTCTACTGAAATGGTCAGTGATTACACATTTCAAACCAAGATGCTAAATAAACTCACAAATTCTTCTTGTTTCTGTGCTCCTCCCATTGTTCTGGGTGGTTCCCTCTTTCCAAGTTGGGCCCTGCTAAAGATTTCATCTTTTGCCTCAAAACTCCCATGCACTAAACCTTCATCTTTGTGAGACTTGGAGGATGAGGAAGAAGAGGATGAGCTGGAACGTGAACGTTTCCTGACACTTTTCCTGCAAAAATAAATGACATTTCCATAAATTCTTGGCTTGTAGTCTACATGACCAGAATTACATAACACAACTGTAAATGCTTCACAACTCTAAAGTACAGAATAGTTGCACATACTTTGACATCTTGCGGTATTTCGAGAAATTTTCCTCAGATCTCTCCTGATCGAAATCTTGGGAATCTCCTGTAACTCTTTCTTTCATGGAATATTTTTTACGACGCTCTATGTCCAAACGAAGGTCCATTGGGTCACCTTTTACTTTTTCTCCACCATCCTGGGCGAATCAGAACACAGAACAGAACATCGTGGACAGACTTTGGATTAGCATGTAAATGCAGCCTTTCTGCTATCAGCCAATGGGGTTGTAGACAAAATGGTGAAATCAATGTGAGAAAGAAAGGGGGCAGGTACAGGTTATTTACAGCCAGATGACCTAGATAAGACCAAGCCACTTTAGAATGAAGTTACGAAAAGGACGGGGCCAAACCAGTACTAGTAGTAGTATTTGAAAACCTCTGATGCAGCATTTTCAATATGGCATGGACATCAGCTTGAAAAAGATTGTTTGCCTCACCTACACAATCCATCACATTTATAAATCATTTTTTTTGCTAGTCAAAGTTTGTTGTGCTTTTATCTGAGTCTTAAGCCATCAAATAGCACCGGCATATCTTCCAAACTTCACTTGTCTTTGATGTTTCACAATGCTTCCTGATGTTGACCGATATCTAAAATACAGGTGCTTTCAGAACGTTTTCTGGTAAATTTCAAGTTTTAAATCAGTTTCATCTTATTTGAATTTGATTACCATACCAGTACAATAGAGACAATAGTAATTTTATAAAAGTTAGGATCTAATTTAAATTTCTCCTTCAGAAGTGTTTTGAGTCATTTCTAAAAACTTTGTGAAAATACAAGTTAAACATATATCCAATTAAATACAACCCTGTTCATTTTAAGGCTGATTAACTTTAATCCAATTCATTTACAATAAGTAAAGCCCTTTCCAAACCAACTCTAACTCAGTTTAATCCACAGTGGTGTTTGCTTTTCCCATTTACAATCCGACTTGATGTGCCACAGTACATCAAAAAAGAAATACTGCAATAGTTGACTCAGAATCATATGTGAAACCAGGTCCAGCTGCATTAAGTGCCTTGCTTAAGTTACAATTATGTGTATTTTATTATGGTTTTATGTGGTAGACCAAACAAAATGAACACATACACTTGAAGTGGAAAGAAAAATGACACGTTTTTTTTGCAAATAAAAACCTAAATATGGTGATATGCATTTGTATTTAGCACCCTTTTTCATTATACCCATAAATAGAATTCCCGCTAAATACAGTAATTAGTGAATAGAGTCCACCAGTGTATGATTTAATCTCTGTATAAAATTAGCTTTTCATAAAAGGCTTCAGTGTTTTATTAAAACGGGATAGGTTATAAAACATTATTCCAAGCTTTGAACATCTCACAGAAAACTGTTGAATCCTTCATCAGGCAATAGGAGGAGTTTGGTATAACTGCAAATATACCAACTGAAAGGCGGGGCAAGGGGAGCAGTCATGAGAGAAGCAGCAAAGAGGCCCATGGTAACTCTGGAGGAGCTGCAGAGATTCACAATTTAGGTGGGATAATTTGTTGACAGAAAAACGTTTAGTTGGGCACTCCACAATTCTGGCATTTACGACAGAGTGGCAAGATGAATGGGCAAAATCTACAATCTCTATAATCTGCAAAGTTGCTCGAGATTTACCCGAAAACACGGACAGCTGTTATTGCAGTGTAACATCTATTTACTTTGCATCACAGAATACAAACTCATGAAACCCTTTTCAGATTTGTATTTGTGAAAAAAAGTGAAACCATTCTTTTTTTATTTAGTTATTATTTTCCTTCCACTTAACAATTATGCGCTACTTTGTTTTGGTCTTCTGCATAAAAACCAAATTAAATACTTTGCAACGTAATGTAAAAAAATTTTGGATGAGGTGAAAGGATATAATTGTGCAGTATATTGTGATGTTGGTTATTGTAGTTCCTCATTTGTTATGTTAATATTTTTTTCCATTAGAGTATACTTACAAAGACATTTGTAAAGAGTCCTTTGACAGCTTTGGCACTTCCATTTCTGACCATATTTGATTTATTGGCCTCAGTCAGGCCTGTGCTCACAATACAAACAATTCACCATGTGTAGTGATGCAACAAACACAAGACTTTGACCATCTTCCCTTATGGAAAGCCAGGGGCTTTAAGAGGGTGCAGTCTAAAGGCATCTGGCTTGCTCGCTTGTCTGCTGCAGCAACAAATGTCATACAGCAAAGTGTTCAGTCACCTTGTAAGTCCCATCCTCTGAGCTTTTCATCGCCTCGAAAAGCTGAGGGTGCTTCTTAAAAGCACTTGGTGAAACATCAATCCGCCTGTGGGAAAGAATGACAGTTAAGCCCAACAAAATAAGATTGCATGTGGTCGATACTGGAATAGCCAAGAACCAAATAAATGGCGAGCTATGCTGAATCAGGAAGGCAACATAAAATGGAATAAAGAGGAGAGGAAAAGAAAACAAAACCTTTAAAAAAAACAAAACTGACCTCCACCAACTATGAGAACAAAAAAAAAATCCATGAAAGTCTGTTGACAATCGGATAGGAAAGCTGAAAGAAATACCTGACAGCTGTTAAAAGAGGACGTGAAGCCACAGCACACTGAAGGTGAGAGGGTCACTCAATAGGCGACTCTACCTGTGTATCTCTGGGCTTTTTCTCGGCTTCATTTCCTTTTCTGCTGCTTGCCTTTGGTACAAGGTGAATCGCTCGTTAAGAGTCATGCCAGAAGATGGAAAGTGCTGGGCTGAGAAGGGTAAAAGTTAAAACATAAAAGGTTTATGGACATTAATTTCAATTCGCTTCGTATACGGTGCCTGTTCCAAACAAGGCACTTTTTACAAGACAAGCCAGTTCAAATAAAAACACTCAATCCCATTGAATCTAGTCACATAGATTAAGGTCAAATTGCATGTAACTCAATCCAATCCATTATGTCTGGATGTGTTTATAAAGTTGTGATGGGTAATGAAGCTTGTACTCTGTGTAATAACTGCAGTCTGCAGTAATATCTGTGTAATAACCTTAAAGTTCACTGTTGGTGCTTTTACATTCCTCCTAAATATACTACAATATGCTCATCTCATTGTTGCTTGAAGTGAAAGTTCAGACAAATGGAGCCCATTTTACTGGAAAAGTTGTAGCACATAGTGTAGAAACTGAAAAAACATATAGTGCAGAAATGTCTGACTCACCCTTGATGTGGTGAACAATGGCAACAATGTGCTGAGCAAACAGCTCAGATGGGCTCCTCTGTGACTGAGCAGCCTGAACATGTTGAAAGATGGAGCGAAACTCCTGATGCTTTTTCGATGACAGCACTAAGTCCTGAGACAACTGCCGCTCTTCAGCTAAAATATCTGAAGAGCTGAAATGACAACAGCACATTCATTCACTGCTCTTCTCTAGAACAAGGCAGCCCAATGTATCTGATTACAACAGTCTCCACAAAAGATGGGACGCTGCGTAAAACTTAAAACACAGAACACAATAATGAGCAATAAATCAAATGTTCTTTAATTTTAAAAGATAATATTTAAGGTTCTTGCATCAATTCGATTAATAGACAAGAGGTCTGTGAAGCTATGGGGTACAACATTCAAAACAGAGTCGACCTTTCAGAAGTTAGGGACGACAAAGCAAGCATCACTTTGTGAAACTCTGCAGATGTATTATTACTAAAAGTAAATACATCAAACAGCCATAACATTACGACCACCCACCAAACAATGTGTTGGTTCCCATTTTGTTGCAAAAACAAACCTGACCCATCAAGCCATTGGCTCTAAATAAGTTGTCAGCATATCCTTTAAGTCCTATAAATTGCATGGTGGAACCAGCATGGATTGTACTGGTTTATCTATTGCATACCACAGATGCTTGATTCTAATAAGATCTGGGAAATTTAGAGGTAGAGTCAACACCTTGCTGAAAGAGACCACAACCATCAGGGAATATAGTTTCATAAAAGGATTTACCCGGTCTGCAGTACTCTTTGGTAGCTGGTATGTGTCAAAGGAACATCCACATAAGTAGCAGCATCCAAAATTTCCCAACAGAACCTTGCCCAAAGCATCACGATTCCTCTGCCGGATTGCACCCAACCCGTAATGCATCCTGAAGCCATATGTTAAGTCACACAAATGCCCATCCACGTGATGTTATAAAAACTATGATTGATCAGACCAGGCCACCTTCTTCCATTGCTTCATGATCCACTTCAGATACTCACGGGACCATTGTTGGTTCTTTTTCAGCATTGTGAGCCTCAGTAGTGTGTTTGTTGTTGAATTGAACCACATGGGCTAGCCTTTGCTTCCCACATGCATCACTGACCCTTGGCTGCCGGTAACACTGTCACCGGTTCCCCGCTGTTCCTTTCACTGACCACCTTTAATAGATACTGACCACTCCAGACCAGGAACACCACAACAGCTGCAGTTTTAGCCATGCTGTGATCCAGTCATCTAGCCATTACAACATGGGCCTTGTAAAGCTCGCTCAAATCCTTATGCATTTCCATTTATTCCTGCCTTTTAATACATCAACTTTGGGAACAAAATTTTCACTTGCTGCCACCCAGTAATAGGCGCCATGATGAAGAGAGAATCAGTGATTTTCACTTTACCTGTCAGTGGTCATAATGTTATGCCTAAACGATGTATTTGCATGGGACATTTGCAAGAACTGGCATTGCCACAAGCCTGTGGTAAGTTACAAAATTGTTAAAAAAAAACTTTTTGGCAAGCATATTTTAGAAAAATATTGTAAAATCCCCTCTATGCTCTTAATTCAACAATACGACGCTTTTACTGACCTGGCCTACCTGCAGGTCACGTGTCACCCACTGAAAACATTTACATTCAAACCATGGCAAAAAAGGCGATAGTTCGTAGGGCAAAAACTAACATCAAACAAACCTGAATCTGTTTATGGACACTCACCTTATGGGGTGATCTCCTAGAAAATCCATTCTTACATTACACTTTGGTTGCTGTTTCCTTGAGGACATAAGAGGCTTATCCTCTCGAACCATAAACAACTCTCTGCCAGAATTCTGCCTCAGTGGTGGTTCGGAACCCGGAAAAGAGGGAGTTTGTGCCGTCTTCCTTATTTTAAAGGTCATTTCTGAGGAGAGGTCCTTGAAATCTCCTGTTAGCTCTCTTTTATCAAGATCAGCAGCGGTGGTGGCTTCTGATTTATCCTGTTTTCCACTGAGATACATCTCCCTTACCATGGCATCAAGGTCTGCTTGCCCAAACTGTGCACAAGCTGCTTTCTGCCACTTTTCAAAGAGTTTTTGGGCTGAATGAGTGACCTTGCTTTTTGGTTTAGCCTCATCTCCATTTTGCCACTCTTTCTGAAGTGATTGTAAAGGTGGCCTAATTATCATCTCATCATCATCTTCCTCAGCAGACAAAAACGGAGAGGCTTTGAAACATGTTCTTTGGGACACTTCACACTCATTGTCTTCCCTGCATTGTTTTGGTAACATGTCATAGATAACTGCTGAGGCTTTGCCATTCAGTTTTCCTTTTTCATTATCCACATCATCGGCTTCTCTGATCCTGCCACTTTCCCAAGCAGATTTAGCTTTTTTATTGTGCTCCTCCAAGAACCTAAAGGATATAAGAGAATCGTATAAGAATCATTGAAATGACATTTGTAGAATTTGAAAAGTTATTAATTTGATCAATTAAAGCAAACAAAATAAAATGTAAATTTTCTAAAAATATTTAAATCCCATTAAACTTAGATGTGATCAGTTGCAAGCTTCGGGATAGAAATATAAAAATAAAACTGTATGATTTCCCAGAGCAAACACCAACTTTTAAACTTAAAGAAAAGTCTTACTTCTTGAAAGCAATGGAGATAGCTGTTTTATCTCCATCCAAGTATTCCTCAGTAGAGAAGAAGTCAAAGCTGGAAAGCATGGGATTTAGACCTTCATTTGAGGCCTTTCTTGTTGAGGAGAAACCTGATGCCACCTCCACCATGGGGGAGCCATTCCTGGTGTCATTTGTGATTTTGGTGGGACTTGAATGATTTATAGTTTGGTTGATCTGCGCAACATTAACATCAGTGCTGGCTAGGGGACCGCTTTTCTTTGGACTGCTGCAGTCTGGCAGGCTGTGCCAGGTCCTCTCAGTTTTCCCACAGCCTGCACCTTCTCTAGCATCTCCTGCCAGTAACCCAACATGCTCCACTGGCTCATCATCTCCCTCTCCTCCTTTTTGGACTTCCTTGGAGGCCAGTTGCTTCTCCTTGACATCTTTAGAGTTTTGATTAGCCAGCAGCGAGGCTGGCCTGCATTTCGGGGAGGAAGAGTGTGAAGACGAGGAAGAATGCTGCGAGTGTCTAGACAATGGAGATGATGATCGGTCAGAGTGTCTAGACTGACCCTTAAGGGGACTTCCTGAGTGTTTTTGCACATTGTGCGATCGCCCTTTTGAATGATTAAACTGCTGTTGCTGCTGTTGTTGATGCTGCTGCTGCTGCTGTTTTTGAGAGAACTGCTTGAAATTTTTCCAGTTCGGACGAAAGTAGTAGTTGTTGTTGTTGTTGTTGTAGCCGCCACCCCCACGGTGGTAGCGTCCGCGGTTAAAGTACCCCCTTCCTCGACCCCTAAAATTGTAGGGCCTCCGAAAGCCACGGTGATACCCCCGGAACTCCCTGCTGTTCTGGTATGCCCTCGGATAGTTCTTCTCCCGGTTGTGAAATGGAGAATGAGATCTTGACCGAGACCTAGAGCTATAAAGAAGTATAGAGAGAAGGCAGCATGTGGCAAATTCAAAAAAGATATAGTTTAACTCACATTTTTATCATGACAAAAAACAGAACTCTTTAACCATACACAGATTGGACCAGGCTTTTTTAGAATGTTATGGGAGTATTTTGCCAGCTAGATTTCAGTTCACTTATCCCCCACAAGAAAGACATTTTTAGTAGAGAAAAATAATTGCTCTGTTAAACTAAAAAAAAACAAAAAAAAAATAAAAAACTGCCATACTGTTCCTAAATTTTATAGTCGTTTTAATAGGTTACCAGATCAGGTGCCAGAGTTTCATAGATCAGCGTAGCGCTGCCCATCCCCAACACATTGCTATGCACTACCTAACAGCTGGCTGAAAGAAAGCTCTGAAACCTTACAACCACCCATAAGAAAAACAGATTTGGCTGTTTGCCAATACTTCTGTCCTGAAAAATATGGAGAGTCATGGTGCTGCAACTAATTGAGCGCCACCAGTCAATCTTATAAAGGGAATGCTGTTTATACTAAAATTGGTAAGCTATGAGTATGTCTGTTATGCAGCTGACTGCAGGCTGTACCTGAGCTGATAGCCTGAATAATTAACCAGCTAATAACAGCTTGTTATACTTGTGTTAATCTCTCAAGACAGAATTGCAAGGGTGTGATATTCATTGCAATGAGCCCTGTTTGTTCTATATCTTAAGTCTATGTATAGCAAATAAATGTTATATTATTTATTCTATAATAATCAACTTTTAAAAAGTCATGTTTCTTAACAGCAGTAGGATTAATGATTGCTTTTCTGTTTTAAACTCAAACGGAATACAAATAGTTCAGTAATGCTAACAGAGCTACCTTTGCTGATAGTGCTAAAAGCAGTTTAAAATCCATCCGTGTATCCTTTCATCCATCTACTGTCTATATTCTGCTTTCAACAGATATAAGCGAGCTGGCTTAATCAATTCAATTCAAAAATACTTTATTATGCCACACCAGCACTCATTTGGCGAGAGGCAGGACACACCCTGGACAGGTCACCTGTTTACCTATTCATTTTTCTTTTTCGTAAATAATTTAAAACATTTTATTTAGCTGCAGAGCTGTGTAATAGAGTCAACTCTCTCACACATGCTGTGTGACGCCCGCTGTGATCCTGATGTAAACAATAATGATCACACCTAAAGGCTCATATATAGTTACAAAACAGGGAATAACAGCGAAAATGATCCAACACTTCAAATCAGAGCTTTTGGTAAAAATTGAATAGTACATGGACTGAACTTGTGTAGCACTTTTCTAGTCGTACTGAACAGTCAAAGTGCATTAGTATGCAACTTAGGGTTAAGTGCCTTGCCCAGAGGCACATCGATGTGTGTCTGGAGGAAGCTGGAATCAAACCCACAACTTTCAGATTGCAAGAGTCAGTTGCCCCAGTGGTATACAGCTTTAATGTAAATCTATTATCTTACTTGATAAACATTACATTTTCAAGTGTGTGAGAAAAGTGAGCTAAAACCTGTGAATTCAGTTTATCTATGTAGCGCCAATTCACAGCAGACATCGTCAGGTAATTCCGTTTAGTTAGGTCTTATTTCTACAAAAACCTCTGTTGCAAAATAAGATTTTACTATATTTGTGGATTTTCAGTGATGCAAAGAGAGACAGCTCTGTAATGTTGGGCTGTTTTGCAGAAATTGTTTTATTTCACAAAAAACATTTTATTCCTACGACAGTTAAAGTTTCTGTTTTGCTGGAAAGTAGAACAAATATGATTTGTTATTTATAAATTTTAAGTCGATTTAGATTTCTCTAAGAAATCAAAATCAACAAAACTCAGTATTGACACATCAATACTGAGTTTATAAAATCTGTGATTTAGACATCCGCTACTGCTGATCGGTGCATCTGTACTCTGAAGGACGACAACTTTGACATCAAATGAGTAAAATTACAACTGGGCAAAGATTTTGAGGTAGAACGATGGTTTCAAACAACAGCTTTAGCAGGCTCAAAATGTTTATCATTGGTCCAACATATGGAAAAATAACACCTTTCCTAAAGTCTTAAACTGCTGGATGTGTATAACATCAGCCATGTCCAATAGCTGTATATCAGCTAAAAGTGACAAAACACATGTAGGTATGTAACATCTGTGTTTCCATGTTGAGAAAGGGTCAAAAAGAGGGAGGAAGATATTCCACTGAACCAAGCTGCAGTATCTGGCATGTCCACAAGGGGGCTCTGTTGTATTTCTGAGGGTTCAGCGCGCAAACCTGAACCTTTAAACAGAGTCTTGGGGTTATATCACTATTTGTTTCTTTATTTTCCAAAGCAGTAATTTCATTTTAATTACAAACATGCTCTTTTCAGACGGAACCACTTTTCAACACTACATCTGCAACTTTCCAGTTATATATTTTTTTAGACCAGTGAAGTTACACACTTTAGACTGACATCAGTTTACTTGAGCTGTGCAAAATATGATTTGCAAAAGGATTTTCTTATCACCATTTTATGGACCTAGAACTTGAAGCGACTGCTAAAATCTTTACAATAGGTAGAACCTTGCTGAAATTCCTCTGTGTCCAAATAAATGCATGCTAGATACTGTAGAGCACAATATCAAACTGGATCAGCAAAGCAGATCCACAGAACATGCAAATACATTATGAACCTAAAAAATCTGTAAAAGCATGTAACTCACCCTGCATGTTTTGTCATTGGAAACGAGAGCGAAACAGAGAAGGCAGCGCACTGAGCGGCACTGCACACTTTACAAGCTACAGAAACTCTGGGCAGCTGTGGTGGAGCACAGCAGAGTCACATGGACTGTATAAAGAGAGAGAAAAAATAAAAACTACAGGAATCCTTTGACTCTATGTTTGCCACTATGAGGCTTCTCGAGTTTTAAAATGTTTTTCAGATAGAAACTCTTTCCTACCAAAGTTCTCAAACGTTAGGCTATTTGCTGTATCTTTCCAAAGCTTTAAGTTAGTGACTGTTACTCACTGACTGAAGTGATGTTTAGTGCATAAAAATGTTAGAGGGGAACAGTTTCCTGTGCAGAGCATTCTAGCAATTTTTGCAACTTGTGAAAATATTTCCACCAAGCAATCTGCGTCACACAACAATGATAAACTGACTTCTAGTAAAAGAAAAGACCCAGTAGTTGAAAATGTTCTCGAATCAGTGTTTTTAGGGCAACTTTAATTAAAACTGCAGTAAAGAAATGTGAAAATGTGTTGCTTTATTTGTAATAAATTAAAATATGCAGTTTTTGCATGTACACAGACATTTGAATGTCTGTTTGAATACGTATTAAGATTTATATTGAGGAATATATAAATGCATCCATGCATTCTTAGTTCCTGTGTGTCTTGACAAAGTTTATTTGCATGTGTTACTGTGGTTTGAGGAAGAATAAAGCACAAGATTCCCTCTATGTCTCTTCGTCAGGCTAATTTTAGTACAAGCTGTGGCGCTGCCAGGAAATGATCAACCGTGACTTTTTATTGCAGGGCCATGGTCATTCTTCCAGAAACAGGAAATACATCGGTCAGGGCTCACAGCTTCTTCCAAGCACACACAGATCAACCTTTCGATTGGGCTCGACTGCTTTCTCTGCTCAGTCAGCACAGACAAATACTGGCTTTTAAATCTAAAGCTTAACAAATATTGAGATTGTTTTATCAGCTTCCACATGATTCCAGACGTTATGCCAGTGTAGCTGGGGTTGACTAAAGGCTCCTATCAGCAGCTCCCTCTTAAGCATAAATTTCCTCTTGCTCTGTTAATATTGGAGTCATGCTCAGAAAAGACAGAAAGTAGAGTCTTGCACGAAAGAAATTCAAAATCCAGAGAACAGGAAAAACTGCTAATTCACACCTTTTTGCCACATCTCACAAATTAAAACCTACAATTGATAAAAGCTAACAGCATCAGGACATTGATGTGATTCATTTTACTCTTTTTGTAGAATAATATAAAATTCATATACTTTGTGCACATTAATGCATTCTTTATTAATATATTTCAGTGTAATGGGTGTGTCAAGGTAGGTTTTTCAGCATTTCAGCCAGTAGTATGCCAGCTCATTCAACAATCAAGAAAAAAAAGCATGTGATTCTTGGAATAAACCCAAGAATGACCTTTCATACCTGTACCGGTGCTTCCTGGACCGGGAACGACTCCTGGACCGCGATGAGGAACGGGACCTTGATTGGGACCTCGAACGGCTCCGAGATCTTGACCTGGATCTTGTTGACCTGGACATCGCTGCGCTCAGCCCACCTCAGGCTGTCACACAAAAAGGATGGTAGGGAGAAAAATACATGAGGAATCAGGGCACTCTTTAAACAAAACCCTAAAATATTTCTAAATATAATAAAACCGCCTTTTCAAAGCTGAAGTAACAGCATAAAGGGAAAAAAAGACAATTTTAAAGCTGAATTCCATGAAAGTATCATGAATCATCCAGAATGCAGGTAAAAAGCAGACCTGATGCCAATGTTGAGCAAAGAAACACAACAGCTATGATAAAGGAGGGAGGGAATATATAGAGCATGACATGAAACAAAGGTTGTTTTATTTAGTTGCAGATCATTTGCATAGAGGGCTGTCTCCTGTCAGTGACCTGACTTCTTGTCTCGTCAGTCTACAAAACCAGTAATATGACCACAAGCTTTATGGATTTTGCATTATTCACTGCAGATAAGCGCAGCTACAGGACAGCTGGCCAGCAAGGTCAAACATTCTGTACTTTCTTTTAATGTTTATACATATGAGTTTAATTTCTCTAGCCTGCTCACCTGTACCTATATTGTAAATTCACTAT
Source organism: Crenichthys baileyi (assembly GCA_036173005.1). NCBI lineage: Eukaryota > Metazoa > Chordata > Actinopteri > Cyprinodontiformes > Goodeidae > Crenichthys > Crenichthys baileyi. Next base: position 220,214 of record JAHHUM010002330.1, read on the forward strand.
TTCTAAGATCCCGCTCTAAAAGTATAACCAATTCATTTGTGAATCAGTAAAAAGTATGGCTAAATGTGAGCAGATGTTGTTTTAAGGTAGTTCTAAAAATCACTGTAAATTGTATGCCTTGGCTTTGTTAAACTCAGCCCTGACAAGGTCAAAGGCACATGTTTAACACTCCCCTCACCACCACAGTGCAAAAGCCTTATTTTGTAGTCCTGTGCAGTTTGGTTGGAGTTAATAATCTGCTGTCATTCGGCTATCAGGGAGAAGTTTTCCTGGACTTGCCTTGTTGCCTGTGAGGACTTTTAACTACAAAATTTGTACCTCATGTCTCCCAGGGCTTTCTATTGAGACCCCAAAATTGTACTCTAGCAGAGTAAGACTTTCTATTTCTTGCCAATGTCCACAGGGCATTATACGTGAGGAATAATTGAGAGTCCATGCAATCCAGGGATCAAAAAATTGATCTCTTCCTATTAGATGCATCTTCGGGGATTTTGGAGGCAGGATATTAAAGAATACACGTGGAAAGGGTTTTAAACACATCGCGCACAAACGCATGGTGGTCCTGCTGTGTATTCTTGTTAACTGTTTAGGTGAAGAACTGAAACAGTTCTGTTGTCCCCTTCCTCCAACTCAAGCTCACTGAACTTTCCACTCCAGTTGTAGCTTGAGGATTGGTGTTTTTGGCTCTTGGAGTGTAATTTCCTGCACAAAAGCCTTTAACAGACGGCCCCTTTAGCTAACTGCAGAATTCAATAACTGGCAGTCAGATGTAGTCCTTTGCAGTATAAATGAAAAAATTCCTAATTTTTGCATTACTATCTGACAAAGACATATATTTGCAATTTATTTTTCATGTACTCTTGTGCTTGCATATCTAATTGTACTAGGTGGGTCATCATCATTTGAGCATTTGCCCTCTGCAATTACCCCTTATTATATTATTTATGTTCAGGCGCCACTTTTCAAAACATGCAGTTGTTAACAAATAGAAATGAGCACATGCAATTAAATGGATGTCTTAGGAAAATCAAGATGTTTTAGCAAATGTGAAAAGGACTTATTTGTTTTTTTTTTGTTTGCAGTGGATCTCATCTCAGAAGTCTTCCATGGATGCCATTTTTTCCCAGTCTTATTAACACTCACCTTAACTGAGGCGAATTAAGTTTCAGAGGTTGTTCTGGGGTCTTTTGTGACTGCCTGGATGAATCATTTATGTGCTTTTGGAGTAACATTTTATAGGCTGGCCACTGCTGGGAAGATTCACCACAGTTCCATGTTGTAGATAATGGCTCTCACTGTGGTTTGCTGCAGTACCAAAGCCTTGGAAATGGCTTTGTAACCCTTACCAAACTGATAGATGTCAGTGACTTTGTTCTTAATTTTCTTTAGATTAGTGCTTGATGTGTTTTTTAGCAGTCTTTTAGCCTACTTCTTGTTGCCAAACAACATGTTCTGTTTATGTGATTTCTTGATTCCACAAGTCGGACAATAGTAGTGTCTGGGTGTGGCTAGTTAAACTGAACTCACCACTCAAAAAATGTGGTTAATCAGTTAATTCCTGAGTTATTAAGGAGTTAGCCTTTTTTCACACAGAGCAATGTTAGTTTGAATACCTTTGCTCCACTGATAAATAGCATGAAAACTGCATTTGGCATTTACTAAGGCATCTATCTGAATTTATAAGGTGGTGTGAAACATTGTGACAAAATATCAAAACAGAAGAAAACTGTAAAGGGAGGGGGTCACTTTTTCACACCACTGTACATAAATTGTGCCACATCACAACAATCTCATCTTGTGGCTCTGTGCAAACATATGAGTCCAGTGCAAATCTTACTAAACACAGTTTTCTTTTTTTATCTGAGGAAAGTGTGAAGCCCAAATCTAACCACTGTTCTCCCTTGTACAATGCATAGTGTATTTTGGGTAGTAGCACGACCAACTGCTGAAGAGGAGGCAGGCTGACGGGGGAAGGACACACACAATGTGGTCGGCTTGGAGACTGCGCAATTACAGGGCTAGCCTGGTGAGGCTAAGAGAGGGATTACAACTAGGGTTGCAACTAATGATTATTCAAATTTGGGGTTTCCCTAATAACATGGATGTTTTTTCACCTCTTTTTAAATGAAGTTAACAATAAAAAAGGCCCTGCATTGGCTGCTGTAGCTTCTTCTTCTAAACGTGTCTCGTGACCTGCTCTACTTGCTAACAACTGTCGGTGTAGGGCAGAGATGCCCAGCTAAGAAATTTTTCATTAGACTTTACAACATTCAAACAAAGCCCTAAGTTTACCAAGAAGAAGAAAACTTTTGCTGTAAGTTTACTTAGAATGACTAGAACTCATCTTAAAATAGGTTTGGATTCAAATTAACACAAAGTCACATCCAAGCAGAGAGCAAACATGCTAACATTAGCCTAGCACGTCAGAAAATTGCTCTGGATCAGTTTGGATGACTGTAGTTGGATATGTTTAGAAATAAATATTAAAGTAACTTTCTTGACTTGGGCTGCACGGTGGCGCAGTTGGTAGCACTGTTGCCTTGCAGCAAGAAGGTCCTGCATGGAGTTTGCATGTTCTCCCTGTGCATGCGTGGGTTCTCACCGGGTACTCCGGCTTCCTCCCACAGACCAAAGACATGCCTGTTGGGTTAATTGGCCTTTAAATTGCCCTTCGGTGTGTGAATGAGTGTGTGCATGGTTGTTTGTGTGCTGCCCTGCGATGAACTAGCGACCTGTCCAAGGTGTACCCCGCCTCCCACCCATAGACTGCTGGAGATAGGCACCAGCTTCCCACTATGGAAGAAGCGGTATAGATAATGACTGACTAACTGACTTTCTTAACTAATGTTGGGGTAGCATATTAAGACTGACCTGTAGATTTGCCTATCTTTAAATAAGTAGGACTGGTACTGGGGACCAAACAAAATGCTGATGGAGACATTTCTAGTCTTCAAATAAACATTTGTGCTTCAGATATTTGATACAGCTGAAAATAGCTCTTTTGAAACTTTTTAATTTGTCAGATACCTCACACAAGCTGCAGTAGGTAAAGTTGGACTAAAGTTAAGTCAACTTGTACAACTTCTTCAATTTAACATGACCTTTGCTCTGTCAATTTGTGTGGAAGCTTTGCAAACAGTTCAGAACCTGTTGCTAACGCTACAGGCCGACTGCTCGCTTGATGACCAGCTGCAGCTGCCTTTGTGCTCCTCACTGTGTGGTCAGCAGCCTGATTACTGAGAAGAGCTTGAGTCTTTGTCAATCACTCGCTACTTGATTTCTACACACCAATGAGCTCACTGACACAAATTCACTTAAATTCAAAAGTACTCTCATTTTACTTCTGCAGATCCTTCATTGAGTGACATTTTTTCAATGTAAGGTCCGTCATTTTCCCACATCCACATCTAGACCTAATCACAAAATTGCCCCTTTCCCAGCCTTGTTTGTTTCAAAAGTGGAATTTGACTTTTTAGCTCATACACCAGCTTTTCAAGTTTGTAATAAATACAAAGAAAAGAAAAGATATATTTTACATCCATACTAAATACACACCATACCGTCCTTTTGATGTCTTTTTTAACTACAACAAATCTAAAACAGGAACAAATACCTATTTACAGAAGTGTGAACCTAGAAATGCAGCATATATAGTGGCTGGATAAGCAATTGGCAATCAGCGATATCTTGTACCTTCAACATAGTCAAACTGAGATCAGGATACACTTGCACACATCCACACACTCAATTAGGACTCCCCTCGGAGTAGACAACGGCAGCTGTGTAATCCCCAGCAGCTGTTTATCTCATGTAAGGGCAAAAACGGCTTCGATCAACAATGACCCTGCAACCTAATACGCCTCTCGAAGCTTTTGAGGAGAAACTCTCCACTCCATCAGTCAGTCTATCATTAAGGCTGGGATGCCTGAGTGGCAGCTGGAATCACATTTGCTATCTATATGCGCCCCAAGACACCTCGCTCGCCATTTCAGAAAAGCCACAGCAACTGTCACTGGCACATTTAGCTGTTGAAATGTAGCAGACTTTTTGTATTCCCCGAAGACACTTCAGTACAAGCTGAAGCTGTTAGACAAGCCACTGGCAGCATTGCGTGATTTAAAATATACTTCCATTGGTTAAAAAAATACTGATATTCTGAGAACAGCTGACATGTTTATCGTCAGCGAGTTACAGTAGCTTCAAGATGGACAACTGGGAGATCAGCAGAAGCATCAGTCAACTAAAAAACATCAGATAACCTCCTTTTACCTCAGCAACACCCAGATTACAGCAAGACAGCCTGTGGCTCTTTTTACTGTCTATTTTCACATTTTTGACAATAATCAGGAGTTAACTGCCACCGCATAGTTTTTTTAAAGCCCTTGTGAGCGTAACAGAGGCATCCTGACACCGACATACTCTTCAGCTGTCTGTCAGCACCACATTTGAGGACCTCACTTGCGCACAAGGTGGAGCTCCTCAGCTGAAGGTCCTATCTATTTTGAGTTTGTCAAATTTATGACTTGTATATGTTTCTAAACCACACTCTGTTGTGTGCTTTAATGTGGTGTGGCATCTTTGCATAAAGCCAGATAGGCACCATATTTGATCATTAGGACTGCCACAATATGAAAATTTATTGGAATTTGTTCACCATGGAGGCACTTGCTTGTTTTGAGAGGACTGTGAAAAAGAAATGAAAAAGAATAGGGGACATCAGTATTTCTTCAACAACTAGATGCTTCAACCATGATCTCAAGGCCAATACCAATTTCAAGCTTTCTTTGACGTCTATCCAAACAGTTCGGATTTTAACCAATTCCATTTCTTCATCTAAATATAAAGAAATAGAAGAAATTTCTGGCCTATACCAATTTTTGACTTTCTTTGGAGGTCTGACCTGCAGATTCCGATTTTGAGCTTTTTTTTGTATTCTAGGTATTAGCAAAAAAAAAAAAAAAGCATGTGTCTATATGTTTACTAAAACAACAAAATATACAGAGATGAGGCTTTTCTCGGCTAATACCATTTTCTTTTTTTTAGATCTGACTTTTCCATGTCTATTGTGAAAAATCATATTTATCTATTTAAGGATTATATTAAAAACTAAATTGCATTCTGTTGCATTTAATAATGCAGGGGGACCTGGTGATCAAGAAAAAAATGGTCCTTTTTCCAACTTCAGGAGGATTTATTGGTACATCTCTAAAAATAACACAGATGTGGTCAACACTGTTGTGGCAACAATACTCCCACCAGATTCCCCTTCAAGCTGAATTATTCCATATGTGCTTCCATAATGCCTACGTGGGGAAAAATAAACTTCAATGAGTTAAAGTGCCACTTCAGTACAAGTCAGGCACACCCTTTTGTTGTTTCTGTGTGTACTTCTCGTGCAGATGATGTTTGCAAAAGAGGATCGACCTCAAGGCCATATCCTGCAGCCCAAGGATGCATAAAGCTTTCATATGTTTTCCACTAGAAGCAGATTCAGCCTGGGTTCGGGCAACCCAAGCAGATGAGTATTTTATGCATGTGTTGGCAGGCTTGGTTAAGGGTTTTGACTGTTCACTGTAGGTGGAGGAAGAACTTAGTGAAGCCTGTAATCACAACATTCTTTAACTGGGCTAACCACCAAGAACAGCAGCCATGTAACTAGGTAAAATAAACAGCTCATGTTGCTATAAGCTCCCATCTGCATCCTCAAGTGATCAGGGGGTGCAACGCGGAAACTGTTGAATGAAACTTATTGGGAACTCTGGTAAAGAACTTGCCAAAACCTAAAGATGGTTAAAAAATTTCCTGAGCCATTCGTCTTCCCACTTGGTGTCCATTGATGCCATTAGGGAGATGAGACACTGGCATAATGTGTAAATAAAATGATCCCACCCTGTTATGGTACAGATTTAATTAGTTATTTCAGTTTACTGTAACTTCCTTTAACTTGCAGAAAGAAACTGCCTGCATAATGTCTGCTTAAATAATGAAATTCCCACCCGACTTCCCCTTTTAAAGTAAAGCCTGTCATTTAATGATAAAAACAATTTTCACAGTCGTTAAACCCGAAAGGAAAGAAAGTAACCACCTACCGGTCGGCTTTTTGTCGGTCGGTACCGCCGCGTCACATCCACTCGTCCTGGTGTAAAATGGAACAAATTGTAAAGCCAGTTTCACGTCCGCGTCTGTGCTGCTCTGCCCAACTTCTCACTGTGAGCCTGACTTGACTGAGGTCTGCGGTGCTGACAGAAAAAAAGGGGGTGTGACAGCGACAGCTCCTTGATGCTCGTAGGTTCGTGTTTCCTTCCGCCTTCCCCGCTCTCTCCGTCTGTGGGACTCTGACTTACCGCCTTTTACCGGCGCGACGCAGACAGCAGGCACGAGCGCAGGTCACGAGCCGCAGAGCAGATCAGTCCACTTAAAACTACAGGTGTGTCTCAATAAAGCAGAATATTACTGAAGAGTTATACTTAGCAGTTCAAAATCCAAAAAGAGAGACTCATTGCACACTTAATATACATGTTGATGATTCTGGCTGACAGCTATCAGGCTTTAAAACATTTAACAGCTTTTACGTTTAAGATTATATGTTTTCACTGAACATTAAAGATCGAGGTGCAGAGGCAACACATTTAAGACGCTCGATGGCCATTGTGAAGTTTCCACCGTCTGTGATGCTTTTAGGCAGTCCTGACATCTGCTGGTCCACTGAGTTTTATCAAATCCAGAGTAGGTCTACCAGGAAACTGGAGAGAGCACTTTGCTGTACCTTATGCTGAGGAACTTTATGGAGATGCTGACTGCATTTTCCAGCTGCCCACTGTGCCAAAAGTACAGATTCACAGCTGGTTCATGGCCAGGTATCACTGTGCCTTGTTGGACAGTAAATTAACCTGCCCCAGAAAGATTCTGTGAAGTGTTATCAAGAGGAAGATGAGAGACAGCAGACCCTGCAAGGCAGACAAGCTGCTATTGGCAATGTGAGCTTCCCTAACATTTCAACTGTACCACAAAATTGACTCCATGCAATGATGCTTAAGAGTTAATCCTGCAAAAGGAACCACAACCAAATATAAGGTGTATATATTGTATAGTACATGAAGATAACCAAAACTGTTTTATCAAAAATCTTATAGTCTTGGGTGTGACGCGTAGTGGTAGAGCACTCAACCCATATATGAAGGCCTCAGTCCGTGACACAGCTGTTCCAGGTTTGGGTCCCACACCTGGAGGCATGTGCTGCACTTCCTGTCTGCTTACTTTTGAATTACGAAAAATTATTTTGAAAAAATTAAAAAAAAGGTAAAAAAATAATAATAATAATCTTATAGTCTAATGTAAACTAAAATTATCTGTTAACAGAAATAAACTCTTGATACACTGTTTTAAATGAATCCATATAATACAAATGAAACAAATGAACTCTTCAATTATATTTTGATTTGAAATGCACCTGGAAATGGTCAAATGAACAGTCAGAAATCAAAAACTGACAGGGTCAAGATACTGGAAGCAAACAAGATGTAGATTACATACATTTCATAGAATCATACAAGTTTGTCTGTGAAAATGCTGATATTTTGTTTTGGTATTTCTGCAGAAGCATTGTGATTCGGCAATATCTATTCTGCAGTTGGCACCATTTGATAGACAGCTTTTAAAAGAAAAACACACAAAAACATCTCTGTTCCCTCAACCTTGGATTATGCGAAGACCTGAATGCTCTGCAGGCAGACCCAGCCCAGTTTTTGTTAATTCATAATTTTTTCCCTTTTATATTAAATGCCTTAAACATGTTTCCTGTTTAATTACTGAGAATCTGCAATAACTCACTTTTGTTTATATTTTTAAGTCATTAGATCATTTGGTAACCCCTTGGAATTGTCTCCTATTTCTTTATGTAGCCTACTTTAGTGTAACGTAGGTCAAACATGCTCCAGAAGCTACAACAGGTACTTGCTACTGATCCACTGCTGATTCATTATTTTCACTCTTGTGGATACTGTCGACTGAAGCCCCAATTGTTGGGAGACAAACACAGACCTGGAGAAGATCAGTTTAGATCAGGTTAAAGAAGTTGAACTGATGTGGGATCAGTTAAAGGGGATGCCTAGATTCATACCGTTGGTGGAATGTGGTTGTGGTCATTTGCACCTTAAGAAGCTGAATGGAGAAACTTCTATGAATGGAAGCTCCAAACAATTAATTTTACTGGAATGTTTTAGAATTTTAACTAAGACTTCTAAATGTTTCACTATGATGGATTATCGTGGAAAATGTCATAGATTGTATAGTTTCTAATCTCGTCTTATATCATAGTTTTTTCTTTTTTCACAGTGTAAAATTATTCTGTCATTCATGTAAATAAATGACCAAAGTGTGTGCTTTTTGACTGCTTTAGGTGAGCATGCGCCCTCTACTCATCTAAATTACACAACTGTAATATGAAAAACAAAACACTCAAATCAAGAAATATAAAAAATGTTACCAAAGAGCAATGACATTATGTTTGGAAAGCTGAACTCCAGCATCAACACAGAACCCAATGTTCTCCCAAAATAAGTGATGGCAATCTCCAGCTTGAATTTGAGTTTATAATGTGAAGATTTATGTAGCAATTTATGCAGTGTGAAGGAGAAAGACAGGTGAAATGTTGTCCTAGAGCAGTAGGTTGGAGACCTAACAAACTGGCAACCTGTGGAGAGATCTAATAGCATTCTGTCACAATGACGCAAACCCACTATGGGCTGTAAATCCGCTCAATGATGAATTACAGCTTGACAGAAGCTGTTTGAACTTCAAATCACTAAAATTCTGGCAGCATCAAGTTAGATGTATCTTCCTCTCCATTCTATCCAACACTGTTACTCTGAGCACAGGTATACTGTATGTCGCACATGTTCGTCCAAACAGCTGTTTCAACAGAGTAGCCTACTTTATATTAGTCATGCAGTAGTTGTGTCAGGCGTCTTTTTGTATCTAATCAGTCCATGTTTTACTCATCTGTTTAGAGGACATTGTCTTTTATGCCACTGAAACTCAGTCTGTCGGCAGTTAATTTACCCACATGTTTTTTAGTCAAATTAACCTATAGATACACATGTGGTGAATGGATGGGAGAGATGAAATTTGGCTGTAGCTGCAGTCCATCTCTCCTTTAGGCTCAGACATTGAGAAAACAAAAGGTCGCAGTTGAAGCTAATTATCGGGTTTAGACGTGGGAGAATCGACTAAGGAAAGAGGTAAAAACCACCATATAAGACAGAGCTCTCTTACTTTATACACTTTTTGCTCTTGCCTGTTGACTTTCATGGTGCTCATGCATGTTTCCTCATTCAGTTCTTAGCAATGTGGCAAATTTTTTTATCTATTTATACTGCTTTAGAATGAATGCTCATTTTTCTGCCTAGAAATGACACGAACAGTTGACAAAACCCATCACTTATTTGAATAGACAAGCTGGGCCATGTTTTTTTTTCTAGAGAAAGGACACCTTTTAATATAAGCCTCCTCTGTCAAGTGTACATTTGCAATGGAAATCAGTTTCTATCATGAGGTAGTTGCACTTTGGTTGACATTTGACACCATTCTTCCCTTTTTTATTTATTCAAAGTTAAACCTTCAGGAAAATGAAATACTGGAATGAATTTGACCACTTTTTTTCAGACAGAGGACCGACTGCGGTGTTATAGTTTTAAAGTCTGATGCTGAGGTAAAGGTTTTCTACAACTGGACTGACCAAAGAAAATTATTATGCCCACTAAACATAAATGTTTACATGTAAGTTAGCCATTTCCCTATAAGTTTCATGTTTACTAGCAAACCTGGAGATGAATAAGTTTAATAATCGCCAAATTAACTAGTCTTTCTATAGTCAGATTTGCTGATACAAATTCTACATGTGGAACAACTTCACTATATTTGGAAGTACTGTTTAAGAAAATGGTATACTTCTTGTCTGAGGTTATGAAATCACAGTCATCAACAGTGAGCGTTGTGTAATGTCCACTGTGTTTGACTCATCCTGGTGGAAACTCGCGTTGGTGCTCAACAAATCACAAATGTGTAGATGTGATAGGAAATATCAGAGAATGTCCGAATAATGCCAGCTAATGGAAGAATGTAAAATAAAATTAATAAGGGGCTCAGAACTGACCCTTGTGTGATCCCACTGGCCAGAGGAGCAGAGTCTGAGGAGAACTTGTCTGCCCATTAAAAGATCATTCCGAACTTTCACTAAAGCAGTCTTAGTGGAGTGCTGCTTTAGAAAGTCAGACTGAAAAGGATCAGAAATCTGTAACCTATGGGACCAGGATCTGAGCTGGGTTTCAACAATTTTTTATAGTAATTTACTAGTAAAAGGCAGTTTAGAAATAGGACAAAAGTTAGAAATCAAGCTAGCATCAAGATTTTAGGTTTCTTTAGAACAGGGGTTACCTCTGCCATTTTGAAGTAGGATGGAACATAATCGTGTCTTAAGGTGGGTCTAATTACCAGTATTGTCATTAATTAATTAATGACAATACTGATGGACCAATGCAAAACAACACTAAAATGCCCAAAATAGGGCTTGGACCCACCATAGCACTACTGTTTATCATGATGAAAATGTGTTTGGTGCAAGTGTTTCAAGTATGTTGGTGGAAACGTTGCTCCATATAGCAAAGATGACTTCACAAAGGGCATTTATGGTCTGCAACTGTTAGGATTGCGAGATAGAACCCCAGAATGCAGACGAGCAGGCAGCGGGATGGTAGGTGACAAAAGGCTTTAATTAACAAAAACTCACTCATAACAAGAGGCAGGAACAAAACAATAAACGGGCAAGCAGGATAGGCTTGGCATGATCCACCAAACAAGACGTTTTTCTCATCAAAGAATAAAACTATATTATACATTTTAATGTCCAATGTTTGGTGGTCCCTTGCATAGTCCAAAGGGTTTACTGCTTGACTTTTGTTGTTCAGTAATCCTCAAGATCTTTAATAAATTTAAAAGGGCCCTCTCATTGTGTCCAACATTGACAGCAGAAGCAGCTTGCAAGAATAGTTGCTGGTGCAGTTCAACAGTGCTGCATGCAGCCAAGACGGAAGCCATCAGGGGCTAAAGACGGTGTGAATGCCAGACAGAAAAGGACATGAAAGACAGATTTATATGCAGGTATTGACTTTTTAGGGCTATGATCTTAAACGTTTGACCCGCTAATGGACAACATGTTTGACTTTAAATGTAGTTTTCAATAATTTGCCCACTCTATTTTAGTTTTCTCTCTTGCTCTTAATAACTGTTAATAACAGAAAGTGATAGAAATATGATTATAAAAATAATGACTTATTTAAAATGACATTATGACATAAAACTTCTGAAGACAGTTTTAAGGCTGAAAGAGGGTTAGCATGATTTTTCAAACACATTTTATGTGCAAAATTGTTTTGTGCATATGCATTTTCAGTATTGCTGCACAATATGTTATATATAGTACTATACATGTTATATATATTTAAAAGAGAGATTTTTTCATAATCTCACCAGAAAATTGTGAATGGCTCATACCATGTTGAATGAAAGAAAAGAATGAACAACACATAAAGTCTGATGTATTTTAGAATTATTGCTGAAGAACGAAGGGAAAGTAAAACCTTTCTAGCAGAGCTGGGTTTTCAGAAAATAAAGTTGCAGAATTAGCAAGTAGCTGAAAAATCTCATTATGCATGGGCATAAATGCTGTGGTACAGAAAATAGGACACTGAGAGATTGGAATGAATTATAAACACTAAAAAATACTAGCTGCTGGAAAACAATCAGTAACTGTTAGTGTTTGGCAAACACTAACAAATACTAATCATTTAGATTCCTCAACTAAGAAATGGTAAATACACAGTGTACTCAGTTGTCCTTGTTGGTAACACAAACAGCTTTAAAAATGTTTTTTGCCTGCCGCTCAAGGAACCATCTCAACAGAAATTCCCCTTTTTACCCAGATAGGCGGTATTCGTGACAAACTACAGTAGGCAAAATGCATATGAGGTTACAGCTCATGGCCCATTCAAGCATACTTCCTGATATTTTAGAGTTCAAAGTAATGCTTCCAGGAAACTAGTACAGAAAAATAATTAACAGACTGGTCCAAAAATTAACTAAAAGTTGTGAGAAAGCAAAGGTGAGCACCAGTTAGACCTTTAGTTTAGGATGTTATTTCATTTGAAATAATTAACCTTAATCATGTTTAGTATCATTTGCATAACACTGTCAAACATAATTTCAAACAGGAACTACATTACATAGCATTACTACAAATTCAAACCTGCTTTTTTTATGCATATGATAAAAAAACAAGCTGAAGTAAAAGACAGTGTGCATTTATTATTTAATGTTTGGTAATGAAGCAACAATGACAACGACAGAAATATTGAATTTCTTTGTTGCTGGTTGCTTGTTTGGAGCAGAGCTCTACCAGTTCATGTTTAAGCAGTGGGCATCATATTATGCCATATAAATTTACAAAATATTGAAAATGGAAGCCTTCAGTGTCATTTCTCAGTGCAGCAGTCAAACGGTTTACCTGTTTAACACTGTGTTCTCTAACATACAATAAAAACCTGCTTTTCTTTTTCCTTTTTAAGTGACAATTACCTGTAACCTCCTTGGAAGACCCTCTAGCAGCCTGTTTCAGACATGCTTTAAGCTTATTTAAACTTTAGACCTATTAGGTAAAAGCAAACTTCAACGTACTCGTACTCGTCGTCTTCCGCTTATCCGGGACCGGGTCGCGGGGGCAGCAGAGACACCCGAACGTCCTGCTCCCCAGACACCTTTTAGAGCTCCTCCGGGGGGAGCCCAAGGCGTTCCCAGGCCAGCCGAGAGACATAGTCCCTCCAGTGTGTCCTGGGCCGTCCCCTGGGCCTCCTCCCGGTGGGACGTGCCTGGAGCACCTCCTGAGGAAGGCGTCCAGGAGGCATCCGGTATAGATGCCCGAGCCACCTCAACTGGCTCCTCTCGATGTGGAGGAGCAGCGGCTCTACTCCAAGCCCCTCCCGGATGGCTGAGCTCCTCACCCTATCTCTAAGGGAGTGCCCGGCCACCCTACGGAGGAAGCTCATTTCAGCCGCTTGTATCCTGGATCTCGTTCTTTCGGTCATGACCCAAAGTTCATGGCCATAGGTGAGGGTAGGAAGGTAGACCGACCGGTAAATCGAGAACTTCACTTTTTCGGCTCAGCTCTCTCTTCACCACAACGGACCGGCACAGTGCCCCCATTACTGCGGCAGCCGCACCGATCCGTCTGTCGATCTCCAGCTCCATTCTTCCCTCACTCGTGAACAAGACCCCGAGATACTTGAACTCCTCCACTTGAGGCAGGAACTCCCCTCCAACCTGAAGAGGACAAGCCACCCTTTTCCGGTCGAGAACCATGGCCTCGGACTTGGAGGAGCTGATCTTCATTCCAGCCGCTTCACACTCGGCTGCAAACCGCCCCAGCGCATGTTGTAGGTCTTGGCTAGAGGGGGCCAGCAGGACCACATCATCTGCAAAAGGAAGAGACGAAATCCACTGGTCCCCAAACCAGACCCCCTCTGGCCCTTGGCTGCGTCTAGAAATCCTGTCCATAAAAGTTATGAACAGGACCGGTGACAAAGGGCAGCCCTGCCGGAGTCCAACATGCACCGGAAACAGGTCCGACTTAGTGCCGGCAATGCAGACCAAACTCCTGCTCCGCTTGTACAGGGACCGGATGGCCCCTAATAAAGGGCCCCCGATTCCATACTCCTGGAGCACCCCCCACAGGGCATCACGAGGGACACACTCGAATGCTTTCTCCAGGTCCACAAAACACATGTGGACCAGTTGGACAACTTCCCATGAACCCTCGAGTACCCTGTAGAGGGTATAGAGCTGGTCCAGTGTTCCACGGCCGGGACGAAAACCACACTGCTCCTCCTGAAGCCGAGGTTCGACTATTGGCCGGACTCTCCTCTCCAATACCCTGGCGTAGGCCTTACCTGAGGAGTGTGATCCCCCCGTAGTGGGAACACACCCTCTGGCACCCTTCTTATGAAGGGGGACCACCACCCCAGTCTGCCAGTCCAGAGGCACTGTCCCCGACCACCACGCAATGTTGAAGAGGCGTGTCAACCATGACAGCCCCACAACATCCAGAGATTTGAGGTACTCAGGGCGGATCTCATCCACCCCCGAAGCCCTGCCACCGCGGAGCTTTTTAACCCCCTCGGTGACTTCAGCCTGGGTGATGAAAGAGTCCAACCCCGAGACCCCAGCCTCTGTTTCCACCAGGGAATGTGTGATGGCAGGATTGAGGAGATCCTCGAAGTACCCCTTCCACCGCCCGATAATGTCCTCAGTCGAGGTCAGCAGCCTCCCACCCTCACTATAAACAGTGTTGGCGAAGCACTGCTTCCCCCTGCTGAGGGGCCGGACGGTTTGCCAGAATCGCTTCGAGGCCAACCTGTAGTCCTTCTCCATGGCCTCACCGAACTCCTCCCAGGCCCGAGCTTTTGCCTCTGCCACGGCCCGGCTGTGGCACGCTTGGCCTCACGGTACCCGTCAGCCACCTCAGGAGTCCCACAAGCCAGCCACAGCCGATAAGACTCCTTCTTCAGCTTGACAGCATCCCTTACTGCCAGTGTCCACCACCGGGTTCTGGGATTGCCACCACGACAGGCACCGCAGACCTTACGGCCGCAGCTACTGGCAGCAGCATCGACAATAGATGCGGAGAACATGGTCTACTCGGACTCTATGTCTCCAACATCCCCCGGAATCTGGTCAAAGCTCTCCCGGAGGTTGGAGTTGAATACATCTCTGGCCGAGGGCTTGCCAGACGTTCCCAGCAGACCCTCACTATGCGCTTGGGCCTGCCAAGTCTGTCCGGCTTTCTCCTCCTCCAGCGGATCCAACTCACCACCAGGTGGTGATCAGTGGACAGCTCAGCCCCTCTCTTCACCCGAGTGTCCAAAACAAAATTGATCATTGACCTCCTGCCTAGGGTGTCCTGGTGCCAAGTGCACTGATGGACACCCTTATGTTTGAACATGGTGTTCATTATGGACAATCCGTGACTAGCACAGAAGTCCAATAACAAAGCACCACTTGGATTCAGATCGGGGAGGCCATTCCTCCCGATCACGCCTCTCCAGGTGTCACTGTCGTTTCTCACGTGGGCGTTGAAGTCCCCCAGGAGAATAATGGAGTCCCCGGGAGGGGCACTATCCTCTTTGCACCCTTCCTTGAACCGCCACCTTAACGTGGTGGAGGGGTTTGAGTGCTTGAATGATCCTAGAGGCTACGTTGTCTGGGTCTTAAATGCCCCTGGTAGGGTCTCCCATGGCAAACAGGCTCTAGGTGACGGGTCAGACAAAGAGCGGTTCAAGAATCCTTCATGAGGACTACTACATCGAGGCACGGGACGTTGCCCGATACGGCGGAGCCAGGGTCCCACCCTGGAGCCAGGCCTGGGGTCGGGACTCGCTGGAGAGCACCTGGTGGCCGGGTTGCTCCTCGTGGGACCCGGCCGGGCCAAGCCCGAACGAGAGACGCGAGGCCATCCCCCAGTGGGCCCACCACCTGCAGGGGGAACCGTGAGGGACCGGTGCAAACTTCAACGTATTTTATGGAATTTATATTGTAGAACGATTAAAATGGTGCATAATTGTGAAATAAAAGGGAAATGAGTAATGACTTTCAAAATCTGAAAATTGTGGCATGCATTTGTATCTAACCCCCCTGGATGAATACTTTACAGAACCACTTTTTAATTACAGCTGCAAGTCTTTTGGGGGATGTCTCTAATAGTTTTGCACAATAATGGAGAACTTTCCCCATTCTTCTTTACGAAATCTCTCAAGCTCAACTGAACTGGATGGAGCGCAGCAGTGTCTTATTTGGATTAAGGTCTGGGCTTTGGCTGGGACATTCTAACACATTCATATAGTTGAATACAGTTTGATCACCATTCAACTGCAGCTCTGGTTGTTTTTGGAAGATGACCTTTTACTCCAGTATAAAGTCTACTGCAGCCTTTAACAGGTTGTTCCCTTTCAGTCGATTCACTCAGTACAACACATGAGTATGGGATCTCACCCCCTGCATGTCCTGGCTGAAGCCACCTCTAATCAAGCCTCCTAGGCAAATGCATAAATGGCGACAGGTGACAGGCCTGCACCATATACCTATCTGTCATTGCAGTCATTACTCAGTTCTTGCGCTCTTCACCTCGCTAAGAACACCTCTTTGAGTCAGGCTAGCTAGCTGCTGCTGGTTAGCTCTGTGTTTCTTTTCGAAAGTCAACTTGGAATTAGTTCAACTGCTTTTGTTGGAGTTAATCACTGTTGCCTGCTGGTAAGTGTGTTTGCCCACGAAGCGCTAATTTCAAGCAGTTCGGTCTGGCTTTCGTGGTTCGGGATGAGCACAAGCTAACACAAGCGAAGCAGAAGTCGTCTATTCGTCCCTGTCCACAGGGATGCGGCTTTTCGATTCATGAGAAGGACCAGCATGAGGCTTGTCCCGTCTGTCTCACGATCCTTCACGCTCGCAGAGCGTTGGCGGAGCCCAAAGCATGTGCGTTCTGTCGCCAGCTTCGTCGCTCGACCCTGGAGAGACGGGTTAAATTCCTTGAAAAGGTGCTGGGAGAGGCTGCTGTCTCACGGCTAGACCCACTGCTCTCCGAGTCGGGAAATCCGGTTTCATCCGATTCCGATGAGGACGGTTTTTTGGTCAGAGTCCCTGCTTCCAGCTGGGGTGACCATATGGAGAATGTGGATGGGTTAGCCGATAATGAAGGTGCTCGGTCTCAGCTTCAACAAGAACCCCTTCAGGGAGAGGAGGACATGCTGGACATCGGTTTGGACATTCATGGCCTGTCCGATGATGAGGATGAGTCTCTGCCGGGTCAGGCTACTGCTGCTGCGCCAGCAGGCCTGGGCGACAAGTCTTTTTTCTCCCTTTACCGTTGTGCAGCTGATACCCTGGACGTGGAATGGCCCTCCCCACCTCCTGCGGAGAAGCCATCACAATTCGTCGGGTTTTATCTCCCCTCGGAGCCGGCACCGTCTACCCATGTTCCCAGACTTTGTTTCTGAGTTGACGTCTTCGTGGAAAAAGCCACTGTCCACCCCCGTCACGGTACCGGGTTATGGACACCTGGAAGGTGCCGAAAAAGCCGGACTTGTGAATATCCCGCTTATGGAACTGTCTTTGGCGGCATATCTGGCCCCATCCCAAAATCATGGTGTGGGTGGTCCAACATCGCTTCCGTCTAAGCATTGTAGGTTCTCCGCTGCTCAATTGGACAAAATCTCTAGAACTCAAGCGACCACCATTCGTGCCCTGAGCTCCATTACCATGCTGTAGACATACCAAGCTATGCACCTGGCGGAGCTTGGAGCCCAAACAGCCCCGGAGAGCCCTCCGATGCCACCCTTGAATGAGGTGAGGATCACCCCTGATTACATCCTCCATGTATCCCACTGTGCAGCGCTTTCCCTGGGCAGAGGGATGGCATCAATGGTGGTTGCACAAAAGCACCTGTGGCTGATGCTCTCTGACATCCCGTATAGGGACAGAGCCTTCTACCTGGATCAACCGGTGGTAGCCGATCGGCTGTTTGGGCAATCCCTCAACGCCATACAGGCAAAATCCGAGCAGAGAAAAATGCAGTCGCAATCAGGCTTTACCACTACTCCCACCGAAGAGGATGTCCGTAGAGGACGCAGCCCGTGAGCTTGAGCCCTCAGATTTCACAGCCACAGAACCACGGCCAAGCTCCCCGAAAGACGGCCTGGAGCTGGGGTCCTCCTCTGGGATTCCAAAGGGAACCAACATCCCGGAAGAAGAAGACACAGTCCTCCTAGCTGTGGGACTCAAGATCCAGGGGTCTCAGGAGCAGGGAGACATGTTTGCAATTTTTCACCGGCTACTGCCCAAAAGATGTTTTGCTGGTGTTATTCAGTATCCCAGTCCCAAGAGGCACTGTGTTCCCCCCACACAGTCTCCAAGTCAAGTTTATTTATATAGCGCTTTTCAGCAACAAGGCACTCAAAGCACAATTTCCCCACGAACACATTTGCACTAAAAACCCCCAGTTTGGGTGTGTTGAATGTTTTTCTGAGCACTACAGTTATTCCAATTGTTTGTACGTATGCTCCAAACGTTTCAATAAAGACATCTTTTTCTATGAAAATGTTGTGATTATGAATATATTATTTAATGTTTAATATTAATATTTTATTAATATGAATAATATTTCGGTCTGTTAAGCGTTGTCCTGTGAATACCAGCCCAATAAGGCAGTGGCATTAGGACAAATTGAAAAGGATGAGCCAAGCTCTGGCATTATTGAACAGGACAACTCTGTACACACACAGAATGAATTCACACAATTTCTTAAATATTTTTTTTTAACAAAAACAAGTCAACTCAAAGTCAAACATATTTCAACCAACAAACTCTACTATGTTAAAATAACCCAACTAAACTACTGAGCAAAATGAAAGAATGAAGAAGACTAATGGTCTATGTACAATATAAACAAGTGAATCAAAGATGGGTGAAAACCATGACCAAAAGAGTGATGCAATATTACCATGCACTATTTATGTTTGAGAACCAAGGATTATCTTGAAGAATCTGGAAATGAAGTTAAGTTAGTTCCAAGACTAACTTAGGCAATAACTGGTATACCTTCTGGATGACTAATTCTCAATGGTGTTTAATTAGCTGCCTTTATTTATTAAAATAATATTTAAAGAAATTTTATTAAAGAAATGGTAAAATATTTAGGGAAATATTATTTTAGATAAAAACCAAATATTTCTGGATAAATGGGTCTTAATGGTGTTTACTTAGTTATCAAGTTTGGTAAAATTATACTTAGGGAAATATTATTTCCTAGAATGAAAACTAGCAACCTTTTTGGGTACATGAACTTGAGCTAACTCAAAGTAGGCAGGCACTTGTTCTTAGCTGTTAGCGGTTAGAGCTAACAAAAGACACTTGTAGCTTATCATCAGAATCAAACACACCTTTAAAACACCACTAATAAAATGGTTGAAATGCTTAAGCGTGGATGGCGCGTTATAGCGTTATAGCGTTATAGCAGCTCAACTGCAGGTTACTGCTGTAGCCACGGTGATGCTGTCCCGTTGTCCTTCCTTCAGACTGGGAAAAACTGCTCCACTCGGCATTGTAGAGACTGGGTCTCTGCTGGGAACTCTCTGGAATACAGTTTGCTTCTGTAGACCTCAGAAAGAAAAGAACCTTAGTTACCCCCGTTCATGAATTAATACCGGATACACAAACAGTAATTCATTCCTACTTAACTTAGTGCATATGATCGCATGATCGTATGACACTCTTGGATCCAGTTTGAAGAGTTATGTCTGTTTGCCAGCAAAGAGACATTAGCGCGCTGTGTCTCTCCTTCCAGTTACGCTGGGGAACTGCGTGGAAGAGGTCAGTTTGTTGGCGCGCAGAGTTTTTATTCCAACAGTGATGTCACAGGAAGTCCGCTGTTATTCCCTTCTTGTTCCTGGTTGTGCTGGAGGTAGGTTAATACGATTTATTTTGAAAGTTCCAGAAAAGTTCTTACTGGCCTTTAATGTTGTAACCCATGGCTGGGGTCCCAACAAAAAAAAGTTGAAATCAAATGGCTGCAGGCAACAGCCAAATGAGGCTGCACCTTTCTTGCACGCTGGGAGAGGGCCGCACCTTTCCGCCAACAGTGCTGCAGGCACAGGTCCTGAACAAATACCTCTGAACATACAAGTTCAAAATGTTAACACTCAAGCAGCTTCTGAGTGCCATCAGCCCAGGTGATTGGTTTGCTACGATCGACCTAACAGACGCTTATTTTCGATACACCCAGACCACAGACAGTTTCTGAGATTCGCCTTCAAGGGCAGGGCTTACGAGAACCTTGTACTGCCTTTAGGTCTGTCTCCAGCACCTCGCACCTTTACAAAATGTGTGGAGGCAGATCTAGCACTCTCAGAGAAACAGGCCTCCGCATTTTAACTTATCTGGATGACTGGGCTTTAATAGCCAGTTCCAGAGAGCAGGCGACTCGGGTTGCGACTCTGTCTCGGGTTCTGTCACACATTCAGGCCCTAGGATTTTTGGTAAACTCGCTGATCTCAAGTCAGCAATATTCATTTCTCGGTCTGGAAATATGCTCCCTGACGAGCAGGACACGTCTTTCTGACCAAAGAATGGCAGCATTTCACCGCTGCCTCGCTCAGTTTCAGTTGGGACACAAACTGCATTTCCAGACTATCTTACAACTGAGGTATGATGGCATACATGATTGCAGTAGTACCACTCGGTCTACTGAAGATGCGCCCGTTCCAACTGCCTGTATGTCGGCTCTCCACCCTTGGCGGGAACCAGGTCTGTTGTGCCGAGGTTCACCAAAAGGGAGGGTAACCTTTTGCAAGGTGGTATCCACAGATACCTCTCTGAGGGGCTGGGGGGCGCTGTGCGATGGCATGGCAGTGAGGGGGGTTTGGACACCAGTACAATCCAAACTCCACATAAACTACCTGGAGCTCTTAGTAGTTTCGCTGGCTCTGCAACATTTCTGCCAGGTTCTGTCAAACCAACATGTTCTGGTCAGGACAGACAACACCACTGTGATTTTATGCATAAACAGACAGTGAGGGACTTTTTCACTTCCTCTCCTGAAGCTATCACACACTCTCTTGCAGTGGTGCAGCATAGACTTTCTGTCTATCAGAGCTACTCATGTCCCTGAACGACTGAATCTGGGTGCAGATTTGCTCTCCAGAGGTGGATCTCGGGTGAGAGAGCGGAGGCTTCACCCCTCCGTGGGGGCACAGATATGGGACACAGAATGAATCTGTGTCAAATCCTGCATTAGTTCCAAACTGTTACCGCAGTCTCTGCAAAACCTGTATTTCATCTTCTTTTTCCTGCTGCAAAAGGCATATTTGACAACAGCAGTAGATCTTTTTGCCACCAGAGCCAACACCCACTGTCCTCTGTTCTTTTCCCATACAGATCAGGATGCTCCACTGGGAGTGGATGCCCTGGCCCATCCATGGCCCAATGTACTCCTGTATGTATTTACCCCAGTGGAAATGCTACTACCTGAACTGTACCCTGCAAACAGGGTCTGTCCATAATTTTGGTCCCTCCCCGTTCACTGGGATCTCCTCACTCAGGCAGGGGGGGGGGATATTTCATCCACATCCGGAGCTGTGGAAGCTGCATGCCTACCTGCTGAGAGGTCCAGCTTATTAGGCAAAGGTCTCCCCCCTGCTGTGGTGACAACAATCCAGAATGCGAGAGCATCCTCCGCTAGAGGCTTATACACTTACAAATGGCAAGCTTTTGAGCAGTGGTGTGAGGACAAGCACATTATTCAAGGCTATTTCTCTAGCTTACGGAGGCTATTTCTCTAGCTTACGGCAGCAGGGGTCTCCCAATGCCCCGTAGTATGAGGGCTCACTACACCAGGGACGTAGCGACCTCCTGGGCCCTATTTAGAGGGGTGCCCATGAGTGACATTTGTGCTGCAGCCAGCTGGTCTTCGCCAAACACATTTGTAAAGTTTAAGCGTTTGGATGTGACAGCCCCTTCTGTGGCTCACTCTGTTCTTTCTGCTGGGTCTGATGTGCTGCACTAGTATGCTGTGCATGACCCAGGTTTGACGACTGTTCTGCGGTGCGTTTATATATGTCCCTTACATGTGTTGTACTGAGTAAATCGATTGAAAAGTAACGTTATGCATATAAGTTCTGTTCCCTAAAGGAGAGTAACGAAGTACAACACATGGCTGCCCCGCTGCTCAGCTGGTCTCGCTGAATAGCTGCTATCGCACTGCGTAATGATGGCGATGACGGACAGGTATATAGTGTCACCTGTCGTCATCACGTCATTTGCCTAGGAGGCATGATTAGAGGTGGCTTCAGCCAGGACATGCAGGGTGTGATATCCCATACTTATGTGTTGTAGTTTGTTACTCTCATTCAGGGAACAGAACTTATATGCATAACATTACGTTTTTCTGTACTGTCCAATATTTAGGTCCATTCATCCTCCTGCCAACCCTGACCAGCTTCATTATCCCTGCTAAAAAAAAGCATTCCCACAGCATGATGCTGCCACCACCATGTATCATCATAGGAATAGTGTGTTTCTTTCCACCATACATTTTCATTTTACTTGTGGACCAAAAAGTTCAGTTTTGGTCTCACCTGATTAGGGCACCTTGTTGTACATGAGTGCTGTGTTTTTGCTTTAAACAGTGCTAGGTTTGTAGTTGCCCATACTGTTTCAGTTTTTCAGATTATGGTGTGAAGATTGTCCTGCAAAATGTTCAAAACTTGGGATACTGTCTTAAAATCCAACCCTGCTTTAAACCTCTCCACAACTTTCTCTGTTACTCTGTCTGCTCTGTTCCTTGGTCTTCATGATGCCTTTTTTCATGATGTATTTTGTTCTCTAACAAATAGCTGTATTTATACTGGGATTAAATTATATGGAGGCCAACAAATATATAATGCGCATCACACTTTTGAGATTTTATTTGAAAAAACTTTAAAAACCATGTATCCCTATTGCTTCTATTCGACAATTAAATGGTAAATGGCCTGCTTTATCAAGTCTGAGGACTCCAAAGAGCTTTAAACTACAATTATTCAGAGTGGGATGCTGGTGGTGTAGGGGATTAAGCGCACGACCCATGTAAGGAGACCTTATGCCCCTTTTCCACTGGCTCGATTTGGCCCGACTTGGCTCCACTCGGTTGCTTCGCGAGCATTACCGTTACTGTTATTTCAGGACCGGTACCTACATTTTTGTTACCTCCTTCTTAGCAGGGCTAAGCGAGGCCGAGTCGGTGCTGTACGTGATGTGAACAAATGGCTGTTCACTGATTGGATGTGGGCGCGGCCAGCAATAAGAGTCAACCAGCGTAAAAAAAACAACCGGTATTTTCAATCGTGCATTCAAGCGAGTGAGAGAAACATATGAGAGTTGTCCGGAAAAGTCACCCCCTGGAGCAACGACGAGGTGCAAGCTTTTCTGGCGATCATAGGAGACTGCAGTATTCAGCGGCAGCTGAATAAATATATAGGCAACAACTATTAGAAATAAAATGGGACCTAATTCAAATCTTTCAAAGTCTCTTAAAGGGAAACTGAAATCTTTAATAATAATAATAAAACGGATGTCAAAATCATACCCATCAAATCTGATTGTCAATGCAGTCAGCAGATTTAATCCCCAAGCAATAGACGTGTTACTTCTTGTTTTTGTAACGCGTTTCGGTCTTTTCTTCTTTACATTGGCGGTTGGGTGTTTCATTTGCGGTTATGCAGCACGACACATGATGCTTTAAAGCCGCGCCTCCAGGAGGTGTTCCCTTCAGCGGAGCAAAAGCGGGTCTATGGAAATGCAACACACAACGTGCAGAGCCGTGTGGAGCCGTGCAGAGCTGTTCCCGGGCTGGCCAAATCGAGCCAGTGGAAAAGGGGCATTAGTCCTCAATGCAGGCAGTCGCGGGATCGAATCCTGACCCGTTGATGCTTTCGCCACTCCCTTACCCCACTCTTTCCACACCATTTCCTGTCAACCTACTGTCAAAAAATACTTTGAAAAAAAATAATAAAAGCCCACTAGAGCCTAAAAAAATAACTTTAAACTACACCCATGCATCCACCCATTCACACACTGACAGTGGTAGGCTACATTGTAGCCACAGCTGCCCTGGGGCAGCCTGACAGAAGTGGGACTGCCATACAGCGCCACCTGTCCCTCTGATCACCAGTATCAGGCAAGGGGGGTGAAATGTCTTGCCCAAGGACACAACAACTAAGACCGACTTCCACCAGTTACAGGATGAACCCCTACCACCGAAGCCACCATTGCCATTGGTCTATGACATAAAATCATAATAAAACAATACTTTAGACTTTGCACTGTATATATCACTTACATTTACATTTCCTTGCATTCAAACTGAGTAAAGATTTTCACCAGTTCTCCACTCTCTTCATGTAACCTTGTTTATGTCTTTGCTGAAAGCCTGACATGCGATGACTCTGCTTTGAAACACGTTTTTTGCCTTCTTCACATCCATCTCTCACGTAGCTCTGCATCATATCGCTGTTGTCAAGACACCAGCTGGGCTATTTTAGGTAATCCCTCTGATACCACTTTCTCCCTCTGTGCCTGGATAAGAGTGCAGCCTCCCCCCACTTTTATATCCTTCCCACCTGTTTAGCTATCTGTCTCATTGCTAGCGTGCCTGAACACACAGACCTTCAACACTAGTTCTATTAGCTGCACTTTAAATCACCCTAAGGTGAAGGACTGTGGAAGATCAAGAATAATGTGTAACTGATACCTTTTTAAAGACGGCACAAAAGAAGTTATTTTAGCTTTATGCTGGGGGTAGATCCTATCTTTTTGTTTGAAGTTTGGTAACTTTTAGATGAATATACAGCTACTGACAAGGACACATCACTCTATGACAGGTTATTTGCAAGTCCTTTCGCATGACATCACCTGATGAAACCAATATGCTTATGATTACATCTTAGGCAGATAACAACTTTTTGTAAATGTGCTGCTGCTAATTTAGTATAAAATTTGGGACCCTGTTAGGCAGTACCATATGCCAGTGTCTTCAAAATAAAAATGTCAGTCAGTCAGTCAGTCAGTCATAATACATGAATACCACATAAATTGGATTAACATATGGTTTCATTTGTTTGCAACATATAATATCACAGCTATGGGAAAGACAGTGCCTGGTTCAGCTTTGCACAACAGGATGAATCCGTGTCAAATCCTGCATTAGTTCCAAACTCAGTGTTACCTCAGTCTCTGCAAAACCTGTAATTCATCTTTTTTCTCCTGCTGCAAAAGGCATATTTTCCCTAATGTTTTTTTGCTCTAAAAGGTCCACTGAAATCACAAGACCCCTTTAAAAGAAAAGAAGAGAAAAAATTGTGGAGACAAGTTTTTCGGGTTCAAACAAAGGTATATGTACATTATAGAAATCATAAATTTTTTTGTTGGATCTACAACGATTTAAGGGTTCAACATATCAACATAGTATTTGTGCTTGTAATTATGCATGCTTGTAATTAACATCATGGGATGTTATGTGTGCAGTGCTTCTTTCTGCATACTGATATGGATTTTTGGGGAAACGTGGTTTGGTATCCAAAATAATGAAGATTTTTGACTTTCTTGTAAGAAAAAAATGCCCTAACTTTCAGTGGCCAGTTTTTTATCAACAGTAAAAAAATGCACAAAATGAATCAGTACAAAAAAAACAGGAATGCCCCAAATCACATTACAAGTATCAGACTGGCATTTTTAAATTATCAGGATCAACGTCTGTAATTGAATTTAGTTTCAGAAACCTGTTGTTAGTCTGTGGTTTTTCAGCCATACTTGCAAAAATCTTGTCCTGTCTATGTGTTCATGGCTTGCAAAAGTGTGATATAGGCCAAATCTGTGTTTTCCTCACTATCAAAATGTTTTTCACCTTTACCAATGACATTCACAGTCAAAGAAAGATTGTATTGGCTTCTGAATCATCATGTGTCTGAGCACAGTGCTCAAAACTGTAAAATTTATGAACTAAAAAGTTTATGCTTACTCAGCTAACAAGAGCTGTATTCAAATATAACAAATTCTCAACAAGTCAAGCAAAGAAACATGCTAGCATTAGCTTTGTACTAAAACAAGCTGAGCCACATGAAAACATTGACAGCAGGAGCAAGACAATACTTTTTTGAAGGCAGGGCTGCTTGATTATCATGGACCTCAACTAATTTATAAATACTTTACACGACTCCGAATGGGAATCAAAACATGTATCAGTGCATGTTTAACTGCCCCTTGTCAAGCGCACACAGATGCCCAGGCCTTATTATCATCAATTCACACAATAAATTATGAAGAATGATTTCTTTTATAATCTAAAATACAAAAGAAAAGTCAGTCCTGAACTAGATTGTTCAGAAATAATTGCTAATTCATTAAATCACAGTTTGTTATTTTTGGAAACTCTATTCAGGTTGTGTAAAAAAAGAGTTTTGTGCTTTATTTTGCACGTAGACACATTTAGACCAGGTCAGGCATGTACGATGAGAAAAGACTGGTTATAGATAAACTGTAAGATACACTGAACCAACAGTCCGCAACAAGAAAAATAGGTTTTCCAAATCACAAACTGTGTTTTAAACTATGTGTTTACTGTATATTATTCCATTGCAGGTTTGATTGCTTTTGACATTTTAGATTTTCTACTAAAAATACAAAAGTTAGCTTGCAGTTATTAAAAATTGAAATAACCCTTTAGTCAAGTGCTGAATCAGGTGGACTCTTTAGTGATGTCTTAGTGTTGCTGCCAATAGATTAGCAAACAGAACTGAAATATTCACTTAGATTCTGTTGTTTGTTTTGTGCCACGTGTTCTACGAAATAAAACTACCCACAGCTGAAGTTACTTGATCTGTTCTGTCTCGGGCCACTTTAGGCCGACTAGTCTAATGTGTGGTAATGGCAAAATTTGACGCATGTTAAATTATGCACCAGATGGTGGTGAGCTACATGTGTTTATGAAGTGTATCTGTCTGGAGTGGACACTTAGCTCCAGCTCATAGATGCTCATGCATTGCAATAGAGCTACTATTGGAGGAGAGCCCTGCTTTGCACAGCCTGCCTTCCTCTGGCAAGCATACAGCAACAATAAAGCTGTCCCCACATCTTGTAGTGCACTGCACATTGTCTTTGATCAACATGACAAGTTTTGATTGTTGACAAATTAACATTGGTAAGGTCATCAGTGAGGTCGACTAATCATTGCAGCCTAATTGAAGATTGTTGCTTTATGTGTCAAGTCAAATTTATCTTTAGAGACAAAAAGCTATACCTCAAAAACCTCTGGTTGGGGCCACTGTAAAGAAAATAAATAAATGAAAATCTCAATCCTTCCGCATCCAGGATGTCACTGGTAAGTATGTTAAGTGGTACATAATCTCAACACTAATGGAGACCTTGTTATACTGATTTAACATACTGTTTAATTTAACTGCACCTACCGAGTTCTCAAGCATATTCACTGATTTTTAACAAAGTATCAAACTGGGACTCTTTAGCCTGAAGGCGAAACCCCTTATTTCAATCTTTTCTGAATGCTCACAGCACAATAAAATTGGTATAATTCTAAGCAGACCTCAACCATTCATTGTTTTACTTTCATTTTCTTATGTTGGTTTATTTAAGGGAAAAAAGATCTCTGTTGGTAAACCATTGGTTGTCATAAAATGTTACTCAGGGAAATTGGTCCATGGAAGCGAGGATTGTTTTCCATCAGTTGTAAATCAGTCAGCTCAAATATTGCTGTCAAATGCAAAAAGTGTTTACAACATTATATTTTAAGATTTAAAATACAGTTAATTCTGGTACATCCTTTCACATCCAGCAATCCCACCGTGTAAATGTTCCCATTTGGCCGTAAAGTGAAAAGACACTCGCAATGCCACCAATCTCTGCACTGTCCTTTACTGTACCCATAAATGTCAGGTTATCTGACACCTTTCTTGCGTTAGGCGGACACCCCTCTTGTCCTCTTTGTTGTCAACGCAACAGACCCAACTGAGCCTGAGAAGATGAACATGTAGGCATGACAGCTGCCCCTGCCCCCAGAGGGGCTCCATGACCCCTGTCCAGAGCCTATTATCACCTTCTTGATGTTTCTGGGGGGGGGGTGAGTCCAACCATACCCTTTAGACCTTGTGTCAGCCAGAAAGCCAGAAGGGTGGAAACTAAAGAAGGCTCTACAGGTTCAGAAGATTTACCATGAGCTCAGATTATGAGAAAGGGCAAGATGTGTTTAGAAGGAAAATAAAGAGAGCTAAAAAAAAGTCCTCGAGTGTAACCAATCAGTTATGTCAATCCTGCCCTTTCTGTTACCGAACATGCCGTAGATAACATATTCAATCCTCCATCTTAGGCAGGAGAAGTGACTTGTGAATTTTGGAGCGCCTCACATCCTACTTGAAGTAAAGAGGCTGCAGATGCATCTAAATAAATCTGAATTTTAGGAATTTCATTAAAAAAAATGAAAGTCATAAATTAGATAAGGAGTGATATTATTTACTTCTGTTAATGATGATTATGATTTTACATAATGAACCCCAAATTCTTTGGAGAAAATAATTTTAAATACAGAACTACTGGCCCTGAAAATTATGTCCATCACTATACAGTGTTGCCTTTTATACTCCTTTGGCATGAATTACTTCATCAGTGCAGCGTGGGATGGAGGGGATCAGCCTGTGGCTCCGCTGACTCTTTTTTTCCTTCTACTCAACTTTCTATTGCTATGCTTGGAGGTAGCACTCTGTAAACCCACTTCTTTAGCTAAGACATTTTGTCGCTTACCTTCTTTGTGAAGGTGTTAATGACTGTCTGCTGGACAACTGTCAAATCAGCAGTCTTTCCTACTATGTAGATCATTACATTTATGGATTAAAAATCCTCTTTTTTTCTAGTTGTATGGAATATTTTATTTTTCTGAGAAATTGATTCATCTAAATTAAATAATACATGTTTGAGATGTATCTAGTGTGTGTACTATATCTAATAATGAATTTCTCTTTTAGAATTGAATTAGTGAAAGAAATTGACTTTTTGATGATATTTTAATTTATTCCTGTACAGTGTTTTAACTTTATAACATTAGATGACAACATTAGAGACATGGCAATATTCTTATGGTAGTAAAAGCAGTGTGAATTTATGTCACACATGTACAAAATAATTATTACTTAAATCAATGATAGACTATTTTAAAAGGTAGAACCAGTGAGATACACAACATTTCATGAGAAGAACGTATGTTGGGAATTAGGCTTCTGGTTTGTTTTACAGTGTCACAGTACATCAAGCTTCTAGTTCTTAAAATAAATAACACAACACACACAATGTGTTTCAGAACAATGCAGCCTGTGTGCTTTAAAGATGTCTTTTGCATTTAAAACATCTGTCCACTACCCAATCCAGCTTCTTTCACGGAAAGTAATCTTGCAAAATCTATTTTTATTTCCTCTGAGCAAAACTGCATATTATCTAAAGCAACACCAAAGAGTCTTATAGGGTTTCTCTGTATCATTTTAATGCAACACCATCAGTTAAAGCAAATCTCCATCTTAGTTTTGCCAATTGAAAATACAGGGTGAAGTCACAGAATTCACAGGAATCGGGCTGGTACTGTTTAGGTTCTATACTGAAGATTAACTAACATACGTGTCTAATGAAATGTAGTATGCAGGGCAGAAGAGGCTTCAATGAGTCATGTGACAAATATGAACATGATTAAACACAGGGAAATGTTTTGTAACATGGGTTCTGTTTACTCACCTTTGTTGTTCTCTTTATGCTCCGATTGTTCTACAATATAAGGCTCTGGTTTTATTTTGTTGTTGGCACCTTGGGTGAGCACATGAGTCATTTCTGCCATATTTGGGAACAAAAAGTCTAAAAGCCAAACTGCAGCCATTTACAACCTGGTGACTACTTAAAACAAATATGTGCCTTATCTGATTAGGAACAAAAACTTCCAGTAGGGGAATTTGAACTGCATACTGTGTTTCCTCGAGGATTTGCAGATCCTACAAAGGGTTGACTATTTATCATTGGAGCCTTTATATTTCAAAAAATGCCCACAAAAATTACTTAATTAATTTACTAAGACTTTATTTCTGAGGTTGAGCCAATGCATATGTAATTAAGTTACCCACAATCCTTGATGCATCAGAATTTGATTTTTAACAAACATTTTCAGTAATTTTTAACAAAAAACATTCTTTCAGTCTTTTTTTAATCTACCAAACTATTGAAACCCATTTTGTCACTGCTTTAAAGCTCATAAAACCAAGATTAAAAGGCAGAAAGAGAGAAGTTTGAAGTTGACACATGTTCATTACATAGAATGTGCCTTATTTTTTCTGTCTTTACCCTTTATTCAAGTTTATGCCAACATATTTTATTTTTGATTGGAATAATTGTTAAAAGCAGCAGGATGACAGCTTTGGTTAAAAAAGCGAGTCTAGCTTCAGAATTTTGGACACCTAGTTTGGGCTTTGGAAGTGTAGCAGAGCTGGCGCTAAACTAGCACTGAGCCCAGTTGAGCTCTGGAAATCATTTTATGGAAAAATCCTCGTTTCCATCCTATACGGTAAAGTTAGGCTCCCGAGAACTTCAGGGCATTTTCATGTTCGTAAATGTGTTTGATGCATTTATAATACGGGTCAGTTTGGTATCAAAAAGAGCCAAAGCAGAATAGATTTTAGGTTTACATCTTTTTTGTGCTGCTAAAAGAAAATAAAACTAGCATAATTATAAATTGCACTCACCGGACACTTTATTAGGTTTACCTTGCTATTTTCAGGTTTGACCCCCTATTCCTCTTAGAACTACCTTAATGGGATATATTTAACAAGGTTTTGGAAACATTTTAGTCAGTACTGATACAGCTCGCCGTACACTGTGGTGATAAATGGAAAAATGTGGTCAGCAACAATAGTCGTTCAGTTGGTATTGAGGGGCTTAAAATGTCCCAGGGAAACATCCCCACACCATTACACCACCACCATCTGTCTGAACAGTTGATACAAGGCAGGATGGATCCATGTTTCCATGTCATTTATGCCAAATTCTGATACTACCATCTGAATATCCCAACTGAAATCAAGACCTAACAAACCAGGCAACGTCTTTCCAACCTCTTTCTATTATCTCAAACCAGTATGCCCATTCTCCTACAAACTCTGACATTGAGGCATTTTCACCCACACAACTGTTTCTCACTCAGTATGAACTTCAGCAAGTTATTGTTACCACTTCTAGATACCTAAATGTATCAATGTTGCTGCCATGTGGTTGGCACATTTGCCTTGTATTGACAAGCAGATGTACCAGATAAAGTGTCTGCATGCAAATTATATTTTCAGGTTTTCCATAAATTCCACACTATTTAAATACACACATAAGAGCTACAGTGTTATATATCTAAGAATAAAATAAAATAAAAATTGTGGTTCAACTGTTAATATAATTTGAGGATATGGGCTCTTATATGTGTTTTTAGAGTATATTGGCTCCGTTAAGAAGATTGGCTTCTATGTCTTTATCATTTTCTTGGCAGACTCAAGTCATGCATTTCTTTCAACTATTATTGATATTCTTTCACTAAAATGGAAGATAAATAAGCTCTTGTTTAAATTTCATGCAAATAGCTTCAGAACTATATAACACTCATATGATGAAGAGCTGTCTGAAAAGGGAGGGGAACTCCTCCTGCCTGTTTCTCACTCATCCAGCCCGGCTTCAGACTTAGCTGTGGTTACATCTAAGAGCATCCTGCGTCATGAGGGAGATCATTGGTCAAGTTTCCAATATGGTTTTGATGAATCAGTACCTGGGGTATTTGGAAAGTTTTGTGCTAAAAATGAAAACCAAATAGATGAGAGGCATGAACTGCCAAACAGTTTTCAAAATAGTGGGCTGGCTGGTGGTGGGTGCCAGTTTTGATTCTAATGGGATTCGATTTATTGCAGCTTCATTTGTAACTTAACTCTGCAGGAGAGGACAGCAGGTGGTATGGTCATGCAAACAACCAGAGATATCAGGAAGTAGACTGAAGGTCTAAGGTCATATAATTCTATACATGTCATCTTCCATAAGATTTCATGGACTAAAGAACATGATCTGAGCCAAACCTGACTAAAATGCTTCTCGGTTTCTGATGATTGAATTAATGTCAACTAGAGGTCATCAGATCAAAAAAGGATCTTATTTCCTTCAAGTGTTAACGAGTTTGCTTTAGCCAAAGTATGCTTCCCCTCTGCAAGGCAGTTATCAAAAACAGTTCATCTACTCTTCCTTTCTAACAAAAGTGATAAAAAAAACATGTCTGCATCTGGATCCATGTGTTTATGAATAATGCATGGGGTATTTATGGTGTAAACAAAAAACACCCTAACCCCCTTGAAGTTTCACCTTCTCATTTCCACAGGAAGAGTCCCTGAGGACAACAAGATGCCCAAAGGATGGTCTGCATGGAAGAGAGCAGCTGAGGCTGCCACTCTCCTCTGAGCCATCTGTGGCTTGGCTTAGTCCCATTGAGGGGCTGTTAGTCATGTTGTTACTTCAGGAAAAAATAATCCGACCTCACTTCTCCCCAGCTACAGTCAACATAGCTGTTTATGTCAGAGAAGAAAGAAAGATTCTTCTCAATTAAAGTTAAAAAACAGAAACTTGCACAGGTGAAGTATTATCACCATGCCTTCCTTCTATATGTGTTTCCCCTGGTGTAAATTTAGCATGTGTGCTAATCCACCCACCCAACAGTGTCTTATCTTCCTAAGATGTCATTCAGTACTGCAGGCTGTCAACAGTTTTGCTTACAGTTAGCATTCCCATTGGTCGCTGGAAACATAAGGACCGGGTTTCTTTCTCCTGTTTATGTTCTTATTATAAAGCGTGCATACATGTGTGGTAGTATGTG
The DNA here is from genome assembly GCA_036173005.1 of Crenichthys baileyi. NCBI lineage: Eukaryota > Metazoa > Chordata > Actinopteri > Cyprinodontiformes > Goodeidae > Crenichthys > Crenichthys baileyi. The sequence continues at coordinate 252,777 of JAHHUM010002330.1, forward strand.
TGATACCATTTATGTTTTAGAGTTAATTTACTACTACCAGCTGTATTTCTCCTTAGGAAAAACAAACATATCCTGACCTTTGATCTTGGTGGCCTTGTGCCTTGTTCAGATGTGGCAGTAACACCTCTGGAAAGTATATCCTCTTCATTTATTATTAGTGACTGAGTGCATAGTGCATCATACTCTCCAAACAGTGACCTGTTGTGTCTTAAAGTATTAAGTAAATGCATTATTTGTATATTTTAAAAGACTGCTTAAAATTGCAAATTAACAACAACCCTTTTAATGCCTGGATGACATAAAATTAACAACTTCTCTTCTGGCATAAATGAGTCATTTTTATGTTTGCTGATGATTTGGACCAAAGACCATTTCAAATAGCCAAGATTGTTAATAACAGGTGACACGTGCAGTGTTTTGATACATACAAATTTGCAATAACAAAACGTTAGATGCATTTATACTTTAATAACTTCGTTGCAAATTTAATGCGCTCTAATTTGTTCATTCATCGTATTTTTTTTTTTTTACCTATTTTACATTATTCATTGACTGCATATGCAGAGTAAGTAACCACAAGATGACTTACTGAGACAACCAGTTTCATATTGCTTCTTTAGCTCAATCTTCAGTGTTGGTGTTAATTGCAAGAGCTTTCAGAGAAAACCCAGATATGTTGAACGTACTTTGTAGAATAGGGTCTAGATCTCAGCTAACTGCTTTACATGCAAACTAAAAAAAAATAAATAGGTATGTAATCATTTGTGAATTCAAAGAGCTTTGTGCAAGTGCGAAAATATGACAGTATGGTGTCCATCACATCTAGAGATGCAATGAGAAGTCATCTCTTGACTAGAATCAGACAATTTTCAGGATGATTGGCCCTGACCAGTGACTGGCCAATTAGACACAGTGAAAAGTTTAAGTGAATGTGATCCCTGTTGTAAGAGCACGGAAGAGAACAAGACACAAAGCAGATAACAGTAAGGCTGAATGGAGAACATGCTTTAGTTAAGGTAAAAGTCGACATTCTGAACGAAATGCAGATGGAGACTGCAGTTTATCAATGTTAGCTACACCAAAGTGCTAACCAAAAGCTAAAGATGGTTTAAAAATGCCAGCTTATATTGATTTCATCTTAAAAATATTTGTAAAACCCTTTTCACATCAACGTTTTCTCTCACAAGGTGTGACATTGTCTCGGATTTTACTATAAATAATGACCTCTAACTGCAGGAAAGCTAGAAAGAATAGTTTAAATGCTGTTCTGATATCTTGTGCTTCTTAAAAACAAATGCAAATTAGCCAAAGTTGGGAATGGTAGGTCAAAAACCAGAAATCAGAACTTAGTTACAAAGTTCTGGTAGCTCTAGTGGTCTAGAGCCATGCAGTTTTTTCATATACAAACAAACATGCATCACATAGCTTGGTTTAAATATGCATATTTATTCCTGAGCCCTAAAGAAACATGTTCTTTTAGACTGTGGTGGAACCAACAGTTATGTCATCTAATCCCTCTGCTGTGCTTGATGAGAAAAACCAGAGGACCTTGTAGCTGCTGTTTCAGATGTTATACAACCCACTGCTAGAAGAAAGCGGCCCTCCTTGGAGTTTGGAAGGAATACAAATGACTCTTTGGTCCTTTTAAGTAAAGGCAGATGCTGCTGGTGGGCTTCACTTATATTAGCTCCACAAAAAATAAAATACTTCAAGCTGATTTGAAGGTTTTTGTGAAGGTCATTGGTATCAAACTTCAGAAAGGTAAAAGCTCAACAACAACACATTACATTTCATCCAACAAACAGGCTTTAAAATAAAGTTGTTCCTTATGCATTCAGCTACCTCTACAAAAAGGCTCAGAGAAAGTGGAAGAATCGAGGAATGCTTTCGAACTTCCAAAATGAGTGAAATTGGGGAAAGAGAAAACAGCTTTCATGCTACCTATGTTTGTATGCTAGCATCTTATTTTGATGCTAGCATAACAGATGCTTTAAAAACAAATAAGCACACACTAAACAGAAAAAGCATCTAATCAGAAAAAAACATTATGTCCACCTAACAATGCTGGAGTTGGTCATAGTGTGCAATGTTACCCTGAGCTGCTGCTGTCCATGTTGTTTATTTCGTGTCCTAAAAGTTGGCATTACTTGTGGCTAGAAAGTGGAGACTTTTTGACAGCAAGGCATTATAAGCCACTCTCTGATTCCCAAACTCTGTCTGGACAGAAGGGGGTTGTAGTTGTTTTCGCAGGTGCAATCATGGTCAGCTGTAGCTTCTTGTAACTTGCATTCAGGATATTGATTTGTTTCAAATTCTACATGCAGGTCAGTAGTTGGAGTCTGAATAAACTCCCTCAGTATGGTGTCGTCTTCACTTAAGTCAATATCACTTAAAGAAGTATTTTCTTCATTCAAAGACTCAAGAACTGAGATTTTAGAGTGTGTGCTAAAAAGAGTTGTAAAATAAAAAGCAAAACTTTTGTTGACAATAAAAGCAACAAACAAATCTAAAGTATGTGTATGTATTTCATTTTCTTTCTAGCAAGACTCCTCAAAACTTACAAAGTCATGTAGGGTTGTGCTCTAACACACAAAAAAAAGTTTGTCTGACCTCTGCATGTGTTTTAATTCCATCTATAAAACTGCTATCAGATGTTGACAGTTAACAGGCAAATAAGAGTATTTGGTGCTGCATTTTATCACAAACACGTGCCATGCTTTAAAGATAATGACGATCACATTTGTTTAAAAGCTAGGTAAGAAAGTAGACACACACACACACACACACACAGCAGGGAAAAGAAGTATTGAACTAATTAGACATTTTTCTAAAAAACAAATTGATTCATAATAGAAGTAACAATCCAAATAATCCTTATATACAAAAAGAAATTAGTCCAGGTTATTGGTATTAAATAAGAAAGAGGGAATAAGTATTTCACACATAAAGGAAAAAAGCAGCAAAAAGGCAAAGAAAACCATGAAATTGGATCATGTTTGTCAGTATTTAAAAAAACAATTCTGATTATCAGTGCAAAATAATTTCCTGCTGGTTTGGTCCTAAAGATAACTCTAATTAACATGGAATCCCACAAGAAGCATCTCTTGATAGGTAAAGACAAATGGCTCTCTCAAGATCTTAGTTGCAAATCTTACTAATGTCATTGCTTATGGTCATATTTCTATTCTTCTTAATGTTTCAAGGACAGGCATTGAAACCATAATCTTGAAGTAGAAAGAACATGTTTTAATCATAAAGTAGCCAAGATCCCTGACAGAGGTGTTAAGAAAATAACCAGAGGGGTAGCCAAAGAGCCAAGAGACCTATAAAAAGACCTGGAATTAGCAGGTCCCGTTTTCCATGAAAACAATGAGGGATGCACTCTATCCCCATGTTCTGTATGCACACTCATTGCAAAAGATTCCGCTACTAAAGAAACCACATGTTAAAGTTCATTTAAAGTTTGCTGCAGAACATTAAGACAGGCCAAAGAAATACTATGAGAGTACAGTCTTGTCAGATAAGACTAAAGCTGAACTCTTTGGATGTTATTGTACACGCCATGTTTGGAGGAAAGTTCGCAATGCACATCATGCCAAAAACATAATTTCAACAGTGATGTTTGGAGGTGGAAACATGACAGTATGGGCTGTTTTTCGGTATATTGTGATGGCAGACTTCATATAACTGAAGAAAGCAGGAATGAAGAAATGCACAACCAGATATTGAATAATAATCTTAAGGATGGATTTTTTAGCAAGGTAACGACCCAAAACACACAACCATTGAAATTTTCAATTAGATCCATAAAAAGAAAATAAAACTCCTAGAATGATCCAGTCATACTTGACTTGAATCCAGCTGCAAATATATGGAAAGACCTGAAGATCAGGATGCATAGAAGAGGCCTAAAAGAACCTCCCGCAAGCATTTGAATATATTTGTAAAGGAAAAATGTGTCAGAGGCACACCTGAGGTGGATCTGCAACTAGTTTCTCCAAACGGTCTGTAAGGTGTCATTAACAACAAGGCTTTTATACAAAGTATTTAGTGCACTTCAGTTTAAGTGTTTAATATTTGGTCCTTGTGGCATTCTACTTTATTGGACATAATTTATGGACTTCTTTGTGTCAATATGTGAGTGGATTACTTTAGTTGTTACCAACGTCTAGTGTCAATTGTATGTTTTTAGGCTCATTAGAAATATGTTTACAGAGAAAAATGTTGATGTATACAATACTTATTTACCCTAATACATTCGCATTTTTACCACGGATCTGTGTAGATCCTCCCCACTTGCTTTTACTTAAACACACTATGCTGAGATTGGCCTTGGATAGGTTTGAAGGCAATTACAGCAACTTTACTGTTTGCCCAGTAATGCTATTTTATAAAACGGTGAATCCACAATTATGTTTGCATTAAATAATTACTGGCATGAAGGTCTTTGGTTATTTTTCTCATTTTCTCAGCAGCTTTCATTTATAGTTGCTTATGGTTCACAAGTTCACCCTTAACCAATTTTATTTCTTTCATTCACATTTTTGCTTACTTGAATCGTCAGAAAACAAAATAACTTTGAAATCTGATTTAAGAGTTAATTATTAAACTATTCAAAGAACATCAGGTTGGTGTTCTTTTTCAATAACATTCTCAGCACAGGAGCTTACATCAAAGACATCTGTGTTGTCATTATGGCTATATGGCGGTCGGAGATCAAAGTTAGTGACAATGCATCTCTGTTGTACCTGCTAATACTCCGCTGGATTCATTCCCTGCCTGCAGCAGGCTCTCACACAGTAAACACAGTATCGGCTGTGATAGTTGGGGCATGAGCTTTCAGTTTATAATATTTTTAAAGCAAGAGAAAAGGCATATATACAGGGGTTGGACAATGAAACTGAAACACCTGGTATTAGACCACAATACTTATTAGTATGGTGTAGGGCCTCCTTTTGCGGCCAATACAGCGTCAATTCGTCTTGGGAATGACATATACAAGTCCTGCACAGTGGTCAGAGGGATTTTAAGCCATTCTTGCAGGATAGTGGCCAGATCACTATGTGATACTGGTGGAGGAAAAAGTTTCCTGACTCGCTCCTCCAAAACACCCCAAAGTGGCTCAATAATATGGTGACTGTGCAGGCCATGGGAGATGTTCAACTTCACTTTCATGTTCATCAAACCAATCTTTCACCAGTCTTGCTGTGTGCATTGGTGCATTGTCATCCTGATACACGGCACCGCCTTCAGGATAAAATGTTTGAACCATTGGATGCATATGGTCCTCAAGAATGGTTCGGTAGTCCTTGGCAGTGACGCGCCCATCTAGCACAAGTATTGGGCCAAGGGAATGCCATGATATGGCAGCCCAAACCATCACTGATCCACACCCATGCTTCACTCTGGGCATGCAACAGTTTTCTTTGGGGCTTCTCCACACCGTAACTCTCTCGGATGTGGGGAAAACAGCAAAGGTGGACTCATCAGAGAACAATACATGTTTCACATTGTTCACACCCCAAGATTTGCGCTCCTTGCACCATTGAAACCGATGTTTGGCATTGGCATGAGTGACCAAAGGTTTGGCTATAGCAGCCCGGCCATGTATATTGACCCTGTGGAGCTCCCGACGGACAGTTCTGGTGGAAACAGAGGAGTTGAGGTGCACATTTAATTCTACCGTGATTTGGGCAGCCGTGGTTTTATGTTTTTTGGATACAATCCGGGTTAGCACCCGAACATCCCTTTCAGACAGCTTCCTCTTGCGTCCACAGTTGATCCTGTTGGATGTGGTTCGTCCTTCTTGGTGGTATGCTGACATTACCCTGGATACCGTGGCTCTTGATACATCACAAAGACTTGCTGTCTTGGTCACAGATGCGCCAGCAAGACATGCACCAACAATTTGTCCTCTTTTGAACTCTGGTATGTCACCCATAATGTTGTGTGCATTTCAATATTTTGAGCAAAACTGTGCTCTTACCCTGCTAATTGAACCTTCACACTCTGCTCTTACTGGTGCAATGTGCAATCAATGAAGACTGGCTACCAGGCTGGTCCAATTTAGCCATGAAACCTCCCACACTACAATGACAGGTGTTTCAGTTTCATTGTCCAACCCCTGTATGTTATCATTAACAGGTCACCACAAAGGTAGATGCATGTGCAAAATGGCCGGAACCACACCCAGACACACACACATAGTCTACAAGCTCCTACCTTCAAAGGCAAATGTTGTAAATCGTCCAGGCATTAAGAAGCTAAAGTTTATCTCAAAGTTTCTGTCTTTACAGAACCTTCACTTTCAAACAGAACCCTGTTTAATGACGCAATTGAGAACTGTGCAAGGTTAAAATTTATTATGTAAAAACCAATATAATTAGTTCAAGCTTCTCTGAAAAAGTTAATGATGATGAAAATGTTTATTTGAACTCATTAATGCACAACACTGGTTCTCAATGTTGTTTTTTTATATAATTTAGTGGCATTAATTTTAATGCATCCATCTCAAATTTGAACTGAGCAGTTAAAACCTGACCAGCTTTCTTTTAACTAAAATAAAGTTGCCATCAATAAAACTTTACAGGCTGTAAATGCTCAGTGTGACTGAGGTTCGCCCCATTTTCGGGCGAACTTGCTCTACACAGGTACTGCTTTCAATTTGTGCCCTTTTGAAAATATTTAGTAATAAAATTAAAGTCAAGTTCTGTGCAACAACCCCAGCCTTTGACTGTTTCCTGTTTAACAGCTGTACCAGAGCAGGAAAGCTCCCTTCTTAAACGCATGTCAGCACATGTCAACAGTAGCTGGTGCAGAAATGGAAAATCTTGCTCATTCTCATTTCTTCCCAGACATTTACAGCCAGTTTGAAGAACCAGTACCCAGATGGTCATGAGCCCACATTCAGGGTCTAATGGGATGCAGGGAGATTTGCAGAAGTATGCAGGACCACAAGTTGCAGCTGGAGTGAAAGTGACATTAGCTCTGGTTAACTCAATTAGTTAAATGTGACACCGTCAAGCTACATATATGTAAAATGTTCTATTAACCTCACATTAGTGCTGGAACTCCTTCATTACTATGTCATAGCCGTAACTTGCCAAACAGATTTCTTGGTTCATTGGAAGAATATAACCTATATAATATAATTGGTCATTAAAAGTAGTACGTTTGTAATTGTGTAGATAAAGATGTATACTGAACACAGCATTTTACTTTGACTTACAATACAGCAATAAGCAGAAGATGAAGACTGGCACGAAGAAATAAATAAAATCATCAAATTTTTAGTCACCAAAGGAAACAAAATCTGTTCTAAATAAGCTTTTTTGAGGTTTGCCAGAGTGGATCTTGTATGAAAAATTTAGTGTTGAACACTGATAAAAATCCTTTCCTAAATGGAGTAGTCTTCCAGTCCCATAAAAGAGTATTCAAAAGTCTTCAGTTCCAGGAATTATTTACCTCCCTTCAGCACACTCATCCTGACCTCATATAACCTTGAGTTGGCTGCTGATGACTGAAATCACTGCAAGACTTCAGCTGCAGCTTGTAGGTGGATGCACACTTTAATTGTTGTCACATGGCTGCACGAAGCAAGCTCTGCTCTCGGTAATTTAAGGTGCAATCTTGTCTGGACCAGTATTTTGGTTAATTGCTTTACGTTACACTGACTATGTAACTCTAAATTACATGTATACATATTTTTTTCCTCTGGTTAACATGGATATGCTACCTGTATGACCCCCTCTCTTTTCCAATGGTTATGGTCAATCTGACAGAGAGAGGTATCCCAATCGTTGTGGTTTTTAGTTTAACAATGGCCATCAGTGGGCTCTAGATGGACAAACTGTCTACTTTAAGGCTAGGGCTTAAAACTTTCCTTTTTGATAAAGCTTATAGTTAGAGTGGCTAAGGTTATCCTGAGCTATCTCTGTAGTTATGCTGCTATAGGCTTAGGCTGCTGGAGGACATAATGACCACTTTCACCCTCTTCGCTACTTTCTCACGCTACTCTTCAATTTTGTATTATTGCTGTTATCTCAGCTTTTAACTTTGTTTCTCTCTCTTTTCTCTTCCTAGAAGCTACCCCTGGCCTGACTCTGTGTCTACCTGTAACAACCTGTCTGGAGAGGGAATCCTCCAAGCTTCTGCTGGCAACAGCTTGGTGCTCACCCTCTACCGATGATCCACATGGCCCTGTCTTTCAGTGTTTAACCCTTTCTCTCTCCTAGACATAGCTACTGACTGAGCCTTTACTGTGACTAACTCTCTGTGCTCTCTTCAGACTCTAAACTTGAAAACTGGCTCAGAGTTTATCTGTTCCTTCTTTCTAGTTGAAACGACTAAAGGAGCTACATCCATTAACATTTACTTTTCCTTCCCATAGAAAGTACTCCTGGATCAGTGCTTCTTTGTTCTCTTTGCGTCTCTGCTCTGTTCTCTCTAACCCCCAGTCGGTCGTGGCAGATGGCCGCTCACACTGAGCCTGGTTCTGCTGGAGGTTTCTTCCTGTTAAAAGGGAGTTTTTCCTCTCCACTGTCGCTACATGCATGCTCAGTATGAGGGATTGCTGCAAAGTCAACGCCAGTGACTGTCCACTGTCTCTACATGTTCATCCGGGAGGAGGGAATGCTGCAAGTCACTGACTGGATGCAATCTGCTGGGTTTCCTTTCCTTGGATAGAAAAACTTTTTATCCAATTTGAATAAATAACAGAATCTGGCTGCACTGTTCAATAATTAAGATTAATTGGAATGTATGTACCTGACTTTTGTGAAGTGCCTTGAGACGACATGTGTTGTGAATTGGCGCTATATAAATAAACTGAATTGAATTGAAACTGAATATAAAGCCATCTGGGTTGTGGAAATGATGCCAATTCTTTAAATGTATGCCCCTGTCTGCTGTCTCTATAATATAATGTTACTGAAGGTTCTTTGCTTGTGGTCAACAAAGCCCCCACATAATGAAACACACAAAAATGATTCTTGTAACCAGTTTCTTGAAAATGTTACTTCCATAACAAACTAAAATCATCTCATAAAACACAAAAATAATCCTGTTAATCCCCTATCACATGTGGTTTACTGTATTGGTTCCTCTACTTTCTAGAAAATAGAGAAGCCCATATGCTAATTTAGACCTTTGTATTTTGTTGTTACTTTGTCTTCTGCTGTCAAACATCAGTGAATGTTCATATTGATGACATAATGCCTGACTGACTCATCGGTCGATCTTCATCCGATCCATTTGTCTCTGTGTGTTGCTTTGTCCACATGTCAGGCATGCATAATGCCACATGTATGACACATAGTGTCATACATGTGGCTTAAACTCCTTTTATTGAGAAGCCAGAGTTGGAGCAGAATTTTCTCCTTGCATGGACAACTTTTTCTCCCCGACCCGTTACTGTGAGTTGTCAGTCAGCTGTGTATGGTGGCTGAAAGAGGGTAAAGTTAAATATGTTGGCTTGTTAAACAAATATAAAGTTGGATGTTTGCAAAAAAACTGTCAACCCTCACATTTTTTATGGAAATTCTGTTTTGAAACAAACACTGCCATAAAACTGTTGTGGAAGTTCACACATTTGAAGAACAAGTATTATGATGAAAAGAGGTTCCTTAGTGCTACTTTCAATTTCACTCCTTGAATATGACGATGGGGCCTTTATTTTGGCTATACCTAAAAAAGTGGAAACACTGCAAACAACCCAAATTTAATTTGAATACATGAGAAGGAATTAGGTTTCAGAATCTCATAATGGCCATGCCTATTAGAGAGATGATGCAGAAGATAAGATACTGGAGATACTGGTGTGGAACTAGATGCAAGCTTCTCTGTACTATGTTAAATGTGATTAGGACCATATTGTGATGATAATAAATATTCATTAAACCAAAACTACAAAAACAACTTGTCTTTAAGTCATATCACTCTTATTTTGACCGAGTGACAAAATAACGCTGGCTTTTAATACTTCCAGTAGTTCACAAACATCAGCTGACGGGAAGTCGTGACCATCAAATATACTGCTAGAACAAGAATAGGCTTGCAACACTGAGTAAAGTCCCTTGAGGAAAATGGCAGTGCCCACGGCTAACTTTTAATTAGTCTGCAGGGAAATCTTCTGTGAGTTTATCAAATTATTACTCACAAACACATTAAGTGCAAGCAACAGCAGGAAGGTTACATTAATTATTATGGACACTCAAAGTCTCAGTTGTTTTTGGAAAATGAATGTTTTGGTAAATAGGTTTTTTTCCCAGTGTTGTTCTGTCTTAATGTATCTTGCTTAATCAATCATAAGTATGAATGTCGTATCATTTTTGGACTTTTTATGATGCATTTAAATAACTTAGGTGATTTTATTTTTAGAGCAAGAGTTATTTGCACATTCTTTTTTTGTAGATATTGTCTAATACATCGTCAAAATTATACATACAGGCTCAAATACATAGGTATACCACCAATAATATTTTTCCTTCAACAAGCTGAGAAGAAAGCAGCTTTTTGTAGTCATCAACAAGGTCTTGGCATAATTATTGTTGGATATTTGGACCGCTTTTCTGCCAGAGTCATTCCAGTAGCTTAATATTACTTTGCTTTATCCATTCCAAAAACGGTTCTTGAGATCATTGTCCTGTTGGAACATTTAGTTTGATCAATGTTGTAACAGACTAGTTTTTCATTTAAGGTTGAAGAATTTGCAGGTAGTTCTCTATTTCTATTACTCAATTAACTGTGTGGAATGCATTAGTACCACTGTCAGGAAAATAGCTCCACATCATGATGCCACCACCATGCTTGACCATTGGAACAGTGTTTATATGTTTGGAAGCCTCATCTTGACTCCTACACACATTCTTCTTGTCGTCTAATAGCTCAGTCTCTCTGATCTGACCAAAAAACATTTCAGCAGGCATTTAAATTGTCTACGAGGGTAGTCGGGCTTCAATGTGTTAGTTGTGGAGCAGCAGCATTTTCTGCATTCTTTCCTTTTCAATGGTTTTAGGATGGATACTGTTACTGCCATTGTCTTTTGTTGCTTTTTTGAGTAGAAAAGCAGAGACAGACTTATTTGACATTGCAAAATACTTTCCATTAGCAAGTTTCTCAAGTGCATTTATCATTGTAGAATAATTTTGTTTAAAATAATCTGATAATGCCTTAAATACCCAAACAGCAACATATGTTATCTTTTGATTTAGAGTATTAAAAGATAACATGTTTTTTGGAGGCCTCTAGATTCTTTTTATGGTATGAAACAGGGAGGTTTCCAAAATGCCAAAGGCTTTTGGTCAAATAAGGGCAGTTATTTGAATGTTATAAAAGGAATAAAAAAGCAATGTTTAAAGAGCAGGGATGAAAAGGAAGAAGAGGTTATATGCCCTTGAGTCCAAACAGCCATGATAATAATCAGTCCTTCAACCTGGTAAACTGCATTAATGGAAGCTATTTCTAATTTGGAACAGGCTAAGTTTTTGAGAGTTGCAAACAAAGAAAACTGTTTAGTGATCACTTTTTTTCCTGGATTTGCTCCCGTCCACATTTAATGCGCCAGAAACCCATCTGGGTTTAATTCCCTCTGAAACTGTGTTACTATGCTGAGAATAATAATTTCTGAGTCTGCCCTTCATGCAAAGTACATTCAAATAATGTTTTGCATACAATGAGATGGAATTCCAAAACCTGTTTTATGGAACATCTACGAAGGCAGCATTTGGGATCACTGGATAATTCAAAGATTAATATTATTTTTTGGAAAAATTGCAGCCGTTCTGTTTTGTTTATCCATTACTGTGAGACAGTATTTGAAATCTCACACTTGTGAGTTTCTGTAACACGCTCCACCTCTACACCACACGCCGCGCCATCATAAACCCCTAACTCTAACTACACTGACATGTGTAATCTGCATGTTTTAACTATGTAAAACTTATCTAGTCTATAGAGAGGTGATTTTTGTAGAATCACAATATAAAGCCAGATGAGTCCAGATCTACGGTACCTTTAGGTCCAGTTTTGTTCAGCACCTTCAGGCTTGTTTATTAGGGACCGTTAGTGAGGGTTTCTTCTGAGCTTTCTTGTTCTGTGACTTTGAACATGAGGTTTTACTTAAGCAAAAATGACAAACAATCCTTTTAGTGTAAAATGACTCACTGTAAGTCAGTCCATAGTTCTTTATCCAAACCAATGTGAGGAGTTTTTCTGTGTTTAACCAAAATCAGACTCTTACTATAACTATTATCAGACTGTGTTTGTAGTTCATCAAGTGTAGTTTCCCCTTCATCCACTCAGTTTGCTATTTACTGCAGATATTTTGGGACTATTTGTTTGTTATTCTGCTATGATTTCTAGAGCCATTCACGCTCATTTTAATCAGTCAAACATTTAAACTGTCAGTCCTCAAGCAGGAAAGCAGAAGTGGCAGAAGAAAAAACAAGTTAAAAGGCTAAATTTATTCTTTGACTCACTCAGGTGATGGAAAGTTTGCCAGTTTCCTCCAGAACCAAGACAAAACAAATCCACTTGGAAAAACTGAGGCCCTGTCAGCTTTTATCCAAACAAACTTGTTTTTTATTCATTATGGTAACACTATACTTTTTAAAATATTGAAATATTAGGCAAAAGAAGCCTCAATGTTTTTGAAAAAAAAACAACAACTATTCTCTTCTTTCACATTCCTGACACATTTTTGGTGCAATGAATATGGTCTCATTTTACACCCATTCTAGTCACTGCCAGTGAAAAAAAGACTGGTGTGAAAGGAGCCACTGTTCTGGTCTGTCTTGTTTGGTCATCTATGCTGGATTCAAAGCTCCTTTTGTGGCTTCTGGTGAAGCTCCAAGGTTTGGTTAAGCAGTATTTCCCCCTTTCCTCCCTTCTCTCTGTCTGATCTGGGCTGCAGACACATGCACAGCCTGTCCCTACACATAATGCAATGAGCAGCCACGTTGTAAGACATGGTTCTGTCACTTTCTTACTTGAGTACTGACACACAAGCAGCATCCTCCAGTTCACAAACACACAGCAGAGCATTTCCTCTACTACTGAGTGGAGTGCCTGTTGAGGGGCAGAGGAAGTGTGTAAGCGTCATGTCAGCATTGCATCCAAGGCTGTGGGGTTCAGAAAGGTTAAGGAATAGCAATAACGACACACAACACCTTTGTAAACTCGTGAGGCACTCTGGGATTGTTCCTCTCATAAACATCTTCCAGCTCGGAATGATGAAATAAACAGGTTTGTTAGAGGGACACAAACTTAATTTTATGATCTCAGTCCTGCAACTACTTTGATATATAGTCAAATGTTGCTTGACTTTCTATTGGCCTCAAAATAAGCCATGTTTCCAAAAGCTTTTTAAGCTAGTGCCAATAAGTTGTCATAGTTGGTGTAATTGCATTTGAGAAAGAGTAATCATAATGTGTAACATTCCCTCCTGTGAAACATTTCAATAATGTGTTGCATGAGACGGTGTGGACACTTCTGTTTTTCCATGGATGCAGATCAATATGATTCTGGTCCTCCTCCAGTTCTCAGGCTTGTGCATTTCTCCCTTGGTCCTGATGAAACCTGAGACATTGCACAAGTTGGACATCCTGTCTGAGTCCAGTCAAGCATTATGCATGATTGTTCTCTGGGAAATCACTTTTTATGATCATTGTGTGCAAAAAAGTTAGGGGGACTTGGTACTAAAGAAGCACCCTGGCACTAAACCTTCAGGTTTCCGTTTCCATCCTGCGCTTTACTCTTTTCATCCTCCCACGACTCCATTCCCTGTTGGGATCTTCTTTAGACTGTTGATTTAGTGCGTCTTTCACACCAGATGAAGACCATGTGTTAAGGGACTGTTGGTTCTTGATTTGATTTATTGTTTTTTTATTGCAAAAACTGAAATGAATGGGTGAGAATATAAGTTAAAAAAATATCAGAGGATTTTTTTCCAACTGCTTCCCATGTAGCAGTATACAATCAGGTTTACAATGAAGTAGCTTTTGGCTCAGAATCATGTCCATGGAAAGTTTTTGGGTAAAAACTTTCAAAAAATTCATGGCAAGGGATTAGATGAATCATTTGTCTGCTATTGTCCAGCCAGTCCACTTGGTAAATCATGGTCTAAGCAACGCCAGGCCAAAGAGAACAAAAACTTTTTGATTATAGTCCAGAACAGAACGTTATATTTTTAGCTCATTAAAAAAACTACTCCCTAGGCCTGCGGTTATGGTACAAGAAGTTATATGTTCGATAAAATTCTGCCTTGAACAGTGGTAACTTTTATCAATAACAAGATGGCTCGCTACCCAGGGCGACATATCCTGAGACGGCACCATGAATTGGGAGTCGGCACCCTTCCATGTTGTCCGCAGTGTAAACACTGTGAGAACATACTGCTGTATGTATAGGTGCCTGAACAATGGGGCAAGTGGAGCAACTGCTCACCTGTTTTCAAAAGTTAACCAAAATCCTCAAAAATAGACATTGAAAATATCATGTAGTATATAAAAATAATGTGTAATTTAACTCCTATCCTCCTCACCCTGTGTGCAACTGTCTGATTTGATCCCCAGTTTCATCCCCCATTTTATAACATAATAAATCATCCATAGCTACACATCGTGGCTAATGATCCTGACAGTGGTAAATGATTAGTTGATGAGTTAAAGGATTGCTCCTGACCATTTGTAATTTAAAATCTATATTGAATAAACTAAAAATCTGTATTTTTAGTTTATTCTGACTGAACTGATGTTCTTTCAGCACCCCCAAAAAGACCAGGTGCAATGAGTCTCAATTTCAGCTCTTCATCATTCGATGGTGGTGCCAGAATTTGGTTGAAACGAAACATATACACATGGAGAATGAATGAATGAATCAATGAATACTGGTTATTATAATGTAACATTGGAGGATACCACATTGTGTTAGGTACTTTGCAAAGTTTCTCTGACTCTCACATTGCAAGTATGTATCCAAATATGTCTTAGTAGTGTCTTTTTGCAAATGCAAATAAGTTCTTCACACTCACTCTAAAGACTGAAGAAAAACTGCAGCTTTACTTTCACTTTCCTTCACTGTCATTAACGATATATGGAGGCATATTGTACTTGTTCTTGTATTCTACTGTATTGTGCGCAATCAACATAAAAAATGTTGACAGACACTTTGTGCATCACATTGCTCCCATTTTTTTCTCTTTAACAAACCAATGAGAATTCACCTTGGATATGACTGTAAGGTAGTTCCAAAAACCAACACATGTGAATATGTTTGTTATATAAAGTGGGCAGAGGCAGCAGCAGCTCTCTGGCTCACTGCAGTCTGTCTTGGCTGCACGGTTGTTGTTTTGGATCTGAGTTATGCAAGTTTGCAAAGTAATTCAAGACCAGCACCATTTTTCACTAACCAGGACCAGCTTACACTTCTCCATGCCAGCTCCACTGCCTTATTAAAGCCAACCATATTACCTTGTTTGGTAATATTGGGGCAAAGACAAGTACATCTGGAGGACTCATAAAATTCAAGCAGTCTGAGAAACGTAAGTAGATTATGCAATATGCAACTTCACTTTACAGCATAAAAAGGGGACTGAAGGCTTAAAGGGGGTAGAGCAGGAAAGACTTGTCAAGACATCGGGTCATATGCGATACTGCTGAGTAAACGCCCTTGAAATGCGAATCTGCACAGGTCGAGGGGCTGACAGAGGCAGGGAGCAAATAGATGACCAGGTCAAAAGCCTGCTGTGAGGCTGCATGTGATGTGAATGTATCCATGAAGATATAATTCTTTACCAAATTACACTGAAATGCAAAATGAGGTTGAAACCGATCTTGTGACCATGTGGGTGTTCTATATGCAGCTGTAGTTTATTTTTAAATTGGTGCTGGTCTGCAGGGACCAAGGGGAAAAGATACTGCGGGTTTTGGTAAGAAGTGTATTTAACCCACCTGACATAATTTCTCACAGAGCCAGATGGTGAGCCTACATGACTGACTGTTTTAATATCTGCCAAGTAATACCACATTTACAATGACACTTTGTACACTTTATTATTTATGATATAGTAAATACTGTCTTTCAAAAGTCAGTATTTAACTAACAAACAAAAAGCACCTGGTCCCCAAAAGGCTAGCTAGCTTACTGACTAGCTAACTGAGAATGTTTCATTATCATATGCAATCCGATGCTTAGCAATGACTAAACACAACATACAAGCCCAAATCCTTCATACTAACTGTAAGACATCCCTGTAATATGATTTGGGCCTGTTTTGCAGCTACAGGTCCTATGAACATTGAACTCATTGAAAGGACCATGATGACCTCCTATTTTATAGTCAAATGCGAATTCACCAGTTGAAATTTGGCTAAAAGTAGGTAAATAAAATTTGGTAATTAAAAAAAAAAAAGTACCTTAGGACCAGGATTTAATATACAACAGAATAGCTGCAGTTCTCTTAATTTCTCAACCTCTTTTTGCATCTGTCTCGAATTCAGTTTCAACTTCAGTCTTCTATGCCTCATTTTTTCTGTTGCACTATTAAAATGAATGCTGTGAAAGCAAGGAAAAGAGTCATTCAAAGGAAGAATAGTTAGAATTCATTCAAACAAAGGAAAATTTGGCAAAATTAAGCCACATCACACCCAGCAGCAGCGCCAAACTCAAGTCCAAGACAGCTGAGGCTGCCTTCAAGCTACATTTTCTCTGGGGAGGCAGAAACTAATAAAAGATGAGCACAAAAAGGCTCAAAGAGTGAATTTCCATTTTCTCTGCGTGGGAACCAGTTTGGCCCCATGCTTCTATCAATAACAGTGGGGATAAATAATAACATCTCAGGTCAGTCAGGTAAAAAACAATCAAACACCAATTATTTTTTTATTAATGTTAGACAACTTTAACGGTGTATATTTTCAACAAGTCCATTGCATGAACTAAAAATTAATGTTCTTCTTTACAGAAATGTGGATGTGTATTTTTCAGCTTAAGCTGAAGTATACAAATGATCTTAATTAACACCACTAAAGGAATAAAATGGATGGTTGGTAGAGGGACAGTCATTATTTAAATGATGTATGTATGAAGTACAAAATTCAACATTAATTCCCTCACTTAAGAGAGAGAGAAATGGTTCAGGGCTAAGATCGACAAGGGTTTTATAATATAAACGGACAAGCCAGGAGAGTGGGGATTAGTGCCAGCCGCGTGGCCCGGTTCTGGCTTAGGCGTGATGGGGGTCCCTCCTTGCGTTTGGGCGTGCCTCCCCCCGTGTGTTCGGTCTCATTCTTTCCCCAGAGAGTCTTCCGCCTCTTGTCTTCTACCCTCTTCGGCGTCGACGCGCATATATAGAAGTTCTAGCTCATGCCCCTGCACGTCTTACTGTGACATCTCTCCTCATGTGACGCTCGCCCTGCAGTTGGCACCTCTCGTTACGCTGGTCGGCACCCGAATCGCTCTGCGCTGAAACTTTGCTATTTCTCCGCGCGGCATCTCTTCTGTCTCACAGCTGCAGAGCTTGCTGCTTTCTCTCTACGTGTATCTATTGTACGTTTCCTTTACTGCCCTTACACACGCTGTCTCTCCTCCGAGAGGCGTCACTAAGAAAACTGCTGATGATAATAAGAAGCAACCACAACTCAGAAACTGGAAGGCGAACAGCTACGATTTTCCACAGAAGGCAGGGGTTATGCTCGGCATTGCAAGAATCCTAATTCGCTAGTCTAAAGCAAGTGGCCATCAACAACAAGGTACGAGCGAGACAAGAGCTAGAGAGAGCGCACCAAAAAGAGCGGTCTACATTCTGTGTATCGCTTAAGACAAACAGTCGCAAGATCACCACATCCCGTCACTCTATCGAATCGGGCGATCAACCCGGCCAAATATGTCCGGAGAGTCCAGAACAGGTCAGGCACAACGCGCTCGCGAGCACATAGAGAACACACCGCATATTAAAAAAGGAGAGGTTGAACATTCTGATGTAAGTTCACTTGTTTTTTTTAACTTTCTAAAAGCCCCCATGTTTGGGTCTTTGTAATGGAACAAGAAAAGTGTTAGTACTGTAGCTGGTGTGTGCCATGCATCTTAGGGGTTCATTTTCAGTTATCCCACCAACTAAAATAGCCAAGCTTGGAAGCTGGAAAAAAAAATGAAGCTATGCATATCCTCAATTGATATTCATAGGTGTGTTGATGATGGCTGCATTCCTCTAGAAGGAAAGTATTTGTGTTGTGTGGCCTGCATCATTGTCGCAGTGTATGGTTGCACTAAAAGAAACGGCACTGATGTTGTTCAGCAGAAATCTGCTGTTCTGTGCCAAGTGAAACATTTCTTCAGTGAAAAGTGTCTTAGCTTCTTATAGCTTCATGTTATTTTTTGACCAAAGGGCTTTAAAGGGGATATATCATGCAAAATCCCCTTGTTAGGCCATTAAATACATTTTGTTGTGTACTTGGAGTCTGTAGGAGTGCAGAAAAGTTGAATTTAGTTTCTCCAGGTCCTGCGTAGATATATTTATTGTTGGGACCACAGCCATGGCTACAACGTGAAAGGCCAGTACAGACTTTCCTGGAACTTTCAAAATAAATTGCATTTAACCTACTTCCGGCACAGCCAAGGAAATGGGGTAACTGCGGACTTCCTGTGACGTCACTGTCCAAATAAAAGCACCGCTCTTGCTACATCCTATCTCTTCTACGCGGGTCACCCAGGGGCCTGGACAGAGAGACCCAGCACGCTAATGTCTCTTTGAAGGCAAAAAGACATAACTCTTCAACCGGATCCAAGGATGTCATACGATCATCGATCATATACACTGAGTTAAGTACGAATTAATTACTGTCTGTGTATCCGGTAGATTCATTCATGAAAGGGGTGATTAAGGCACAAGCGTTGCTTGACTTTCTCTCTGAGATCTAGAGAAAGCAAACTGTGTTCCAGAGAATTCCCTGCAGGGACCTTGTCTCTACGACGCCGAGTGGAGCAGTTTCCCTATCTGAAGGAGGACCGCATCAACGTGGTAACGTGCAGTTTTGGCCGGCCGACAGAACAGCCGCCACTCTCCGCAGCTAAGGAGGTTAGCTGTAGCTAATCGTTTGTTGACTGTGGACGTTTGTTCAAACTTCATCGTCGCCCAGACACTTCTCCTCACCACGGTTCATGAGGTTAGGTTTTGGGCAGAGAGGTAGAAGTGATTTAGAATGAAATAATCAAAATGTTTTTCATTTTATGAAGTTTGGTGTTTGTGTTGAACTCAGCTATCTTAGTGCTAGCAGGCTATCTGCAGCACGCGTGCTCAGTTTTGTGTTCTGTTTGTGTTTTTAAAGTTAAGACAAATTTTATTTAAAGGGTGATTTTAAACACAGAAGATTGATCATAAAGTGCCGTCTGTGCTTATGCATTTTTACCCTTTTATTAACCCTGGTATTTTAAAGGTATGTGTTTGATTCTAGTGCTAAGCTATAAGCTTCTTTTGTTAGCTTCAACTGCTAACAGCTAAGAACACGTGCTTGCATACATAAGCCCATTTCTCCAGAAAGATTCGGTTCTTTTCCAAGATATTTCCCTAAATATTTTACTATTTCCTTAATAATAGTTCTTTAAATATTTTAATAAATAAAGGCAGCTAATGAGACACCATTGAGAATTCATCCAGAAGGTTGGTTTTATTCAGCAGATCATTCTTTAAAACATTATTTTATTGAAATAATATTTTATCTGATCTTGCATTGTGAATGGTTGTCTAAAGGTATGCTGATTATTGCCTAAGTTGGTTCCAAGACTAACTTAACTTCATTTCCAGATTCTTCCAGATAATCCTTGGTTCTCAAACATAAACATTGTATGGTAATGTTTCATCACTCTTTTGGTCACGGTTTCAATCATCTTTAATCAACTTGTTTATATTGTACATAGCCCATTAGTCTTCCTTATTCTTTAATTCTGCTTGGTGGTTTAGTTGGATTGTTTTAGCATAGTAAAGAGTTTGTTGATTGAAATATGTTTGACTTTGAGTTGACTTATTTTTGTTAATAAATTCTTGTATTTTAAGAAATTGTGTGAATTCATTCCATGTGTGTACAGAGTTTATGCTGTTCAATAATGTCAGAGCTTGGCTCACACCTTTTCGATTTTGTCCTAATACCATCGCCTTACTGGGCTGGTATTCACAGGACAACCCTTAACAGACCGAAATATTATTTGATAAAATATTAAGGTATTAATATAAAATAATATATTCAGATTCATAGTCACAACATCTTATTCCTTTTGGGTCTTATATTTCAATCCGTTCAGTTTTCTCTATTCTCTATTACGGTGTTTGAACTATTAGGTCGGATGTCAGGGACTTCCAGCTGACCGGTTTCACGAATCCGCCAAGCTCAAGTGCGCCAAAGGTGCACGAAAAATTTAAATGTTTGATCGTTGGGTGTATTAACCCACACAAATTATTACACCACCCCATCATCAGAACCTCTTCAGAGTGCCTGGTTAAATTTTAATTTTTCATGGAAATGTTCCTCAGTACATCAGTGGGGAAATTCCTTGTTTGTGCAAATCCACGTCAAGGACGGGTTCTTCAGCAAGCTCCGCTAGTATCAAGTAGGATTTGTGGAAAGACTTCATCTGATTAAGGGGTCAGTTCCTTCTGTCTAGGGAAACGATGGACGCAGCAAAGCGTTAAGCTGCAAATAACGCTAAAATGACAACAAACTTTATTTTAGACATGAATTTATTGTGTGCTGATATGACGTCCTGGCCATTGTTTCAATAGCAGTAGCATCGTGCCTTCTGCTTATGGTAGCGCTGTGTGCTGCTTTTAGCTCCTTGAGGACATAACTATACTCTGTTTTGAAAAGTATTATTACATAAACAGTATAACAGAAAAATATCACCAGCCTGAATGACTACCGGCCAGTAGCACTCACACCCATCGTCATGAAGTGCTTCGAGAAACTGGTACGGGGTCATATCACTTCACATCTGTCCCCCACACTTGACCCCCACCAGTTTGCCTACAGGGCCAACCGGTCCACGGAGGATGCCATCGCCACCGCCCTGCACACCACGTTGACCCACGTGGAGCAGCGAGGGAGCTACGCGAGGCTGCTCTTCCTGGACTTCAGCTCGGCGTTCAACACCATAATCCCGAGCCGGCTGGTGAGCAAACTTGGACACCTGGGTCTCCCCAACAGCACCTGTAGTTGGATTATGGACTTTCTGACAGACCGCTCCCAGAGGGTGAGAGTAGGACACCACCTGTCCTCTCCATTGAGGACCAACACGGGTTCTCCACAGGGCTGTGTGCTGAGCCCCTGCTCTACACCCCTCTACACCCACGACTGCACCCCCACCTACCCCAGCAACAGCATTATCAAGTTCGCGGATGACACCACGGTGGTGGGGCTCATCTCAGGAGGGGATGAGACGGCTTACAGGACGGACGTGAAGCATCTGTCAGCATGGTGCATGGACAATAATCTGACTCTGAACACCTCCAAGTCAAAGGAGCTCATCGTTGACTTTCTCAGCAGTTTCTAAAATACTCAGACCAGCCTGTATGGCACCAACAACCATATGTCACATTCAAAGTCACCTAAATCCTCTCCGTTCCCCATTCTGATGCTTCATTTGATTTATTGCAAGCTATCTTCACCATCCTTTAATGTCTGAATGAAATGAGTTCCTGCCATGTTTGATTTGCAATTTGTGTTAACCACAAATTGAACTGGAAAACTGAACTGAAAATCTAAAAAAAAAAGTCTTGTACTGCAATACATGCTGCAAAAACATGAGAGAGTGACCACTGAAAACCTGCATGCCAACTTAATCAAACAAATGATCTGAAGGATGCATCTCACAGATCCCGTGTCCTTTCTTTAATATTTCCTAATAACTTGACTTTTACATAATGATCATGTGCTGTAGCTGGTTTCTTTTAGGACGATACTTCTTTTCTCCTATACTTGTCCACTTTTCTCATTTTTTGAGCGCCCACACAGACACTGTTCAAGATGATGTCATGGTCAAGAAATGGACTCAAACTGAGTTACACCAAAAACAGAAAATGTCCAAAGGACAACTCAAAGACATTTTAAAAGCAAAATGTAAGATTTGTCAAGACCTCTTTTATTTACATGTTACAACAAAGTCTGGCTGGTTGTAGACAATATTTAAGATAAAGTTTTGCACAGGACTGCCCACTGATATTTGTACTTCTGCAAATCATTTCCAACCACCTTGACCAGAATTATACCCAGAATGTTGGAGTTTCCCATTCAAAATAATGTTTGCTTCAGCATGAACGCTCCATCCAGGCAGCTAATGCTGTACACATTTTATTTGTACTTTGTATCTGGACATACATTGCCCTTGAATTCTGAACTTCATCTTAATTCATGTTTTGCACCATTTTCCCCCAAATAGAAGATTGAACAAGGCACAGCTAGCTTGCAAGGTGTCACCATGGTTAGCAGCTAAAATGTCACATTTTTGTAGCAAAGCACAGGTCAAACTTTTAATGGATGATACCAGTTTCCAGTTTCAGGGTCTGACTTGAAGATTCTGGTTAAAATGATTTGAGTCAACTTTATTCTATTTCAACAATTAAATGTTTTCAAACCATGATGGTTTTCCTAATGGTTAATTAAAGAGTATACCCCCAACCTGTGACTGATTTTTACAAAACTCAACATAAAGTGCATCAACAAACATACCATGGCAGTTCTGTAACAAAAACATTTTATTGACCTGCAGATCATCAGTTGTAGCTGGTCAAAGAGAAACAAACCGATTTTAATCAATGGCTAAATGATTGGTGCATTGCTAATTTCTAACAAGCTTAACAGCATCAACGGTTGATTGTTAGCAGAGCAGATATTCAGACATGACTTTATTAGCTGTTAACAAATGAGAGTCAAAAGCAAATGCGTCCAATAAATGTCTTTCCACTTTGTTCTTGCATTTATTTGCATTAAATACATTCAGTACGCAATGACATGGGTGCAGAAAGGGTCAGAGGTCACCAACTCCTAAAAATACTTAAGGTTTAGTGAAACATAATACACACCAAGGAACAGCTTTATAGATGAGCAGCCGTATCCAGTAGATGGTATAAATAATCTAACCTGAGAGGTTCCTGGTCACTCTCTAATCAGGCCATCTCTTGTCACAATAGCTGAGAGGTTGCCTTGCTGGGATAATGTACCAGGATTTGCTGTGAGTGCAGTTTATTCTCTGGCCTTTCATTAACGTCCTGCCATCTGAGAGTATCTTTGACAAGAGCCTGTTGCTGAGCAGATAAAAACAGGGGTGAGAATAAACACTGAGCAGAGGTCGGGCTTTGATGGCTGTGATAGAGGCTCGATTGTAGCAGTGGTGGTCTTATCTGGAGTGGGACACCATGGTTTGACCCCCATACGTTGGTCCCCTTCTTTATCTTGTTTTAAATGGTAGCTGAGTGGACACTGTCGTTTCTGTGAAACATTTGCCAGATTCCTCACAGTCCTCCCGTGTGGAGATTTATGACAGGAGCGGCACTGACTGTATGTCCCAGAGGAGGCTTGCTGGATTCTCTGCACAGAGAAATTGTAAAACAAATGCAAAGTTTCTCACATGTAAAGAAGTAAAAGAGGTCTTTCATTTTCTTTGCGTCAGTTTATGTGAACCTCAACAGGAAGCTCTTCTCCTGGTGTGCAGTGAAGTAGAAATAGAGTCAGAATGGTGACACCTTCTCGGCTCTCTGCATGCTTAGGAGATAATGCACACATCAATAAAAGCCGGCTTGACACAGCAGGCGCTGTTAATGAGAGAGGGCCTGTATATCAGATCGGAGAATCTCACCATTCTTAACTAGCAGAAACCTCCTTTATTCAGTTAGCATTGGTCTGCTTTAGATCACCTTTCTGGTCTACATTTGATTTCATCTATTTTTTTGTGAGAACTTATTTTAAAATCTGGCACTACTTGACCTGTAATTGTGCACTGCCCTGCAACACTTCCCTAAAAATAGTGCCCACTAATCCCTAAACCCCCTCTGAGAAGTGCTACACATTACCAGGGATTGACGAGCAGTTCAGCTGCAGCAAAGAAGCAGAGGGTTTGTTTGTGGGGTTTTTTTTCTTTTCATTTTGAGGAATTATGTAATTTCTATTAAGGGACCAATTGAACAGTGTGCATAGATGAGATGCAAAAACTTTAAAGTTTTAAACGAGAAAAACCTCCTCACCTGCATCAGTGCAGAGCAGCACCCTCTTGTGGGGTGAATGTTTTCAGCTTTTAAGCGCAGGTACAGATGCAACATTGAATCTGAGAGATCACAGTTGAGACTCTCCTGTCAGCATGAACTTATATCTTGCTCAAAGAAACTGCTTTCTATAAGTAGACATCTCTTTATCTTTCAAACTGATGATCTATTATTTTAATCTATGGAAAAAACAAAATAAATCATATTTAAACAGAAAAGTTTGATTTAATAAAATTTACCAGCAATTTTCTCAACCCATTTTCTTTATATCTGTCCTTCCTTTGCAAAATATTTAAATATAAACTTATTTAGCTCTACAATAGGCTACTTGGCAAAGGTATTCCCATTCCTTGACTCTCCACATTTTGTTAATGTTATAACCACAAACTGCACTGTATTGTATTGAGACTTTGTGAAGCTCCAGCACAAAGTTGTACTTTTATGAAGTGGAAGGAAAAAGATTTATGTTTTTCAACATTTTTTTTTACAAATGAAAATCTAAAAAGTGTGGGCAGGCATATTAATTAACCTATTTTCAATCAAATACCCTTAACATCACCGCAACCAACTGCATTAATGAACATTACTGAATAAATAGCATTATGTAGACCAAAGAACATACTAGACAGTTTAGAGATAAAGTTAATGGAAAGTCTGAAGCAAGGTTAGATTCTAAAACATGCTAAACTTTAAACATCACACGGTCCCCTGTTCTACCCAAAAATGGAAAACGAACAACTGCAAACCTACCAAGACATCGTGGTCCCTGTAAAGTAATGGGCTGGGTAGGGTAAGCATTCATGAAGGAACCACCCAGGATGTCCATGGTAACTCTGGAGGAGCTGTAGAGATTCACAGCTCAGGTAGACAAGAAGACAGGGAAGAGCTGTGCACCATGCGAATGTGGCCTTTATGGAGAAGTGGAAGGGAAAAAGCTCATTTTGAAACACAAGAAGTTTAAAATCTGCCACAAGCCATGAAGGCAATACAGCAAACACAGAAAAACTTTTTGATTATATTATGTTGGAACCAGAAAGGACAATGAGCAAACCCCCACTGCAAACCGTCAATATATATATATTCTTGGTTTTGTTTCAAGCCAAAATGGTGTCACATCACCACAAACACCCCATCTTCGTGGTTAAACATGGCAGTGGCAGCAACATCCTTTGGGAGTGTTTTTTTTTTATCCGTAGAGACAGCGACGCATATAGAGTTGGATGGAGCTAAATACAAGGCCATTCTGGAAGACAACCTGCTGCAAAAGATTCAGGGACTGAGGAGTTTCACCTTCCAGGACGACAACAACCAATAACATTTAGCCACTGCTAAAGTTTGATGGGACCATTCGAACACAGGAATATTCTTAAACTGTTAAAATTCCAGCCTTAAATCCAACTGTGAATCTGTGGCATGATGAAAATTGATGTTCACAGACGCTCTCCATCCAATCCAACTGAGCTTGAACTATTTTGCAGAAGAATGGGTACAAATTTCAGTCTGTAGATGTCCAAAGCTGGTAGAGACCTAAACAAAAGACTTGCAGCCAAAGCAGTGAAATGTGAATATACAAAGTATTCTCTTGGGGGTGCTAAATAAAAATTCATGCCATACTTTTTATTTGAGAACAAAAAAAATTAAAACCACCTCTTTCTTTACATTTTCAATTGTGCACTACTCCATGCATGTCTATCACATGAAATCCCGGTAATGTGAAATTTGGAGCCTGACAAAAGGTGAAAATGCTGAAGGGGTGTGAATACTTTTACAGGCACCCGAGCATGTCTTACTGTGAGTTAAGACCCCATCCTCACACAACAAACTGTGAACAAGCTATGGTCCACCGTTCAGCTGGGCTACACCATGGTGACATTTCACAGCCGCTTTGAGACATTTAAATCACGCGAGTTCTGCGTGATTATCAGTGCAGTATGTCTTCGCGTTTGCATGAAGGGAAACATAAATCGTTTCTTCAGCTGCCTAGCGGGCCGAAAACATTGTGGCAGGCCTGCTAGTGGCCACAAAAATAAAGCGCAATGGGGAGGGAGAGGCTGCAGCTGGAGTGGCATGTACCCCCTGTGGAGATTTTGTAAAAGGAGACCCAAACTGAAACGGACAGCTGAGCCAACTCACTTGCAAAGTTTAACAGCATTTGGTTTTGTGCGGTGAGCAAGTTTCCTCAGTCATGAATCCAAGTGAAAACACTCAGCTTTTTTTTTATTTTCTGAAGAGTCAGAAATAAATAAAACCAAAGTACAAAAATACTTCTAAACTGTCAAACAGGTAAAAAAAAATATTTATTTCAGCTTGCTTTTCAAATTCCTACAATTTAAGATTGAGAACATCAGTAATTTAATTTCACAGTCTCTTAAGCATTAAAAGCATTTATTTTGAACAAAATGTTTTAGGCGCATCTCTCAAACTTTCCAGACCACCAACCCAGGTGATGAGTTTCTTAGTTTCCAGCTGTCAGCCTAAGGCTTAATCTTCCTTATTCATAACAAACTAGGTGGAGAAACTTCAGCTTTTACTGCAAGACAATCTCTACATGGGAAAAAGACTTTACCATTAAATCTCGGGTGCCGTCTGAGATTTAGCTCGTAATGTTGCGTAGTCCATTAGGATTTTGTTTATCTCTCTTCCAATTTAAGGTCATTCTTAGTCTAAACCCAGGTTAGCCAGGATCTGCCCTTATTTGGATCTTCAAAGTGATAGGTGTGGCAGTGATGAGGCCAGTCCAATCCAATGTTTTGGGTCTCCATGCTAAGGCAAATGTTTGCAAGACTAATTGTATAAAAGCAGAAATGTTAGGTTATGCTCTGCCGAAAGGGAAGGTAAGCTGAAAAAGACCATTGCTAAAGATGGTGGCTGTTCAGAATACTGTATCCAAACATATCAATGGGAAGTTGAGTGGAGGGAAAAGTGGGATAGAAAAAGGTGCATAGGCAACAGTGATTACGGCCAAGTCAGGTCAAGTTTATTTATATAGCGCTTTTCAGCAACAAGGCACTCAAAGCGCTGTACACGAGGAAAAACATTACAATGATACAGAAAATCAAACAGAAAAACAAATCAAATGACAATAATTCTTGGGTGTTTACTGGTAAGAGCTGGTTCTGATCCAATCTTTCTAATAGAGGTAATTAGCTCATTAAGTCCTCTGTGGTAAGGAATTCATCTGGTGGTGGAAGAAAAATTATATTAATCCTTGAGGTCGCTGGTATGAGGCAGTTGTGGTCCCATCATTCAAATAAGCTGGGTCACTGGTATAAAACAGTTTAGTCCAAACTTTTTAAATACTAATAATGTTTGGCTGTCACTGGTATGATATAGTTCTAATACAATCCTTTTAAGAAATCTAAAATTTTCTGGTCATTGGTGTAAAAACAGCTTTAGTCCAAATTTTCAAATACTAATATTTGGTTTTCGCTGCTAATCCTTCTGAGAAATCTGAAAATCTATGAAAAGTAATGAAATCACACATTTAGGTAGTACTGGATAATTTAATTTCATTGCGCGTGGTGTCAGTGACTGTCTGCTGAAGAGCTGTCAACAGTCTTCCTCGTGACAGCCATATAATGGACAGAACACAATGTTTAATGATTCTATATAAGGATTCACTTAATGTATTGAATTATTGAAGCTATTTTTTCCATGATTTTACTTTTGTAAAGTAACAAGTGCCGTCCTTTGGTTCTCTCCTGACCAGGCGTGCCATATTGAACAAATAGAACAATGTTGTCCTTCCTTACCTATATTTAATGGCCTTCAGACATCATGGCTTTTCAGTCTTGAAATGATTTACTCTTCTCAGAATCAGATTCTTCAAATCGTCAGCTTTGTACCGTGATTTTTCATGTGGGGCTTGGGATATCCACCTTCCTTCAGCCCAGGATCATGGTGAAGCATCCGGCTTGGACACGCCCAGTGGCCATCGAACGTCTTAACTTTGTGGATCGGGGTATCCTATTTTAATAAAGTTCAAAGTAATGAAAATACTATATAAATTGCACCCAAAGTTGTGTCCAAAATATAACAAGAAATGTTGATGTAGATGGGGTGGGGTTGTGTGTTTTTGTGATAAATAAAAAACAAACAAGCACAAAAATAGACGAAAAGTAACATGAAACTCCAGAGCAGACCGTCTTTATTAAGATTTAGGATACTCCCACTGACCTTACAACACAGCAAAATTTAATTTAGAGCATATACAGCTTTTCAAACACCTACAAGTTTGGCGGCTCTCAATGCAAATGAGAGGAAACTGCCATGCCTAAACAAGAGTGGGAGGAGAAATAACTACAGCAGAAGTAAATCCTTTTGTAGAAGGTTGACTTTAACAGTAACAGAGATGAATATTTCATAAGTACATCCAGGTTTTGCATACAATCAATCAAAGCTAGTAGACAGTGGGAAGCAGCTTCCCCTTCAGCTTGCATTTCAAAATGCTTTTTCCGTTTAACTTTACAAAAGCGGTTACATGTAGATTTATACAAACCAGGCTGCAGAATAGCTGGGTTTTGATGAGACTCCCTTTGTTGAGCTTTAAATCCACAGAGTGGTTCCTTCTTCCTCCGACACAAAGTTCATTTACAGTATTCACAAAGACATGACCAGTCTTTCATATTCTTCTTTCAGTTAAATAACTAAAGAACAAATAAAACATTATTCATCTGTAATATTAGTCAGCTGGTAGGAAGAATGAAGCTGAGTGTTGTAGAGTCCTGAATCAGTGGCATGAAGATTTACAAAAAGATGAAACTGATGCACCTGTGCTACATATACAGCAGTATGTTCCATCCCGTGTCGTCTGGTTTTTCCCTAATGGGTTATCTTCAGTGTAAACTATCATCCTCAGAGAGCCATGTTTATTTTTCAGAGCATGGATGAAGATTTACGATTGGCACAGGTCACAGGGCTCGCTGTGTGAGCGTTGGCGGGGTTCAGGACAATCTAAGGCGACTGGACCACTCCAACAGCAGAAGCTCTCACAGAACCTCTGAAAGAGGCACAGGAGGAAAGGTTAAAAGAGAAAAACAACAATTCTGTTAGTAAATTAGATTATTATAAAAGATCAACAAAAAAATACTTTTAACTCAAATGTTCTATCATAGCCTTGCTAAGGCCTGCACACTTGTGGTGAGGACTGCTGACTTGAAAGTGGCTGTTCCAACTGCTGTATGAAAGCACATTAAAGGAAAGTTAAGTGGAAGGAAAATGTGGTAGATACAAGATGTAGAAGTAACACGGATAATCTCAGCCTCAAAAGGATTTTAAAGCAAAGGTTATTTAAGTTTTTTGGGAGATTCACAAGGTGTAGTCAGCAGCTGGAGTCTGTGCTTCACGTGCCAGCATATATAGACCTCTAAATGTTAAATTTACTTTCGTCTGAAAAGATGAATTTAAATCACAGAGCAACAGTTTAATCATTTCTGTCCTCAACCCAGGTAAGATGTTTTGTCCCTGATGTGACCTATCAAGGAATCCAACAGTTTTGCACCTTGTAAATCTTTCCCAGACTCTTAAATAACCTAAATGAACAGAAATAATGGCTTAAAATATGCAACTGTCTATTAAATATTTGTTTTATATATATATATATATATTTGAATTAAATTAGTACAATGAATTAGCTTTTTAATAACATTTAAGTTAATTGGGATAAAACTGTTATCACATTGACAAACTAAACAGTCCAGTTCATAGCCAAAATAAAAGGATTGTTATCACTGAACGGAGCAACGACAACGTGTGTAAATCTGACTCGTTGACGATACTGAATGCCAAAGGATGTCAAAGATGCTGCAGGGGGCAGGTTGCCAATAAATCGTTACAGTCATGTTTACAGGGATCAAATAAAAAGGCAGAAAGAAACATTTCCAGTGAAAAAACACAACACATATTGTTTTACAGATGATCACGATGTGGGGTCATCTGCTCATATTTAAGCATTCGAACAAACCTTGGATTCAGGCCGGTCCTCATGTAGAGTTACATTGTGACAGTTAATCAGTGTGGTGTATTAGTACTGCCAGGTCAGGCATCTCATATATCCAGAATTATGAGTGAAGCAGAGAAGCCAACTATGTTTGTGTTTTATGACCGAGTTAACAGAAAGAAATATGTAGGACTGAGAATGAGACCACGTTCAGATAAAGGTATTAGGACTACAGGAAAAGAATTGAGGTGCAATCAAAGAAAGTCATGTTCCATTTTCCTGGCAAAGGAATTATTCTGGCTTCTCTTCAATGTAACAGGTGAAAGTTAAAATCTAGCAGATATAAGGGGGGGTTGCTGCTGACGTTGCAGCATTGCATGGTGCTTAATTGCTTCGGAGTCATGTTTCTAACCCCTGGCAGTGAAGCACTTGTGGATAGGGGCTCCTCGTTGCCTCTGGAATTCCTCTCTGGGTCCAGGCCCGAGTCAGTCATGCTGGTAAATAAAAGCTGTCAACAGGATAAAGATACCCCCACTTCTCATCGACTTTTCCTACAGCACTGCTTCCATATCCCATCTCCACCTTTTTTTAGTGTAAGTGAACTCTTCGTGCCGCACCTTCCTCTTCTCGAGGGGGTTCTCGCTTTCACTGGGGTGATGAATTGCAGGTTTGATTGACTGCGGCTCAGGTTCAGAGTTGCTTCACAGCAGGGACCAGTCACCTATATCTACAGACAAAGCTTGCTTCGTCTCCTTACCAGTGCCTGCTAACACACATCAGCTAAAGGAGCAATGGGTCTTCTGTAAATACTTAGTTTTAAATTTTTCCTAGTTTACATTATGGGAGAATCTTCACATTTATTGGCACCCCTGATGAGATGTGAAAAAACCCTTAAAATTCATTTCTTATAGCAGTAGCAGAATCTGACCGAAAAGACACATGTAAAAGTATATTAAACTGGTGGAGGGGGAACTCGGGTAAAAAAAATTCGTACAAAAACAATCAGCAGCCATATATTTCTATAAGATAAAAATGTAAACGTTTCAGTGAAACGTTCCCAGTTTCACTGGTAATATATGACTGTGATTCCTTGTGGTATAAACATGATGGGACAGAGAACCATTCCTTTAAACCACTCTTCAAAATTGGAAAGACAAGAGAACATGCCGTTTACAAAAAGTTAGGTTTGTGCTGATCTTTATAAGGCTGGAAATGGCTACTCGCCTCAACTTGCCTCCATAGCTACAGTCAGAGCAACAATAAAAACCGTTTAAACAAATGAAACTGTGACAGACAAGGCTCCATGTGGACCCAAGTTCCTTTTACCCCCATGAACAGTGGGGAGGAGGGTAAGAGAACAAAAATAAAAGTAAATCTCCAAAGCTGACTCTAAGAACTGTAGCATCCATTAGTATCTTTTGTTTTCAAAGTTTAAAAAAAAACTATTTTAAAGGCGTTCGCCACATAGAGATGGACCAAGAAATCAACTAGTGACAAACACCAGGCAGTTTGACCGACCTGAACCGGTGCTCGGACTGTCATAACAACAAAATCCAATCTTTTCCCGAACAGCGAACACAACATACATACGTGCTACCACGTCGCGCTGGCAACTCTTTTTGGTTTGGGAGCAGCTTCTGACTTCCTGCTATTTAAAAGAAAACTGTATTTAATACGACAAGTTGAGACATGCCTGCGACCCATTTGGCAAAGCGGGAGAGACAGAATCGTTCAGCAGATAGCGGTAGTGCTGAACATGGCACAGCAAAGTTGCTCCGTTTTGTCACTTTGAGCTTTTAACCTGGTATGGGATCTGCTGCCTTGTAGAAATCTCAGTGTTAAGATAAGGATGTGTTCTCTTTGTTATAGGAAGTCAGAGTTCTGATTTCCCGGTACAAACTACTCTTAGTAAAATAAGTCAATTTGTGTTTGGGCAAATATTTCTTTGCTGTAATATTGCTTCTTGGCAATACATTTTTTACAGATGAAAAGATTCTCTGTTTCTCTTTAAATGGTCCCACATTTGCACGAAAAATATATTTGGGTTCAGCAGCAGAATTAGGTATGTAGGTTGTGCCCTTAAAGAATTCGCCAAATTCAGCCAGTGTGCTTATGTTGGTCACTCTGGCATGAACAGCATGCATAATCTGATGCCACATGTTCCCAAGTGTAGAACTGGTTTAAGGTCAGAACTGCAGACAGGTCAATCTGCCCCCTCCACCTCCAAAGGCTAAAGCTAGTCGCTGCTAAACCCTGCTCTGCGAGGGCGAGCATTTACATCTTGGAGATTGCTTCCACTGTTGACAAGCCTCGTTTTTCCAGTGAGGTAGATTATGTCCCACACCATCACACTTCCAAAACCACAAATGAATTTTCCTTGCAGATGTGGCACCAGTTAAAGCAAAAGAAACCAACAGACTGCTACAAAACGTGATAACTGCATGAGAATACCTGCAAAGAAGTATCGTGAGAACAAAGAAATATCACCCAATATATCACCCAAACACTAATTTCCGTACTTCTTGTGATACATATAGGATTCTGTTTTTATTAGGAACATAAGATAATAATGTAAACCTTTATAAACACAGGCTTGCCAGCTGTTGAATGACTGTCAAAATAAAGCCTTTTATTAGTCTTTAACCTTTTATCCTGCCTCTATTCTATTTTTATAAGATCACTGTTATTTTTAAACCTACTTTCGGGTAAAGTTTTAAGTCAGTTTGTGTTTGTTGTAAAATGTTTTCCTAACTGTGTACCTGCAACATGCTGAGGCTTCATCGGGCCTGCTTTCTTCATGAAGGACTCCTCGCTTTCAAAAGCGAGGATGGGCTCAGATGTGCTGGTCTCAGAATTGTCCCGGGCACCGTTGGCGGTGTTGTCCTGGTTTGTGAGGTGGATGAAGTCTTCGAAGTGGGCAGCGTCTCCTTTAGAAAGCAGACCATTTTCATGCCTCAGGGGCTGGAGTCCATTAACCACAGAGAGGCTGCAGAGAGGGAAGCACAAGGCACACTACGGTTGGCCACCGTGACTCAGAACAACAGCAGTCATTTCAGTAGCTGCTGAATAGCAGACGTTTTGAAGCTCTACACAAAGAAGAGTGCTGAAATGTGAAGAGTGAATAGTTTAGGAAATCAGATCATTCTCCAAGTGTTAACACTGTTTACTGACAGCCTCATGCTTGTGGCTCTCAATGTTTTCCATTAAAACCTACAAAAAAAAAAAAAACACAAACTCCCTGCAAATGTGTTTTGTGGTACCCGATCCAGCTTTGTTCCCTGGCATCTAAACCTAACACTGTTCATGGTGGTCTTTCGTCAACACGATCATAAAAGAACTGAGCTTTACCTTTCATTGACATGACTCTGTCCATTCTCTGTCTCGTTGGGCTGGCTCCCGCACAGTTTCGGCTGACAGTCAGCAGATGCTAAAGCAAACACAGTAAACAACAGCGGTTAAAGTTGACCCACATCTGCTTCCACGGTCCTCTGTGAAATGACAGATTTCATTGAAGATCTTTTGTTCATTTCAAGCTGGTTTTATTTTGGAGCCCTGACTTTGTGCTTTAATGCCAATTCTCCCTTTTCCTTAATGTTCCACTGAGACCGCAGATTGTTTTCCCCAAGTTACAGAGAAAAAAAGGACAAATAATGGTTTAATAACTTGTAGTGTAAAGGTTGTTTGTACTATGAAGGTGAATCTAAATAAATTAGAACACAATCAAAATTAAAAAGTTAGTTTCAATGATTCAACTCGAAAAGCTTCATGCCAAAGATTTATTAAACAAAATTATAGATTTCAAATGTTTGTTAAAATAAAGGATCAAGCTGTGGTTCTGCTGAGGTGTTAATCAAGCTCAGGTCGCTTTAACAGTGGCCTTCAGCCTGCCTGGTAAAAACCTGCACAATAAAATAAAATCATGGCGTGGGATATTATTGCTTATTACTTAGATGATATCAGTTACAACAAATCAACTTTTCTTCTCACTCCTGTCCTCATGTTTGCTCCCAACACTCTCTGTGACATTTAGCATCTTGGACACTTCTGTAATATTCTAATCTGAAAAACCAAATATGCCTTTTTTAATGGCCGTCAGCCATTCTCATCAAAATAAACTGAAACTCTTAAGTGTAATAGGTTAATATGAATTAACAGTTTTAATTACAGAAATAAATTCAATAAAATTCTAATTTACTGAGATTCGTTTTTACATGCAATATAAACGTTCAAACATCTTCCATTATAACATTAGCAAATAAAAAGAATGCAATAAAAAGCAGGAAAGGTATAATTTTTTTAGGCATTTTTCCTAAAGGGTCCAGACCCCCCACTCTCTGAGCTTCCTGAAGTATTTGGTTGAGGCTGAGACGAAGCACCATACTCTGATTAAAACAGATGCCTGCTTGCCAGACCTCCAACCACATCAGCTCCTGGCTAATGGTCTTTCTCAGTCAGAGAACACTGGAACCAGCAGGATTTCTCTGAGACCACATTGCATCTAACTCGCCTATTGCACATACCAGAAGGTGCCAATACTCTGAGATTATATTTAACAAGAATATAATTTTTCTGGTAAAACTGGTGTTAAACTGCAGCCATGTGCTGCCATTAGCCCACTCTTCCTCTCCCATCCCTCAGGCAGAGGGATTCAACAACCAGTGAGAACACATGGGTCCTATTGTGCAGAGAAGAACAACTGCAGCTGTACAGGATATGAGGCACAGATATAATCTAAAAACCCTTTAATACAACATGCTTCATGCTGAATCCAACTCAGATGGGAGCCAAAGCTGAAGATACAGCAGATATCTGTGCTGTTGTTTATTGCCGCACATAAAGGACCGGAACATTTAGGTACAAGTTGAAATCGGCTTCATAAACAACAGGAAGAGTCAGAGCACTATAAAACTTACAATGTTTTTCTGAGCACTAAACGTCTTCCAGTGAACTCTGAGAACCCACTGGTGACAAAACCTTCTCTTTTATTTTAAATCTTAAAGTTACATGAATTCAGATCATTTTTAACGACATGTTTAGATTAAAGGCTGGTAGTGCACACAATGAATACCTTTAATTGATCAATGACCGTCTTTAAATGTCAGACAAATCCATTATGATGTTCTGCTTACCTTTGCTGCTCTCCGCCTGTCTGTCATTGACTGAAGTGGATTTAGCCTCTTTCTAGAAAAGTTGAGGATGGTTTCAGTCACTTACTGGACAGTAAACTTTGTTTCTTATTTTAGTAAAAAGTGAAGTTTACGTATACCTTTTCACACCCATCCGTCTTGCGTGTCCTCCTCATGATCTCCTCCAGACGCTGACAAGGAAACAAAGGAATAAACTCTAATTTAATCTATGTTTTATTTTCTCAATGCAATGTTTAACAGCAGTGGATCAAAGTATAGAAACAGTTGTCTATACACAGTTAGGATACCAAGGCGTTCAATGAATAGTGCGATTTAGGCATGAGTCAGTTGTTAACCCTGGATTTAAAAAGTAAAAACCGCAAATATTTCCGTTGACTTCGTCTTTCTGGTCTAAAGTCATTCTATGGCTTCTATGGCTGGGTGATCGTTTCTCTGGCTGTACGGAGCATACAGTGGCGTGGTGCTTCACCTCTCCCACATGTTGCTGTGCACTGCCAGTCAGCTGGGTTGGCTTACAAAAAAAGACAAGTTCAACTGTTTGGAAATATGTCTGGTAGTGGAACACACAGACAATCATGGCCTGGAAACCAAAAGAGCACTACCTATCACCCTTATTACCCAGCTAATATCAGCTTTTTATTCTCATGTTATTCTCTGTAGCAACCAATAATATATCTGCAATTTTCAATAACTTGTCAATATAGAAATAACGTTTTTACACTAATAACATGCTAATAACATGTAAAGTACATGACCACGGTTCTCTCCTGACCTCTAGAACATTCCACTGATTCCACTACCAAATGCACTTCATTAATTAAAATTTATCCATACGTGAAATGATGAATTACATATCATCCAAGATAATGAACAGTATTCTGAATCAAGAATGACAAATATACATTTTACTACACCTGTTTATATTAGCACCTGCACAAAGACTTCAAAAAAAAGCTTTTCCCAAGTGATGGAGCCCAATTATGCTACACCAATTATTACATTATTAACTCAAAAACATTTTTGGGTTTTTCACATTTAAAAACAGCCAAAATGATTACAACCTTGGCTGCTACTCTCTGAACAGAAGAACCAAAAAATGGTACAACTCCTCCTTGAAACCTAAATTCAGTGGATGTTTAATTCTATATTTATAAGTATCAAAGTAACATATTTTTTATTGATAAATATCTAATGGACAATAGCAAAACAAACAAACAAAATGAGTTATTAAAGTCATGATTTCTTGTTTTATATGTTCGTGTAAATACAGGAAAATGTTTTTCTTAAGGTAATGCTGTCAGAATGTCATGCTGGCCTATGCCAGGTCTGATGCTAATAGTTGTTACTTTAGTTTCTTATGCTTGGTTGGAAATTGACAGGAATAGTTTGCTGAACTTGGCCAATCAGAGCTTCAGACTGTCTAATTTACAATTTAGATTTCAAATTTCATTGTCTATTAATTTTCTCTGCTTTATGACATACTTTGCTAAACTAGTTATGCTTAAAGAAAACTATGGTCTATGATTGTAATGATGAAGTGCAACTCATATATTTAGCTAAAAAAAGAACATGTAATGGCAGAATATTGCACAGCAGGACAGTAAGAAGATAGTGCAGCTATACTTTAATAAAAATTAAACCCCTCTCCCTGTCTCATTTACATGCACTAAGGTTAGTTTGAAGACCTGACCTTCATCTGATAAACTTGGGCCATAACTGCAGCTGCCGCTCATAAAAGAGAGGCATTTTTAAGATCTGAGATTATGTCACACACAGCTTACACACTCATAGTTTTTGTATCTAGTTTAGCAGCAAAACGTGCTTCCATGCTGTTGGTTTTTGTTTGCCCAATAAGCTGGTGTGTTGACCCTCAGGATACTTTAAACCACCTGTGTGCTTTATGGAGTTGGTCTAAACAGAGTGACTAAGAACCGAATCTTTGGGGTGGAGGACGTGATGCTCCTGTGGGCTCATTCCTGTGTCTGTACTGGTTTAGGCAGGCCTAGCAAAAACTACATCGGAGCCATCCACACATGCCTGGAAGACGAGAAGAGGAAGACACTGCAGGCATACAGAGGTCTTTAGAAATAAAAATGGAGGAGGAAGAGGAGTTACTAACACCAAACAGAAAAGGTCAAATTTAATTCAATCAGAAAATGGGGTTGATTACAATAAATCATTTCCTTTCACTTCACAAACATGCGTCACTTGTTCAATATTTTCCTGTAAATTGTTCTGAACTGGAAGCAGGAAGAGGCAAACAAATTCTCTTAAAGAGGAAGTTCAGTAACAATTTGTGGTTGTTCTCCCCAGGCGCTGCTCCTTTAGCTACCATTCACCTCCATGATCTTATGTTTGATCTAGTGATGCTAACCCTGAACATGAGGTCACACGTATCATTATACAAGTGCAAAGATCCACTCAGATAAGTCCAGGGCAGCTAGCGTGCCAATATTAGAACCTATTAGACACACACAGGCACTCTAAAGCCCATTAGATCATGGCATTCAGACAGTCCTTCCAGGATCAGCCAAAAACATAATACGTATTGGTTTCAGGGACTCGGCTTTGTTGTGTAAAAGGCCAGACCTCTGAGTAAATGTAGCTCAGAATATAATCACACCACTCACGCGGGAATGAGGATACATTTTTTCAACAAATTTCTTTCTTAACTTCTGGTTTTATGTCGTAAGGAGCACGTTTCTTTTGTTTATGTAGTTTAAATGAATCTGGGATTTGGATGCATGCTTCCTTTTATACCCATAATGGGGCCTTCTTGTTTGAACTTGAGTCTCAATCCAGTTATGAGAACAGTTATGGGACAACAGATGTACAGCCCTACCTTTTTCCTCTCCAGTCTCTCCTGCTCCTCCTTCTGGAAGTGTTTCTCCCTCTCCAGTCGCTGCTTCTCCGCCTCCTCCCGGGCTCTCGCCTCAGCCTCTTCCTTCTGAAACACAAACACATGAGAATCCAACCACAACTTCAGTGCAGGCAGAAGAAGGGGACAAAACTGCAGCCAAATAAACATGCTTTTCTTTCCAACGTGATGAGGGTGTGGTTGTTCCCTGCTGTTACTGTTTACAACCACAAACGAGATATTTTCCTGCACCGAAAAAAAGATCCTTTTTGGACTTTTCGTGTCCTCATGAGGACAATCAAAATAAAAAGGAAAAAAAAAACGTCATCAAAACAATGGGCTCAGTGTTTCAATGCTGGATCATGTTTGATCACAAAAACACTTCCTTAACTGACCACAAGGGGAGAGTAAAGCATTAAGGCTCATGGCAGACCACAGTTTCATGAATCATGTGTGTCTACAAACTACAGGACCCATCGAGAAGCACCTTTCTTGGCTGATTCTCCTCCAGTTTTATTCATCCACACAAACACCAGCAGGGCTGTTCTGACCCCCTCAGACAAGTTCTTCTGACAAACCTGTTTCTGTAAACGTAGGTTCTCCTCCTGCTCAGCTTTGGCCTTCTCCTGAGCCTCATTCTCCTCCTGCAGACGCTTCTCTTCGTCCCTCCTTCGCTGCTCCTCAGCCATGGCTTGGGCCTCCTCTTCCCTGCGTTGTCTCTCCTCTGCCTCTCTTGCTATTCGCTCCTCTCTCAGGATCCTAGACCACATGAGCACAAGTTTATAATCATAACAAGACTTTTCCTCTATTTTTTTTTTAAATCACGTTTGACCAAAACTAAAACACAAATATCACATCAGTTTCCGATTACACCCTAGATATAAATTTAGAATTTTGTCTGAATAAATAAAGTTACCATACGTCTTAACTTTGACTGGACCATTCTAACACAATCATGTTTTCATGCACTCTTTTGCTGCTTCTAACAGGTTTTCTTCCAGGATTGCCATAAACTCTGTTTAGCTTTCCTGCTGAAATAAAAACATCCCCACGTCATGATGCTGCCACTGTCGTGTGTCACTTTGGGGATGGTGTGTTCAGAATAATTTTCAGTGTTGGTTTTCCATCATACACAAAGTTTTGCATTTAGACCAAAAGGTTCTGTTTTTATGTCTTATCTGACCAGTGCACATTCTCCCACGTGTTTGCAGCGTCCTCTACATTGCTTGTGACATTCTTTTAGCAGTGTTTTTCTTCTTTACACTCTACTCTAAAAGGGCAGACTTGGGGAGTACACCGCTAATAGGCTTCCCAGAGCAGGTATACTGGCATTAAATACCACACAGGTGGAGTCTATAAACCAACAGGTGACTTCTAAAGCCAACTGGTTGCGATGCATTTTAAAATGGGATATCGGAAAAGAAAGGGCTGAACTTCCTGCCCCTGTGAATTATTACTTGCCTATCTGAGAGGTGGATAAAATCTATTAAAAACAGTGAAAGGCTTTGGAATTACTGTCATTCCAGACAATAATTTCCTTTATAGAAAAAACAGAAAGTCAAACACACAACTTTCCATTCGCAGATCAACTCTCCACAAACTGACTGACCTCTCCTTCTCCTCTTGTTCACGGCGCTCTTGATCCTCCCGCTCTCTCTGCTCTCGGGCCTGTCGGCGTTTCTCTGCCAGGATGCGAGCAGCCTCCTCTGGGTCGTTGGTGCCTGCCATGGGCTTGGCTGACGGAGAGGGTGAAGGTGACACAGCGCGGACCGACGGGGCTGAAGTCACTAGCTCGGGCTGGGAAGGAGCGGGAGCGGCGCTGGCGGCGACCGGCACGCTTGGGGTTTGAGGCGTGGAAGCAGCAGCAGAAACTGTGATGGCAGGAGCCACAGGGGAACCTAAAACAGAAAATAATACTTTCAAATAGGGACCATCAATTTTAGCTGTTAATTTTTAAAATATTTTTATTTTTTCTGCTTTTAAGTAATTATAAGTAATTAATTGGCAGCACAAAACCGGACTTAACAGCCTAGGAACTTATAAATTACATAACTCAAGTTAGTTAACACAGTCTGTTCCTTCTCAGACATTTCAGATGGTTATTAGTATTTTCTGCTTCTACAAATTATACAGGCTGTTTTGTTACTCTTGCTTCTTTACATTTATTCCATCATTCTGTCCAGATACCGGCAGAGATCGTGCCCAAGAGAAGAGTTTAAACGGTTTAAGTCAACGATAAAAAATAGGAAATGTTGGTGGGAAAGATGGGTGGTCGGGTGGAAGGAAACATGGGCAAAATTAGATCACTTCTTTCTCCTAATAAATTAGAATGCCAAATGTGAATTTATTTCAGTTATTCGATTAAAAAAGTGAAACTATGTTTCTTTACACACAGAGTGACAAATTTCAAGTGATTATTTCTGTTAATTTTGATGGTTATGTCATACAGCCAATGAAAATCCAAAATCCAGTTACTTTGAAAACATTAATATCAAATAAAATTCAATAAAAGAAAAAGGATTTTTTATTACAGAAATCTTAAATCATATGGCCAAGACAATCATGGGGAAGACAGCTTACTTAAAAATCAAAGCATCCTCCTAAAGAACGGGTTTACCGCACCAAAGGTCATAGTCAAAGAAGCTGGCTGTAAATCCTACTAATGGAAGCTGAGTGGAAGGAAAAAGTTTGGCAGAAAAGGTGGACAGGGACAACTGCAGCTTATACAGCAATGTTAAGCCAAGTCCACTCTAGAGTTTGATGGAGATTTACAAAGTATGAACTGTGACTCGACAACTATTTTGAATTAATGAAATAAATGTACTTTTTGATTGTATTATTTTATAAATACACTGATGTACACTGTATGGTGTACAGTCTCAACAACAAAAACTAATCATCTGTATCCATGTCTATATGTACTACTACACTATATTACTCCCAGAAATAAATCCTTCAATTCATCCTCCCTATAAGGTCAAGCAAGGGAAGTGCAGGTACATGCTGCAAGACTAGCTTAGGCTTTTAAGAGGAGAAAAAAAGAAGTTATTTCTAAAATGTTGTTCATGAGAAATGCAGTATTTTCTCTGCTTTAGTTACTTTTTCGTCTCTCTGAAGTGGTAGGCCTGCGAGGCTCCTTCACTCTCTCCGGTGGGGCGGGGGAAGAGGTTCGGTGGTCTATTCTGGCTGGGGTGCTGGCTCTTTTGGGTCGGGCCTTAGAAGAAGCTGGGCTCCCATGTGATGATGGGGGCTTTGGGGAGCCGGCAGGGCTAGGAGAGGCAGTTCTGCCCCTGGGTGTGGCTGGGGATCCTGGTCGTTGACTTGATAACGGACTTGGACTAGAAGAGATGAAGAGACGGGGGAAAAATAAGAGAAATGAACGAAATTATTGCAATATGGCTGATTAAAAAATAAGAATTGTTTAGATAAAAATGATTCTGAATAACTTAAACTGCCCTACAAACACTTGGAAGGGACCATTAAATCCTCTACCAATGTCTCTGTTGCATGAACGGAACTGGATTTGTTTTCAGCCTTCATTCCATCCATCCATCCATCATAAATGTGATTTATTGTGAGGTCTGGGGATCAGAGAGGAATTTCTAAATGTTTCCCCAACATGTGGGACTATTAGTTATTAAAGCAGGTTAATATAAGGCCAGAGCAGCACAAACAAACCCAGTCAGCGACCAGAAAGCAGCTTAAAAGGCTTCATGGTTGACCTTCTCTAAGTAAAGGTTAAACAGAAAAATCCATTTTTAAAAATCATTGATAAAATACATAAACTTACCTCTATGTAAAATAAATGTTTTCTTGGTTAAGTTTGTTAAAAAAATCTATTTTTTATTATGAAAATGATCCTAATGACCAAGGATCCTAAACTAAGATCTATTACAAACTACAAAACTTAGAAACAAATAAAAAGCACATTATTTTACCTTGAATCAGGTCTGTGTCTCATACTGGGGAGGGATTGCCTCTTCTTCAGCACCTTCTCCTTAGTGATGGCCTTTTTTTCCTTCTCATTCTCCCGTTCTTTGTCTCTCTTCTCCTTCTTGTTTTTATCAATCTGAAATAATCATTTCAACCAAAAATAGCATTCATTGTTGTTTAAAAAGCTTTTTAATGAGTAAGTAAAACTGAAAAAAATTAATAACTCGAAGTCTAGATCCGGATACTTTTTCTTTTTAAATATGCGAGTCAAAAACTGTTAATATATTTAAGAAACCAGACCAAATCCCAAATATTAGAAGCCCGATCAAGGCTTTGTAAATTATACTTATCAGAGTCCCTGACTAATTGTTGTTAAACCTTCGGTGATTTTATGTCAGCTGCCTTCCCAAACATGCGACTGTTTCTACAGCCAACTTTAATGTGCACAACATGTAAAGTATTATAGGCAGTGCAAATTAATTTGTGCATGTAAGAAATCTGGATTTTCCAACAATACACTTAATAAGTTAACAAAAAGCTAATTTCAAGAACTGCTTTTAAGGAGGTTTTGTCAG
Organism: Crenichthys baileyi; assembly: GCA_036173005.1. Classification (NCBI taxonomy): domain Eukaryota; kingdom Metazoa; phylum Chordata; class Actinopteri; order Cyprinodontiformes; family Goodeidae; genus Crenichthys; species Crenichthys baileyi. The sequence continues at coordinate 295,465 of JAHHUM010002330.1, forward strand.
TATCCGATTAACTGAAGCTGCACTGAAATTTCTTATGAGGCAAATTATCAACAAGTCACATGTAAGCAGACGGTAAACATGCCAGCCTTAGCAGAGCACCTCAGCAAAATATTCCACATGAAAGCATCATCAGCAAGAGAAAGATAGAAGTTTATTAAAGACTGTAACTGGATGTACTGAATCAGTGTCAAATATCTTTAGACAGATATGAAAAGCGACCTGCTGTCAGAACATTAACACAACTTTTATTCATGAAGTTATCACCATGCTAGAAAGCATAGTGAGCTGCCCTGCATAAACTTTAGTTGTATGTATGTAAAATATGTATCGCTTCAAGAAAATCAGATAGGGGAAACTGCCCTAATCAAGGTCATAGAGAAGTGTAATACTGATGTGATATGGTGGTCCTTTTAACTAGATTGTGTGTGCTCAGGGTGAGTTGCAGTGTTCAGAGTACCACCCTCCCACAATGAAAAATATAAACATTTTCTTCTGAATTTTCTTCTTCTTACTTGCTGAGCAATAAACTGAAAATGCAATATTTAATGAAACAAAATAAATTATTAGCGGTCCAAATCATGTCTCAGACTTCTGCCTTAATAAAAGAAAGTTGAACAGTTTCCCAACTTTTTAGGTTGAATGTTTTCTATATTTTTGGTTTAGTCTGTTCGCAGCAACAAAAATGAGAACTTTCTTTGAAAACCCTTGCTGTATCTAGAGAGGTTTAATAAATGGGTATGCCTGAATCCTAAAAAAAATGCAGAAAAAGTGTCCATCTGCATCATATCCATTTGCTGGAAGGCCTTTTTGTACCAATCTGGAACTGCACCATTCAGAGGGCGGCACAATAGACACCCGAGGTCTAAGACATAAAATCCCCCCAAAAACATAAATGTTTTTGGTGTAAATGGTATAAATACTTCTGCAAAGTACTGTACTAACTACATTTTCATATTGTGCAACCAATACTTGCAGATCACAATAGGTGAAGTAAAAACCTTGTAAATAAGGCTAACAGAATGAATTGACTGCATCCACAAGTCAAATCCTGAACCTCCCCCCAAGTAACTGATTAGCACTTTTGGGTAAAAAGAATAACTGTATTAATTTATACTGACAAGATGATCATGCACTTTTTTCAGACTGTAATACTGACTTGGCAGCAGCAAAAGGCCTATTCCTACATGACTCCTCATGAAAAAAAAAATCCTGATCAGGACACTTCCAATTGGATAAAGAGCTCTGGATTTTCCTTTATTAAACCTGTTCTGCTTATCTGACACGGTAAAATGTGTTGACTGCTTTGAACATACAGGAGTGGAGCTTCGTCTGTGCTGCCGCTGAGTGATGTCCGGCGTGCTAGACGTCACCCTCCAGCGGTCAGAGCAGCGGCGGTGGGGCTGGTGGGCACACAGGGTGAGGGGGCTGGCTGAGGATGAACGAGGGCATAAAGCCGAGTCTGTGGATGATATTTAACTTATTAAAGCTTGAAACCTGTATGCATCCGTATGGCCAAATGAAACCAGACTTACGTCCATCTTTTCCATTGCTCAGGACACTAGCGGCACTGCGGCTGCGGGCGAGGAACGACAGGGTGGGCGTCATGAGCCGGTCCACTATACTGCTCTCCCATGGGGTCAGTGCAAGGCTGCGAGCTGCAGGTAAGAAAAAAAATGCAAATTTTGATTCAAAATGAGCCTCAGAACCATGTCTTTTCTAAGTCCAACACAGAAGAGCTCTACAGAAAGTGTTGCCAAAAGCGTAAAATAAAGAGTCTGCAGGAAAAAGCTTTGAAGACGTAAAATAGCACAAATCAGTGTCATCACCTTATATCAGCACAATAAATCCCCTTAAAAAAATCCTGAATACCTGTGCTTCTAGTTTTTCTTCATGCTTTGCTGACCTTTTATATGTTGATACAAAGAATTGTCCTTTTTTAATTCCACTATTTTCATGTTATTAGTGAATTACATATCCAAGACATCCCTAATCCAGTGATTTATGATGAGAAGGAACATAAAAAGGGACCAGTAAGGACAGTGCAAAACCCACCAGGAATGCAATGATCATCACCAGACAATGAAAAAACCAAAAGAACAGTAAAAAGATCCCATAATAAAATATAGACATGCAGGGCATTTGTAAAAAAAAAAAAAAAAAAACAAGTCTGTAATTAAAAAAACACCCAAAACATAAAGAATTGTGATTTTGAAGGATGAAAATGGGTCAACTGCCAACCATCAAGGTCAGGAGAGGTGCTGAAATTAGACAGTGGAAGGGAGCAACTGCGGAAAAAGAAAAGGACGATGGAAGGACTCGTGGGTGTCGCAGTGGCTGAATGATTGACAGGTTTAAACAGACGCAGGCCGTTCCAGATGTTGCCTTACTTCTGCTGGGGGAGTTCCAGAGTGTGGCCGAGGACTTGGAGAGTCGCTTGTTTATAACAGAGTCCACATGTTTGGGCAGGTTGACCGCCGAGACAGAACATCTGCCTAAGAAGCCAAGAGAGCGCCACACAGTTGTTCACAAAGGTCACATGAAGGAGAAGAACAGAGGGGAGCGACTGCGGCTTCATGAGGTACACTAGGACACTTTACTCTTTGAAAAGGAGCAGCTGCATTAATTTTAATGTAGTCATTTCCTATTATACAAGTAAATCTTATTGGGACGTCAGTTCCCATTTTCAAGAGCGACCTGTTTTAAATACATACACGAAACAACATGTCAAAACAGACAATAGTACAATTCTTTCAACACACTGACCTAATTATTCAAATGAAAATGAAGATAACAGCCTCTCAACATTACCAGCATTTCAGTGGTGCTTTCTCTGTTGTCCTTTAAACATATCCCTGAGTTGGATAAAGACTCAGAAATTCATAAACTTTTTCCGATCGGTGACCAAGTGCTAAAAGGTCACAGTAATAAATCCACACTCAAATTGAGCCATTTTCAGCATCAATGAGGTGCTTATAACAAAACCAAAGGGGCACAAAAGTTGCAAGGAGCCATTTAAAAAGGAAACTTTTCTATGGAGGTGTGTCAGCCATTTTCTCAGGCAGCTACCTTTCTCTTAACCTTTTGAGCCTTCAACCTCTTCCAGTCAAGAAGCATGCTGGATTTGGAGTCGGTGGCAGCCTTTTGGGAATGTCACAGGTAAGGGAAAGTCCAGTTAAAAGGACCACCATATCACATCAGTATTACACTTCTCTATGACCTTGATTAGGGCAGTTTCCCCTATCTGATTTTCTTGAAGCGATACATATTTTACATACATACAACTAAAGTTTATGCAGGGCAGCTCACTATGCTTTCTAGCATGGTGATAACTTCATGAATAAAAGTTGCGTTAATGTTCTGACAGCAGGTCGCTTTTCATATCTGTCTAAAGATATTTGACACTGATTCAGTACATCCAGTTACAGTCTTTAATAAACTTCTATCTTTCTCTTGCTGATGATGCTTTCATGTGGAATATTTTGCTGAAGTGCTCTGCTAAGGCTGGCATGTTTACCGTCTGCTTACATGTGACTTGTTGATAATTTGCATCATAAGAAATTTCAGTGCAGCTTCAGTTAATCGGATACTGACAAAACCTCCTGAAAAGCAGTTCTTGAAATTAGCTTTTTGTTAGCTTATTAGATTGCTCTATAACATTTACTAATGCTAATGAGCAGGGCTTGACATTAACTTTTTTGTTCAACAGCCACTGTGGCTAGTAGTTTTCCAAAGTTACTAGCCACTCCGCACTTTCGCCAGCCACAATTTTGTTGTTGAGAATTTGTTTAATGTGATTAAAGCTGACTATAGCATGCTAAAGTTTACTTTAGATTTACAACATTTTTAAATGTAAATGACCCTTTTACACAATCATATCAAGACTACATAAAATGTTTACCACTTGGGTCATTATCAAGTATTAAGCTCAGACAAGGTTCTGTGTAAGGCTCCTTTTATATGAAAATGTGCAGTGATCAATGGTGCCAGGTCTCGTGAGAGAAACAAGTAACCAGCTCTATCAAAACAAGCCCAAAAGAAGCACAACTGGCTTTACACCGCTGTGTAAAACAGAGGCCGCTTGTAAACAGCATAAATGTATACATTTATTATGGCATTATACAAAAGCAACAGCAAAATTATTATTAACACTTTTACCATAAACATTTTGAATAACAACTGATCAAAAGAAAAGTGCATTTTGCATACCTAACAGCAAAATGACAATAAACATAGTCAAGAAAAAACTTTGCATCTCATTCTGACGCGGTCTCCTCACTCGTTTCCCCGTCACTCTGGGCTCTAGCGTCAGTGTGTTCGGGGTGTGCCATCAACTCTGGTGGGAGCTATAACCAGGAAACAGCGACGTGGAAACGACAAACCATCTCCCACTTGTGTTTTGCTTTATCGTGGAAGCTGGGAGGTAATCAAGGGGTTTCACTCGGAAGGAATGCCAAGCCCAAACTTCACGTTTAAAAACAAGCCCACAAAACCGCAACCCGCGACTTTAGAGAAAAACAAGCCTAAAGTCGCTTATAATAAGCTGAGTTGGCAACACTGGCAGTGTACAAAGTAGAAACATTAGCTCCATATTACCACCCCCACCGCTTCACAACTGTGTTCTCCACAGGGACCGTCTGTCTAAAGCGACGTCGGTCATGAACGGAGCAGAGAGCAAACACTGTACGCAGGCAGTGCACATTGGCGGTGTAGTGTCGTAGTGTCGCATTTCAACTTGCTTATTATTTTGGATCCCATTTGAGAAAACTACAATTAAAAACTGTATATATAATTCAACCCGCCAAAGTGGCTAGTCGGAGTGGCTGTGTTATCCGCCACTGCTAAAATTCACCCGCATTTGGTGGGTTGGCGGGTGTTAATGTCAAGCCCTGCTAATGAGGCATTTTTTTTCAATGTTTTAATAGTAAAACAATACAAAACGAGTAAAAAATAATGCTTCTTTTATTTTAACAATGAACAAAAGGAAGTTAATATTTTCCGACAATTTGATTTTATCAATAGGTTTTAGCATTTTCGCAACTAAAACTGCCTACAGTGTATTAATATTCCCTTTCTTAAAAGGTTTCTATTTGTGAGACAATGAAAGTTATTTTTAGGTTATCTTAAAAATGTTTTAAACATTAGAGAAGTTTTGAACGTTTTGTGAGCTACAGATTAGCATTTTTGAGCTAAACTGTTTTATGAAGATGCTGGATGTGAATAAGGACGCAGATTGCAGATCACAGCCCTGGAAAGCAGTAATGAGGAAAAAAACATCAGCACTCAGGATCTTGGTGTTGGATCAACAGTCTTGTAGGAAGCTGTTCGCATTATTGATTTTACATCATCAAATGTGAATTGTAATGTTGATCCAGATGTGCTGCATGTACTCACCCTCTTTCTGGCTGGAGTTCGGGGATACTGTGCCGATCCATGAGCACCTCTGCTGGCGGATTTCCGCCCACGTCTTCTTAGTCGACCTGTGGATTGCTGCCTCGTAGCGTTCCTGGCAAACATGCATGGAAAGATGCAAGCTGTTAGAACTTATTTCATCTGATGTCAGTCAGCTGACCAGCCTGGATTCCAGCACTGTGTCTGACTCACGTGGGCCTGAGTACAACTAAATCCCTCCATCTGCAGCTGACCCACCTCATGCACCAATACAGCAAAGAATGGCACTGACCTCTCACCCCTTAGTGAACTACTATTTCAACTGTAAACATGTGGCAGCCTATGCTTCCATCTACACATACTTTATTCTTCTCCAGTTTCTGTTTCTGCCTCTCTTCCAAGGCAGCTCGCCGTTTCTCTGCCTTGATCCGCTGCTCCTCAAGCTTCCTGCGACGTTCTTCCAGCTGTTGCTCCCTCAGCTGCCGCGCCTTCTCCTCCTTCTCCAGCCACTGGTTCTTTTTGGCAGCTATAATCAAACAAAGGACATGTTCAGGAGAGGAGAACATTCTTCACGTCCCATAACCCTTTCCAGGGAGAAAACTGTTCCATCTGTCCTCTGTGAGACAGAGGACAGATGAAACTTTTGTTTTAATAAATCTTAAAAATTCTATCAATCAGAAAACATCAAGACATATTTAAGAGTTTTACGTCTGAAGTAGAAAATAAATTCCTAAACGTTGAACTTTGTTTTCTTCACATCTGCAGCTGGCCTCAGTAAAGCTTTAAATCTGTGTGACTCACTCCATTTTGAGTTCGGTCAAATAAATTAAATCTTTAAACTTTTCTGCAGAGTGCCGCATAATGGCAAGTTAGGCCAGCACTATACTTCTGAGGTGACATTTTTATAGCTTGGTAATTCCTTCAAGCATCACTGAAGCCACACTTTCAAATGGAAATCATCTCTGTGTTGCCTAGCATTTTAAAAAGGTGCACTAAGAAGCCTTTCACTGATCAGCATTTTCTATTTAACCACTAAAGGAAACCTTCATGAAGAATCAGCTGCTGCTTATTCCTCTTAATACAACAAAAAGCAACTGGTTGTGGTTTTCGGAAGACTGTGATGGATAACTGCAGATGCTGGAGGCTAGCAGGCCTAAAATTTAATGGAAAGCACACAATTTGTCTTTCATGTGTGAATGGAACAAAAAGCTGAGTTATACCCAGGTCCTGCTTGCCAGCACTGCGCAGCAAAGAAAATGACTGCTGCAGTGCAGATCTGTTTATTGAAGCTAGATTTCAGAGACATTAGCTCTTCTTCTCAATGGCCCTGAATGCCTCCAAAATATTCAAGACATGCTCATATAAGTCACAGTTTAAACCTTAGTGCTGTATCACCCACACTCTGATCTGTATGGACACTTAGGAATTAAAAATGTAATTTGACAAAACTTGTTGCAAGTGGTTTAAAGTTAATCTAGTTAATAAAAGATCTGAGTGAATTTTGATTTGAACCTTTGAATTTGACTTCCTTCTGTAATCCAAATTACAGGTCCTGGTTGCAAGCAGAGAAGAGCTGAAGTCTTTAGCCATACACTCTACCCAAAGTTAGTCTGATAGCAGCTAAGTGATATTGATATTTAGCCATTTAGATTCAGGGGCTTTAAACTTTAAACAGATGTCCAAATCTGGAAATGCAAGCTGGTGCATCATGAACAACATTGATTTAGGCTACAGTAAGGTCATTAAAAAGTCATCGGAGAGGAGCTTTGACCTGGAGCATGAAATATTTATATCTTCCCACAAAAGACAGGTCAATATGTAAGATCATGTCTGTAAAAAATATTTTAAAAAGTCAATATTTTCCACCTTTATTGGATCTCAGTTGCTCGACACAACTGATCATAGCATAATGACTGAGTGGCCCAGACTCTAATGGTTTGCCAACTGTGCTAAGGAAGACTTAGAAGGGAAGGATTTCATCCATGACCGGCAAGTGGAAACTTTTATATACAGCAATAGTTTGACATGTTGTTTGGCTGGAAAAAAAGCTAATAAATCCGTCTTTGAGCGCCTGGTGAGGAGGTTTTGTGTTTACCTATGCATGCGCATTGGAGATGGAAGTGTGCTTTGCTTACACCTTTTGGTTTGCTGTGAGACTGCACATTACAAGATTCAGGAGCTACAGCGTTTTGAAGATGATATATAGACACGTTTTCTTTAGTGGACATTTAGAGACTTCGAATGGCCACTTTGGAAGTGGCAAGGAAATAACTACAGAGAAACCTCCCCAAAGTTGTCAGTTTTTTTGCTAATGTTATCAAATTTGAACTTGTAGTTAGGACTTGTCTCTAATGCCTCATTTGATTTCTGCTCATATCTCTAGCCCTCCATATACAGTTACATAAAACAAAATAAAATCCAACTACAGGGTGTTAAGAGGACTGAAAACATTGTTTACTGCAGTTTTCCCATACAGGCCAAAATGTATTTGTTCGGTTTCCATTTGATCATGCCCCAGCTGTTTTTCCCATTTTGCCGTTTATTTTTATGCATTGCTAAAAGTTCATTATTCTTTAATGCATTTGTTATCCTAAAAGTTTTTTTTTTTCCTTTTTAAATCACTGGTAACTACCTTGTGTACAAACAGCTCCATACAAGTAAACTTGCCTTGGTATTTTGTAACTAGGAACAGCATCATTTGTGCGGAGGAACCGAAACCTCTTCCTAAGCCGACATTGTAAACACTGGGTTTGGCTGGAGGTCTTCTGTTATTCCAGTCTGACAGTGAATTAGATAAAACCCACGCCATCTGGCATGCCCCTGTGATCGCCCAAATTAGACTGATCCGCAGCGCCAACTGTGTCAAACACATCTTACAGCATTCAAACCCCATGAAGGAATAGTCAACAAACAACGTATTAATGCCGGTAAAATGATAACCTGCTGGGAGGAAATCTACACTGCGAAAGAACACAAATCCGCATTTTAAATTTGTTTTGCACAGTCGCTATAAGCAATTCAGGTATGCAGCTGAAAGATGTTTACTCTAAATACTACTACTTTAAAAAAAAAATGTAATTACATGTTCTGTCCAATTTGGCAACACTACCACATTTTACATAATTTTACAGCCAAGCTAAAAGAAGCTGCAAGTGTCTTAAAAACCTTCAGTTTCTCCAAAATGATGGTAATCAGTGGTTCTGTGGTTCTAACGTGTTATCTTCTATAATTGGAACAGGAATGAACAAAGTTCACACACAGGACAGGTTATCTGTTTGCCTCTGGGCACCACATTAATTGCATTTCATGTACATTGTAGAAGATGGTTAAATGATCAACCTGTGGCTGTTTGATTGCTTTAAAAGAGGATGAGGATGTTCACAGAGACAAGAGGCTTATGTTTAGTTGGGTTTAACATGTCAAATATAAAAAAATGACAAAACTGTTTCGAAGATGGAAGCAAATGGAAGAAAAAGCCCTAGGGCTGGGCAAGAACACCAAAATATACACCAGAGTTTGTTATATTTAATCATACATCCTGCGCTGTTTGAAGATCACATATAAACCCTCAGATGAACCTTCACTCTCTTCTATGGCCACTCATGATAATAGGCATTTGTGACCAAGAGCCTAAAGCTCAAGGAAAATGGTGGGATCATTGTGATAAAGGCTGAGGAAAATGTGGGCTAATCTAAATTGATATTATCCTCAGAATTTTCAACAATAAAAATGAAATTTTAGGTTTTAATATCACGCAGTCCTAGTATTAATTATATTTCTAGGTGTGTTACCCAGCTCTAGTTTATACAACAGAAAAGATGAAGACTTTCAGAAAAAACTGAATGATTACAAAAAAAAAAGAAGAAGAAGAGGAAGGAGGCCATCACCACCACCACCACATAAACACAGGTGAGTGGCTTACCTTGCAACTTGCTGAGCTCTTCTGCAGGAGGGAATAAGAGAATAGAGGAGCAACTGTCAATCATGCAAAGCAGTGCACGGCCAGAGTGGAGCCAGGTGATAAAATGTACCAGCAATGTGTTCAACAAACTAAATTAAAAAATTCTAGCTAAATAAACAGCATAGTTGTGCCTTTCCACCAACAGTTGTAATGAATAATGAGGATCCATGTGCTTTTGTTGCAATTTTTTCCATCATGCATGTGAACATGAAGAAGATTTTTATATAACTTAAGTGCGTGACACAGACAGTCCTCTTGACTGTCTGTGTCACGCACTTAAGCAACAATCTCAGCAAAAGCTGCTTGCAGAAACATGCAGAAAATGCATGCCCACGTGTACAATGGTTGCTTGGCTTCAACCGATTTTGATCTTTTCCGTTTCTGCAGAAGCCCAACCTGCTCTAATCTTCTCTAAGTGTCTGTGAATCATGTACATGTCATCTACAGCCAGCTAAGTGCAAAAAAACAACTGCAACATGTTCCAGCCCAACACTAGGGGGAGCTCTCATCACATATAATGTGCTCAAGCGCTCACTCGTTTCAACTTACCGAGATTCCTGGCCTTTTCCTCCCGCCGATCTTTTGCAAGCTTCTGTCTCTCCTCTGACTTTGTACCATCTGAGATAAGAATGGTTTTGGAGAAAGAGAAGGGAGAGTGAGTTTTTAATTTTTTATATACTTTGCCTTGCAGTGATATTCATACTCCTTAAATCTTTATCCGTTTATCACAAACACCAACTTTAATATATTATGGAGATATTATGTGATAGACCAACACAAAGTTGTATCTAAAGAGGAAGGAAGATGATACATGGTCTTCAATATTTGTTTTTTATTAGAAAAGTGTAGCACGCATTCATATACAGCCTCCTCTCCACCCTTTAAATTAATACTTTATAGAAAAACCTTTTGTTGGAATTCCAGCTGCAAGTATTATAAGGGTATGTCTCTACCAGCTATGCATATCTAGAGGCTGAAACGTTTTACCAGTTATTTGCAAAATAGCTTAAACCTAATCAGATTTCATGGCAAACTCTGCTTGTCTGTTAAGGGTCATTGTCTTCCTAGAAGGTGAACCGCTGCTTAAATCTTAAGTGTTTTGATCCATTAATCCTCTCTTAAATGGAAATCAAATTTATTAACCAATGGTAGCCTGGATTTGGAGTCACACACAAAAATTAAAGTGGAAAAACACACTACAGGCTGATCCAACTTTGATGTAATGTCCTTAAAACAAGTCAAAATGAGGCTCAGTATTGTGTGTGGCCTCCACGTGCCTGTATGACCTCCCTACAACGCCTGGGCATGCTGCTGGAAGACGGCGGATGGTTCTCCTGAGGGATCTCTCCCCAACCTGGACTAAGCATCCACCAACTCCTGGACAGTCTGTGGTGCAACGTGACGTTGGTGGATGGAGCCAGACATGATGTCCCAGATGTGCTCAATCGGATTCAGGTCTGAGGAACGGGCGGGCCAGTCCATAGCTTCAATGTCTTCATCTTCAGGAACTGCTGACACACTCCAGCCACATGAGGCTAGCATTGTCCTGCATTAGGAGGAACCCAGGGGCTAACCGCACCGCATATGGTCTCACAAAGGGGGCTTTGGGTTATCTCATTGGGACCTAATGGCAGTCAGGCTACCTTGGGGACACATGGAGGGTCATGCGGCCCCTCCAAAGAAATGCCACCCCACCATTACTGACCCACTGCCAAAAACCCGGTCCATGCTGAAGATGTTGCAGGCAGCCCGGCGCTCTCCATGGTGTCTCCAGACTCTGTCACGTCTGTCACATGGGCTCAGTGTGAACCTGCTTTCATCTGTGAAGAGCACAGGGACGCCAGTAACAAATTTGCCAATCCTGGTGTTCTCTGGCAAATGCCAAGCGTTCCCACTTTGGGGCTGTGAGCACAACCCCCATTTTGGACGTCGGGCCCTCATACCATCCTCATGGGGTCCGTTTCAAAACCCTTTGTGCAGACACATGCACTTTTTGGGGCCTGCCTGGAGGTCATTTTGCAGGGCTCTGGCAGTGCTCCTCCTCTTCCTCCTTGCACAAAGGTGGAGGGTTCGGTCCTGCTACTGGGTTGTTGCCCCCCTACGGCTCCTCCACGTCTCCTGGTGTACTGGCCTGTCTCCGGTTAGCGCCCCAGGCTCTGGACACTACACTGACAGACACAGCAAACCTTCTTGCCCCAAGCTCGCATTGATTGTGCCATCCTGGTGAGCTGCACTACCTGAGCCACTTGTGTGGTTGTAGAGTCCGTCTCATGCTACTACGAGTGTGAAAGCACCACCAACATTCAAAAGTGACCAAAACATCAGCCAGAAAGCATAGGTACATATATATACAGGGGTTGGACAATGAAACTGAAACACCTGGTTTTAGACCACAATAATTTATTAGTATGGTGTAGGGCCTCCTTTTGCGGCCAATACAGCGTCAATTCGTCTTGGAAACCTCCTACACTAAAATGACGTTTCATTGTCCAACCCCTGTATACACACACACACACACTTAGGTACTGAATGTAAAACTTTCTTGATAAGAGAAAAACTCATTTTTCAAATAAATGGTGCAGAGCAGGCAATCTGCTCTCCAGAAGAGCTGCAGCAGGAGGTAGCAGCAGTAAATCTATATCACCTTGATGTGGGTGGATGTTTGTATTGAATATTTAATGCATGAAGGAGGACACTCGGATCTCCGACGTGTCCTCACAGAAAACTCCAAATACCTCAGAGGAAGCACTCAGTTGAAGACGACAGGGGATAAGAGCAACACGAGATGCTGAACTATTTAAAGAATTTAAACCACAAACACGAGTCTTCCAGAGACAAACTGCTGCCAGTCACATCCACTCAGCTAGGGTGCAGAACCTATGGCAATTTCAGTTTATTTTATCAGAAATTTAAAACCATCAGAAGATAAAGCAACAATAGCTTTGCAAACCATTACTGGCTGGACAAATGCTACTCAACCAGATTTCACACTTTTCCAGTCTCAAATTTCCAGAGTTTTCAGTCCATTTCAATACCATCCTTAAAACAGAAATGCAAAAATTCCCAGTGGATTTCCAACAGATACTTCTAATAAAGTCAGGCTTTAAATATGGAATGTGTAAAAACTAGAAGCAAGGAAGAATGGAGAAACATAAGAACAGATGGATGGACAAACTGTCAAATAAATGGAAAAACAGACGGACAAATATTTGGATCGGTTCATGAACAAACGGAAGGACATAAAGCCGGATGGATGGATGGGAAGCCAACTGATTGGCAAAAAGACGAACAAACAGAACAATGTTTAGATATTCCTCCACTGTAGGAACCCTGGAAACCTTCATCTCTGCTGCTTTTACACACTATCGGTCTACTGCAGCATGTAATTTTGTCAGAATTTGAGAGAGTTAACTCTAAAATCTCTGCTTTTATAATTAAATCTCCCACATAAGAATATAGGTCACCTATTTTATACCTCAGTGAGGTCATCTGAAATCGCCACTTCTTAAAACAGCAATGTAAAACCAGAGACCAGATTAAAGTATAGGGTAATGAGACGACTGCAAATAACACGGCCCTCTGGGAAACAGTGGGACAGAAAGCTTTGTTGACCTGCATCAACTCTTGATGCTGCATCATCCCCCTCAGTCTCCATAGCCCAGATCTTCAGCATCATCGAGGTGGGAACTCCTCTTACAGCGTGAGGCATGAATCTTGAATCCTGCAATACAGAAACTATCTGTTTTGCAGTATCTCAACAGAACAACCGCTGACCCACTTTGATATTTATAGCGAGATGGAAAGTCCATGAGAACAGCCTTGGTAAAAGCAATGTGGCGCTGTTTGCACCTCACCGCCACTTTAATCGTAACAATCTTAAGCACAAAGCTTCAGAGACAAAAACAGACCGACCTACAAAATGCAGAAAACAGCTGCTTTAACATACAGTATATGCAGACATTCAATAGGCAGCAGCTACCAGCTGAACCACAAGTCTTATCCTTTTATTTCACTAATTATCAGGTCAGAAAGAGCTTTCCTTCCCAAACAGTGCAAGGTCCAAACCTTCAAGAAATGGGCTTTAGAGATCTGGAAAAGTAACTTGAAGGATAAAAGGGATCAAAAGGAAGCCTAGTGGGTCATTTTCGGAATCTGAAGACTAAAGGCTCTCAGATTTTATTAAATTAGGTCAAAACAAATCAAGTCGTCTGCATGAAAGAATCTCAACTCAATTAATTGATAAATAGAGCAATAAATCAAGCAGTGTTACTTAAAATTTTAAAGCAGTGAAAGCTACATTTTGGTGGACGAAGAGGAAGAACAAAAGACTATAATGAATAATTACTGAGGAGGAGATTAAAGAGGCTTACACTCAGAAACCCAGACATTGTTCCTAAGGGTTTGAATTCAAGTTGTGACATTAAGGAAATGACTCCGTTGCAGCTGCCAGTTTAAACTAAACTCTTTGCAATACTGACTGAAAATGGACTCCTCATCCTACATGATTATAGCTCAAGTATATGGCATCTACCCGTATTAACCATCCACTTCCCAGCAAAGCATATTTGTTCATATTAAAGAGATATTTTCTTTACCAACCCTGACTAAACCTGAAAATGTTGAGCCACTTGATTCTTTGATAACATTAAGTTGAAGTTTTATCCACCACCTTGACAGAAGATGCAGACGTTTTATTGGATCCTGTCATTTGTCTGAAAGGCTGTGGTAACTTTTAATCTGAGACTGCCTCAAGAGAGCTGACCTAACTCCAGCTGAGTGCAAATGTAAGTGCACTGTTATCAGAACACAGCCTCAAGTCAAAGCAAAGTCACCTTACAGAACTAATTTTAACGTAAACCAACAGAACTCGAACCAGATACAGGGCACACTGATAGCACAGAGGTGTCTAATTTTTACAGTTGGGTGCACTGCCACACCCACATCTTTTCATGGCTCCTTTACCACAACAATAAGCCATCTTTAAGCCTCTTCGATCAATTTGCCTTTTTTTTTATATACATTTTCCATAACCTTTGCTGAGTTCATTAAATGTTTTACCTGCTAAGAAAACGGGTATTTTGGAGCGTTTACATCACCCTGATTTTACACAGTTTTTTTTATTCCTTGTAAATAGTTGTGTTGTTCTTTTATGAACAAATAATAATGCACTTTTTTTTTTAAATCACCCTTCCAAGTTGCACATTGCTTTTAATCCCAGTGCGGTTGTTTTAGTAACTGTTTAGTCCTATTTTTAAAAAGGTTGTAAATTTGCCTTTACTCTCTTATTATTATTTTTTACCTTTGTGTGAATCTTCCATTTTCCTTTCACTTTCTGAATTTCCCTGCTGCAGGACAATAAAGTCACCCGAGGTGAGCCCACCACCAATTCAATTCAGTTTATTTATACAGCGCCAATTCACAACACATGTCATCTCAAGGCACTTCACAAAAGTCAGGTACAAACATTCCAATTAGTCCTAATCATTGAACAGTGCAGTCAGAGTTAGTTATTTATTCAAATTGGATAAAAAAGTTTCTGTCTAAGGAAACCCAGCAGATTGCATCCAGTCAGTGACTTGCAGCATTCACTCCTCCCGGATGAACATGTAGAGACAGTGGACAGTCACTGGCGTTGACTTTGCAGCAATCCCTCATACTGAGCTGCATGTAGCGGACAGTGGAGAGGAAAAACTCCCTTTTAACAGGAAGAAACCTCCAGCAGAACCAGGCTCAGTGTGAGCGGCCATCTGCCACCACCAGTCACCCAGGAACCAGAGATCAACCGGACCAGTCAGGACTGCAGGCAGGACCGCAGGCACACCCAGCCTTCAGACACCCACTGTTCACTAGACCATAAACCAAATCCCTCAACCCCCCTCCCAACCCTAGACCCTGTTCAGTACCAACCATGTCACTACAACCCCAGCCCACTATGTCCCAGCCACCCCGACCTCTGGCCCAACCACAAGGCCAGGATTGCCAGGGGAGGACCGGATTGACGCCTGTGGCAAAATACAAGCGATTGGACTGCTTAGGCGAAAAGGCTCAGTATCAATATTTTTCTCAACCCTGGACTACGCTGCAACTAGTCCAATAATCTGACAAGCTGGTACCAGCAAACAAATCAGGCCAGTCTGAAGACTGCACACATCTCATTAAAAGGTAACAGACAGAAAAACATCCATGACTTTGCATGGCCAAAAAAAAAAAAAAAAAAAAAACGTGAAATTTTCAGCACACCAGTGCAACAAAAAAAACAGGGCAGATTTTTTGTCACATTTTGGCACAGAGATACCATGAAAAGAAACAAAATCAAAGAGGTGGGGGGGGGTTCCTACTCCTTTACCTCTTTTTGACCTGGGCACCGGTGATGCCGGAGAGCGTGGTGATCGAGAGATGTCGAGTTTCATAGGTGTCGCTGGTCTTCGATCGGTGTCCTTTTTATCCGGAGACTCCATCCGCTGGGCGTTGTCCATCTTCAGGGGCCTGCTCTCTCCCTCTGGGTCAGGTCTCAAAGACGTTGTTTCTAGGGCTGAGCAGGGAGCTGGTCAAAAGAAAGACAATAGCAGATGAATGACTGAGAACCGCGAAGGCAACACATGTAACAGTTCTCGACTAGTTTCTCTTCATTCCTATCGCAGCAGAGTTCATGAGGCAGATCGGCTTGGTTGACGTCAACCATGCAGGTATTAGGTGGAGTTTATGGCTCAGAGCAGAAAACTGCTCTCTTTTCTAAAATCTGTAATAATTCAATCAGTCTAATTGCAACACTTTCAACAAAAAATTAACAAAAACAATCAGAATAATCTAGTTAAGTAAAGATCAACCTATTATTCCAAATCATTTTGAATAGATTAACTAGAAAATGCAACTGACAGAACAAAAACACAGCTATTTCAATCTTTTCTAGTGACAAACATCTAAAACATTTTTTTTTTAGATAAAGAGCAGCAGGGCTGGTTGTTCGGGACTGAAGCTAATGCATGACTCACATTGGCAGTCTGCTGAACTTTTATCTCCGTCTCAAACATTCGTTTGTCTCGGCTTAGACTGCCAAAGAAAGATGCTCGCAGCAGGGATACTTGGCTTTGTCCCTACTGTATTCCCTACACTCCTTGTGGAACCAGTTCGGGGCACTTTTACCTCTACATAATCTGAGGGTCAAGACTGGGGCAACATGTTCCATATTATTTAGACCTTAGCTTAAACAACTCTGACAGTAGGGGGCTGTCACACTGGAACACTAAAGATTTACTCTGTAGATGTAGCTGCTGTTCAAAAGTTTGTGTTGAAAAACACAAATGAGCAGCAGGGCCAACTCAGTGCAACTTCAAATAGGGCAGATTTTTCTTCTCTTGTTCCTTGTGTTCGTCTGGACAGCTTGGATCTAGCATCTATACGTGCTCGGTGTAGTTTCAGATGAGTTTCTGCCTTGCAGCAGAGATAATATTTGGCCTCTAGGAACGTATGGAAAGGGTAGACAATCAGTATGGGATGTGGAAATGTTGCTGATGACTGAGCTTCAGCAAACCCTCACAGGGTCTATAGAAGGTTTCAGGTGGGAGATGAGACATTATGTTTCCATTGTCTGAGTTTGCCACGATTAAATAAGCATTCCCAGGCAGAGAGGGGCCATTGTTCAGGTCTCTGCATGGCAACGGGACAGCAGCCAAAACACTGCAATGACAGCAAGACTGGAGAGGAAGCAGAGGGGGATGGTAATGAGATAAACTGCAAGCAGAAGATGAACAGTGGAATCAGTTCAGAACAACAAAAAGGAGATCTGTAAAAACAGAAGCTAATAATTTAAAGAGCTTACTGCAGGGGGACCAAAGCCATAAAGCAAAGCTTCTACCTGCCCCTGTGTTTGTCAGAGAACTCTCATGCGTTAGAGAGCCACATCCCTGAGAAGTTTGTGCAAATGCAACAGGACTGCAGCCATTTACCTACTGCGACGACTCATTGTGATGAATCATGCAAGCTTTGTCCTGGAATTTACAACAATTTCCTCACAGTTCCCCGAGGGCAATTCAGACATCTAGGGTAACAAGAGTTATGGGGAAAAGAGCAGATGTCACAAACATTTTTTTTTTTTATGCATCTCGGAACTGGACTCAAAGTTCCAGGTCATTCTATATTGTCAAGGTTGACAAGAATGAAAATGCAACACAAACAAAAGAAAGAAAATGCAACACACCTGCCACTGACAGCAGTATTCGTCGTCAGTGGCAGGTGCCAGAAAGAAATCTGAACCTCTCTTGGATTAAGATACAATGGGATCAGAGGGAGGGCTGCTGCTGAGCTCGAGACTAAAACAAGGCGAGATTAATACTGGCTATACAGCCAGATAACCGGGGGAAGACAGTTTATGGGAGTTGACTTTGATTTGAGGAGAATGTTTAGGTAATATTTTCATGACATCCTGAAGGAGGAGAGGCTGTTTAGGTTGCCAAAAGACACAGAGAAACTAGAGAAAAGCTTAAATTAAACAATGCATATTTAAAAATGTATTATATTAGTTTAAAACAGAAAAATCTACTGAATGTTAACTATACTCAGTCTTTGATTTTAGTAACACTCATCCAGTTTTATCATCAAGTCAGAGAAACAGCAACTACAGGAGGAACACAGCCAAAAACCATTAGTCCACTCCCCTCTGACATTTTTACATTATTCATCAATGAATCAATGAATCTACTTCAAAGATGCTGAAATCTACAGTCTTTCCAAAAGCCATTTAATGCAGATTATTAAAAACCGGTGGAAAACCATATCGGTCAAATAATATTTCACAAGGTTTCAGAGGTTCTGTAGACTATATTTTAATTAACTTCCTGTCTACAGCAAGAACTTCACATGTGCAGTAAAAATTCCCTTACAGCTTGCTCAAAAAAATAAAAGGCTTAAAAATGCATTTTTCCTCAAGTTGCATTTAAAAACACATTTAATAGCAAGCTGCTTAATAGTACTTATACACACATGATCTGTATAAGACAGCGAAAAGATTAGAGCAGATTCAGGAAACTGCTTTAAATGACATCAAACAATCATAACAGCAGCTCAGATCTTCCCTGCCAGTTTAGTTACTGACCTGCAGGTACCAGACAAAGAAGCATACCAATGAGTCCATTAGAATGTTAAAGTGATATCCAAGTCAAATGCAACAGAACAGGAACCCGTGCAGAGTTGCCTGGATGCATGCATGTCTGAGCACCGTATGCCAGCAGCATGACAGGTTGGGAATCAGCAGGTAGTTAGCTCAAGTCAAAGCCATTTTCATTCTGCAAAATGGACAAGTGGAAAATCCTAGAATAGAATAATTCCTGGGCAACTGCAAATTTTACTTCATTGTTTCAATTAATAGTGGTTGTTGAAAAGTGCAGCACATTGGCAAAACTATGCAAAACTTTATAGGTCAGCTGATGACATGTTGGGTAAAAAGGCTAAATTAAAACTGGGGCAACTAGTAATTATACCACACAAAAGGGGCTTCGGCTAAAATCCAATTTACCACATCAATAATTCTTTGAGCAGTTTTATAAATATCCACCTATGAGAGCGTTTTTCATTTACCATCCCATGCGGATTACAGCTTTCAGAAGTCCAGTCAATAAGCGCCCTTCAAGTTTCTTTTTTTGTAACAAAGGGGCATTGATGTGTTTCTTCAGGTCAAAAGAATCTCATGTTAAGAGCACTGAAAACTCAACTTTATATAGTTTTGCTGGAACATCTTGTTTTTGGATCAAACATTAAGAAACTAAAGGTCTTTTTTACAACACAATGAGATAATCTGACAATCTTTAAGTATTTCAGAAGAAAACTCCCCATCTTGAACTGCATTTATACAAACAAGGTTTAGACCACTGTGATGCGGTTTTGCAGAACAGGCTCAACGATCACTAAGGAACTATCCATCTTATTTTTTTATGTTCCTGTTCAAATGTTGTTTTAAACTATTTGATTTATGATTTATTCATATGCATATGTGTTTTTTTATGACATGTATAGATGTGGATGCCTGTCTATGTTTATTGTGTTTTAATGTGAACACACAACTGTCTTGATTTCTCTCACCCTTTCCTAAGACGGCATGGGTTACCATGAGAGTCTCACGGTATGACAACTTAAAAAAATAAAAATATAACAGTAACATTATTTATATGAAACTTTTCATAAAAACATAACATGATCGAATTGTTTTAATTTAAAACAGAAAAGCAACAATTACTGCTCCTGCAGCCCGTTTCACAAATACTGTTTCTGTAGTGTGAATCCACCAGCATGGTGTGAGGGGGGGGGGGGGGGGGGGGGGGATAACGTGAAGACTGTGTCGGAAAAAAATAATAGTGTTTGCCTTGTTGTGCCGTCTGTGCTGGTCGCTTGCCTAACATTATTCCTGTCACATAGTGTGTTATGTTGGGTGACATATATTCACGGTAGGCGCTCGCCTGTGAATAATTATCTTGTGTCTGTGGACTTTCTGGTTCATTTTTCAAGATAGGATAAGTTGAGCCGATGCACAGTATTCATGATATAGTTGTGGAGTGAAGTGTGGCTCGTGACAGATCGATCACGCCAGATAAGCTGATCTTTTGTTCTAGAAGAAGACTGTTCATGAGCTATGACATTCTTCATACACTACTACGACATACGAAAGGGTGGTCATCGGATATCAGATGCTTAGTCATTACAGTCACTAGTACAACGAGCCAGTATTGTAGTGAATAGAGGTGAAAGATCGCAGAGAGAGGGAAGACAGCAAGTAGAAAAATAAGCGAGAGGGGATGTATGAAGAGTGAAGGAGTGTAAAAATGTGAGGGGGGTTGGGACAGTACGTTTAGCATTGTATATTAGATAACGCGATGCGAGGCTTCCGATTCAGTGTTTGAGACTGTTTTATGCTGGCAGCAGAGCCACAACTGGATGTTCTTTTGACCCCCTGCTGCCCCTGCTCAAGGATACGCAGAGTAAATTGCCGGCCTGCATATTTTGAGACGGCAGCTTGTCTCTGAAGCACAGCTCTATTCTAGCCAAGAATCCCATAGTAGAAAATGAGTGAAAGCAGTGGCAAAACCACTAATTAAATTGACTACAGCTTTTTATTCCCAGGATACAGAAGAACTGGATTCTACAAAATACCAATGGAATATAATGCAACATACTTCACAGAGGACATGTTAATAGAAATAGAAAGAATTGAAAATTGATTCTAGTTGAAATACTGCAGAAGAAAGAGGAAACTAGAAAAAACAACTGATCAAAAAAGGAAAGAAAATAGGAACCAATGGAAAAACCCACCTAATGGATCTGCATCTCTTTTAGGATGGAGCAGGGGACAAATGAGCTACCTCATCGCCGTCTCCCAACCCATCACCCTCCTCACTCTGTTGTGTCCGTTAGTTTCAAATAGGATGATGTAAGAGAGCAAGGGGCCCAGACACACACAGGAAGCACAGTGTAAACAACAAGCAGCGGCTCTGTGCCACACTGAACTCTGAGCAAGTGTGTTTTCAGACCAAAGGTTTGAGTAGTTAGTAGAAGTGAAAACAGCATTTAAAAAAGGTGGGAAATTAAAAGACTTATTGACCAAAGAAAGATAATATGAACTGATATTAGGGAAGCAGCTAATGATTATTTTTGTAATCGAGTATTCTATCGATTATTGGGATGGTCAATTGAGAAACAGGATGAAAAAATTGGCACATTCTGCTGATTTTTCATTAAGCCTATTTTATGAGTGATAGAAATAAACGAAATAGAAAATGCAAGTAAACCATTTAATTCCTTTTCTAAAAAAATAAAATAAAACATATCTATATATTATTGCTTAAAATGCAACAATATAGCATTTCTTTAGAGCACATTGTAGCAAAGGATGCGTCTGTAGCACACACAAAAAGTTCTAACATGTTCTAACAACAAAAGCTCAGCCCTTTCTGGTTGACTTGACTTCAATACAGTGACAGATGCCTCTGTAGTGCAGTACATACAGTTTTATTGCATTATGAATTCAAGATTTTTAAAGAGATTTTTTGAACAACAAAAAGCATAACATTATCTTAATAAAAGAGAACCTTTGTTGTGTACTTAAGTGCCAAGATACAGTCTTTTCGGGTTTTTTTGGTGCAAAAACAGAAATATAATTACATACAGCATATTTAAAGTCATATTTAAAGTCATATTAAAACACTGTTTCCTTGCGCACACAAGGGATCTTGTTCTGCAGAAATCTGCTGTTCATGGAGACGTTCCCGACGGTAAAATATGTCTTTCTGTTGTCCTTGCGAAACATGATAATGATAATAAACAAGTGGGGCTGTCTGTCGCTGCAGCGGATGTTTCCTGCTCAGGTGTTGCAGCAGAGGATGTGCTATTAAATAATGCTGATTCAGTTTTTCTGTTAAGTTTTAAGTGGTTTGACACCGTCTCCCTCCATAGCTTATAACCACACTTGGCATCCACGTATCAGCAGCGTAGGCTATCATTAGTGGAAGTGGAAGCATTGTGCAACACAAATAACCACCCAGCCAAAACACAGTGCGCTGAATTTACAAAGACTCGAGGCAGATCATTTAGGTTCAAAGTGCTCGAATCATTCGAGGAATCTTTTCAGCCCAACTGATGTGGTTTAATAAAGGGGTCCCCATCTAGCCCTGCTCCTCGGGGCCCATTGTCCTCCATGATGCTCCCCTGTTGCCACACACCTTATTCAAATGGTTGCATTACCTCCTAGGAATGCCATCAAGTTCTGTTAATGAACCATTAATTTTTAGAATGTAAATAAGTAATGACTTGTAATGGTTTTAACGAACTGCTATGGTCAGTGTAAGAGCAACAAAGTTTAAGATTTACAATTTACTACCAAGGTAAGATCAATCAAACACAGAAAAAGGACACAACTGTAAGGTAGTAACCTATTCATTTTTTAACTGATCAGATGCTGATTGGTCCATTCAGCCTTTCGCTCATGTCTGGCCAGTAAAGACAGACAGAAGCAGTTGTGCACACTGACTAGCGAGACCAGCATTCCTTCACTGTCATCCAATGAACTGGTGAATACTAATGTCTCTGTCCCTGGTTGCAGCAGCTTTCTTCTCATCACCTGGCCTAGACTCATAACAATGCCAGGCATTTAGCCGCTGCTCTCCTCTGAGCCAGTGTGTGTGCCAAAGCCACCGTGCTGATGAAAGGAGCCGCTTATCTGAACGCGCAGCGGCTCCCTACGGACTCTGCATCTGCTGCTGCCAGGGAACATGCCCCAACAAACACTGAGACCTAACCCAGACGGTGTAACCAGAGGTAGGAGAGAGAAAGACAGGCAAGCTGCAGATAATACAAGCTGTGCTCAATGACATCAGAAGACAAGGAGGGACTTCTGGGTAGCTAATGCTGCCGTGTTAACTGGAGACGGTGTAAACGCCAGTTTTTAGGAGGCTGGGAAGTTTCTCTGGTCTGTTTTTTTTACTCAGCTGCAGCGTGGGACAACTCTAGAGTTAGATTCATCCTGCTTGACCTTTATGCAATTTACATATGGCAGACGAGAAAATGCCTTCACTGTGCACTTGTGTCAGTGCAACGCCTACATTTACTCAACAAATGAACCAACAACTAGAAATGGTAATCCCCTCTGCCATTTAATTCATGTTTTTAACAGCTGAGCTTCTGGATTAGTTTATGTGAACCTCTGTCCAAGGTCCTTGATGTAAATTTACTTCAGTGTCGAATGATCGCCATATTCAAGACTTCTAATAGTTCAGTTCTGTTAAGTCCAATACAAAAAGATAGTGTTTCCTCATCTTTAAACATATTTTATTATCTTGGATGAATGGATGCTTGGGTAGTTTGTCTTTTCCTTTTTGCATGAACAAGTGTGTATGGTCTGCTGATTATATTTCTCCTGTCCAATTATAAAAAAAATGAACCCTTATTAGAAAGTTCGGTGTAAAACATTAGCATTTTCAATAAATACATTTTTGAAAATAATTTTAAAAAAGAAATACCCTAATAACAATCTGATGAGCAGCTTTACAAGATTAAAATATTTTCTGAATCAAGCAAATCTCAAAATGAAGTGATCCAAATTGTTTTCATACAAAATACAAATCGAAGACCAATAGCATTTTATCGTACCTATTTAAGGTTGCGTAATGCTGCAGAATACTGTTGTTTTCCATGTACCTACAAACATACAGAGCTATGTTTTATTTTCCCTGCTCACCGTTTGCCTCCAAGTTATTGACCTGGTAGGTGTGGATTTAAAGATATTACGGAGCAGATAGAGCGCAGCATAGTTAACACTAAAACAATGAGATTCAAACTGTAGCTCATTTCTCCTTTTACGTTTATATGGGCTGCAGGATATTGGAAAAACTTGTACATCAGGTACGGGCATCAAAAGCAGTAAAAGCCCATCTAGCTAGCCAAACATTACTGGCATGCAGAGCATGAATACATAGCACTTCAATAATAATATACTTCTAAATATTGCATCCAAGTAGTCCTTTGCGGTGGCCGTGTTGCATACATTGATAATCCAAATAGACGCATTTGTGCAGCTCATTTATATAGAAATGTATTGTTTTTTTATGAGGCCATTATACATTCAACACGATGGAATGTGAGGGCACAGAACTGAACATATGTTACCCTGTCCAGGTATCAGGCTGCCGAATGATCTGTGCATCACGTGTCCTTGTGGGGTAGAAACAAGCTGCATAAGCACACAGAAGGCAACTTCCTCACCTGCTCTGTACACTCATGGGCAATGTGGATATTTTCACAACATTACCTCAACTTTCAATCATTCTAAGCACCAATCATACGACTGTTCAACATACAATTACATTCAAAGGCCATCATTTGGAGGACTTTGTCTCCCCACATAAAAACCCAGGGCCTATTTGCAGGCAGCAGCATTCCCTCATATGTTTCTTTACATCAGCTAAAAACAGAGAGTTACACTGTTGTAACACAGCATGTATGCCCTTTGGCTGAAGAGGAAGTGGTCTAATATTAGCAGATCTGCAGATCTGGTGACCTGAGCTTTCAGGTCTTTTTTTTTTTCCACGTCTTAGATATTATTAATCTCAATGGAGGGGACAGAAACAAGCAACACAATCCAAATCAAGACTTCCCTCTACTTGTACTTCCTCCATGTTCCAGGGAGACAGCAAGGGAGCTGACCGATTTAGGTAAATTTAGGTTTTAGTACAATTGTATCAGCAACAGCATAAAAGATACAAGGGGGTGACCAAAAAGTTGCCTTCCAAGTACTACATGTGCATGGCTTTCTTTTCGGGTTTACAGCAAGAACTACCACCAAACTGGTGTAACTGAATCATTTATCTCATATCAAACTGCATGGTTTATGTTTTATTGCCATATTTGATGCATTATTAGTAGCTTTTGACCAGCCAACTGTTAGTAAGCTTCAAATGTGTGAGTAAAACGACAGGCTTTATTGCTTTTCCTCAGCCCCTTTGTGGTGTTTGTCTTTGAGATTATATTATGCTCGGGTGCACTGAGTAAATACTGGCGGGATATGACGACAGTCTGTTGGCTTCTGATATCATTGAAAGAATATGTGACATTTGGCAAAATAAGCTTATTTGCTTCAGAGCTTGCCGGGAGTAAAATAAGAAATGTATTTCTCATAATAAGTGTCATAAAAAACATAATCACACATAGGCCAACACTGTTACCTTTATATTTCAGAAGGAATAACCACAGCATATGGGCTATTAGGGCGTTTATTTGCAGAGTCCTTGTTGTATTTAAGCTGCCAGGGTTAAAGTTCAAACGTGGGCCTGCCACGCTCTAAAATGATGTTTCTACAATGAAGAACATTTATCTATACCTCTTTTTTAGACCAAGGTCCGAACCTCTCCATCTCCTTCAGCAGGTATGCCAATAAGCCCACTTTAGGTTTTAATGGAAACCACTGGCTACATTATTTGCCTTTCCGAAGGACTGGGCTCCACCTTTTATCCCCCCATGACAGATCAACAGCAGGGTGGTGTGATTTACACCAGCTGGGTGTTACAGAACGGACTAGAACTGACTGAAGGCCTCATCTATGTGGGGAGTTGAACTTCAGAGATAGCCTGCTCCTCAAAACATTTTTCATTCTCTAGAGAAATAATTTGAGTTTTTGTGTAACAGTCTCAAATCCTGTGTCACATTGACATGCATCTTTGTTTCAAATTTCCACAAAGCAGTTTATATTTTAGAAAGAGGCAATCACGTAAAAGAAACGTTTGGGAAAGCCTTATTTAGTTGAACGTTTTTTACACAATAGACTAACAGACATGTTGATATAATGGACAAAAATCTGCATTTAACATTCTTGGACGATGGGGCTTACATTCAAAGCTTTAATATTTAGAAACTATGTTTTTGGCTCTGAAAATGAAGGTGCTGACATTTTCTGTCACTTGTTTGAGCTATCAATCTTTGTTAAGGAAGATGATGGATTTTGAAATGTTAGCAGACTTTCTAAAAACGTAACTTAAAAAAGTAAAGAGCCATATTCTCTAGAATATAAACAAGAAGAAGGCCGTTTGGGTGAAAAAAAAAAAGAAAAACATGGTAGCTGTGTTACTTGAGACTATGACGTTACAGCCGATTAAAAATGTCAACCTCTAACCATTTTGTCCTAGTTTTAACATACATTAGAAAAATCCTGCTCTCTCACACACCGTGTGATGTCGGCTCTGCTTCTAACACAATGTCCACTTACAACAGCACAAAAAAAAGAGGTACTTAAATCTTATGTAACAGCTCTTAAAGAGAAACTGTAATTGTATAGCAGGTCAAAGAGACTAAATTTGACCATAAAATTCTGAACAGTTCATCTAAAAATTGTTCTTGTGAACATATTCAACTGAGTGTGACAAAGCACAATGAAGCATAAGCAACTACTAGTATGTCGCCATCTACAAGCTTCACTGTAGGTTCAAGCATAGGCGTCGATGCTACAGAGTTGGAGCGACTTCAATCAGCTTCTTTGTGACTGATGTTTCTGATCTTTCCACGTCTGTCTCTGTTCAGCTAATACAGCTGAGCCCCACTTTGAAATGTGCTGAATATGGGCTTTGCATCCATCTGCACAGCTGGGAACTGGAAAGCCTTTTCCTAGATGAACGACACACTTCAGCTGTACAGTAACAACATGTACTTTGTCAGCAACTGTTATTAACTCAATTTTAATCTAATCACCTATAGACACATTGGTGTAAAAACCTATTTGACTGTGAATGAAATTTCTGACTGAGGCAGCATATGGGGAATCAAACTGATTGCACAGGATGAATGTTCTACAAATGGAAGAAGAAACTTATTCTCCACTCTTGCCTTCTGTTCATTTTCATCCAGAGCTTCACAGTAGCAATAATATATGCCCAATGACTTAAACCACACAATTCATACACACTGATAAAGCAATATACACACTGAACCTGGCATTTATCAAACAACTTTCTTTAGCTCATATTTCAAGTCCCACTGCTAAACAAAGACTCCTCTCTATTTTAATAAGGATTTATAATTAGACTGTAAAAGTAGGAGGGGCTGAGGGATATTTCTTAACAGAAGAGATGCAAAGCTACCCCAACAAAATGTGGGACAATGTTATGCGCCCCTCTCAAAAATTACATAACCTCTGTGGCTGAGAAAGTATAGCTGATTGATCCTGTTTACAGCAGCTCTGACAACTAAAGCTGGTGTATTCTCCCTCATTACAAAACAGACAAGGATTACACCATATTCTGCACGGGTTCTTTACTCTTCACCATAAGTGTGGTGAGGTAGGCTCAAAATCTAGTCTGAATAATGGATCACTAACTCCTCACCTACTGTTATCCTGATATCTGGCACCAACAGTAGGAATGTGTGAGATTTTTGCACCTATATCCCACCAAGATGTCTCAGTGGAAGTTAAACGCATAAGAGAGTCTCCGCTCATCTTAGCTCGTCATGCCTGGGTTGCTCGGGTACTGCAATTAAAAAAAACAGGCTGTCATAAAAGCAACAGGATAAAACATTTGGGAAAGAAAAGAGACTGGAAAAAAGAGGGGATTAGAAATAAGAAAAATAACAACATCCTGACAGCAAATTTTCTCAAGGCTGGAGATGGAGCTTTCAACAGCTCAGGTACAAGGACAAGCATTTCAAAGGGGAAGATAAAATGAACAATCTTGTGGTTGTATTTGAACAAAGGAAGGCCTATCCCAAGTATTCACAAGCATTCAGGTGTTCTTGCTCAAGCATGTTTCATCTAGGCAGCACATAACTAAGATAAGGCTACAAAAGATATTTTTACATATTCTTACGCTTTACTTTCGTCAGAAAGCACCTCTATGCTCTCCTATGTTAAAGGCTTCATGTTACATCCGACAAACCTTTAAAAGGTTTACAAGACAAGAAATCTTCAAAGTATAAATCCCTGTAGGAGAGATGCAACACTGCATACTTAGTGCCTTCAAAACATATTTCTTTCTCTTAAAACTTTCACATTTAGACACATTAGAACCACAAACTTTAATGTTTATTTTGATTTTATAAGATAGACCATCAGAAAACAGTGCATAATTGTAAAGTGGAAGAAAAGGGATAAATGGTCAGTTTTCAAGTTTTACCACAAAGTCTTACTTAAATTTAGGTCTGGGTTTTGACTAGGCCATTCTAAAAGGGATCTATGTTTGGGGTTAGGATGAACCTCTACCTCAGTCTCAAATCTTTTGCACCCTCCAATAATTTCCTCCAGGACTGATCTGTATTCAGCTCATTCCATCTTCCCACCAACTCGAACCAGCTAGCATGTCTGAAGAAATGAAGGAAAACATCCCCTCAACCTGATTCTGCCACTACCATGTTTCACCAAGTGGATCATGTGTTTGTGGCCAGATTTGAGAAGTGCAAAACTCATAACTGTCCTGTCAACAGATTGTCCCTTTGCAGCTCCCCTAGATTACTAAATATCTCATGCATGCTTTTCGAATTCAAGCTGTTCTTAGTCAACCTATTGGTTAAGTTGGAGGGCCAACTATTGGTAACTTTGCAGCTGAGGCATACTGTATTTCTGGATAAAGTTGAAAGTGCATTGTAAAATGTTTATAGCATGGAATTAGGGCTGAAACAATTAATCAGATTAATTGTGATTATTCGATTATTGAACTAATTGTCAACTAATTCAGTAATCGAATAACCATTAACCGGAGTTTACAGACTCTAAAACATGCTATTTGTTGGAAGAACAACCCACTCAGAGCAGTAAATAGGCAAAATTGTACAAAAATATATACATTTTGCATTTAAGATGAAAATCCTTTTTTGTCTGTAAATATGCTATATCAAGAACTCCTCAACCGGCATAGCTTTAGCTTCACCTGGTTCAAATTCTCTAACTCCTATTGAGCACCTTTTACTACACGATTATTAATTGAGGAAGTTTCAGAATCAATGGGACTGATAGGGATGGGTACAGAATTCGGTCATTTTATAGGTACCGACCGAATTCCATTGGTACTACCGAGTACCTATTCATGTAAAATCAAACGTTACCATGTTTCGGTACCTAAACACATCATTGTGACCCTCAGGAAGTGGAAGAGTGGGTGATTTTCCATGCTGTACATGAACACAGCATTGAATGTACAAGAGCGTAATGACGTCAGTAGCCGCTGGTACCATCAATAAAGCAACCATGACTAATGGAAAGCGCTCGAAAGTATGGCTCCGCTTTTTAAATGTGATGCAGATTACGCTCGCTGCAATATTTGTAACGTGAAGTGCAAGGCCAGCAGCAGGAATACTTCTAATCTGAGGAAGCACCTGGTTAAACACAAGATTTCTCTCAAGGCTGAGGAGTGCACAAATGTTGGTCGACCTCAGATCTACGGCTACAACTCCTGCATTCAGCACCGTTAGCACA
Organism: Crenichthys baileyi; assembly: GCA_036173005.1. Taxonomy (NCBI): domain Eukaryota; kingdom Metazoa; phylum Chordata; class Actinopteri; order Cyprinodontiformes; family Goodeidae; genus Crenichthys; species Crenichthys baileyi. The sequence continues at coordinate 324,744 of JAHHUM010002330.1, forward strand.
CCTGCGTCCGTTAGCGACTCGTCGTCTGCAACCAGCAACATGGGAAAAGAAACGTTTGAAACAACTGAGATACAAACAGCTGGATGTTGTTTTGATATATTCATTCAAAGTTTATATATTAACAAATAAATATGTTAAACTGAAAAATGTTAAGATTATTCAATGAATTTACATTTATTACCACATTAACATACGCAAAAGTACCGAAAACTGGTACTATTGAGTACCGATATGGATTCCCAGGTACTGGGTAGCGGTACCGTATCGGTTCAAATGTGAAAGGAACCCATCCATAGGGACTGATTACAAATGCACCTTTTTAGCTGCGATTTCTAAAGTTTGTAACAATACATAATGTCTTTTCACTTTACAATTTTTTACAATTTATGTTGGTCTATCACATTGGATTTCAGATAAACATTAAAATTTGGGTCTAATCTGACTGAATGTGACAAAGTTCAATAGGTAAAAAAGTTGTTTTTTGGGTTTTTTTTTTTTAAGTACACTATGCATCAAACCTTTCAGAAAGGGCTGGAAAAAAACACCCTTTGAGCATAAAGAGCCTGGGGCAGACTAAACATCACATAAAACTTACGAGTTGGTGTATCCGTCTCTCTGCTGTGAGTCAAAAAACAAGACAAGTTGTCATGTCTATTGTGTTGCTCAGAACATTTCTGACTGTTACTCTGCAGGTTCCCGATCAGAATTCCCGCAAAACGGGGCGGAACACATCTTTCCTCCCGCTTGATGCGAAGCCAAAACAAGCTAACCACCCTTCACGAAGCCCCCCACCCCCCGTCAGCAGGAAGGAAGTTTTCTTGTTGTCTGAAGGAGGAGGTCGCATTGTGCGTTGCCCCCTCTATTTCCACAAACAGGCAGCATCTCAATGCTCAACTGCTTCAATGTGGAGATCCAAACATCAGATGCCACCAAAAGAGCGGTGGTACTAGAAAGAAAGGCTTCAAATTGGCGAGTATCCAAGGATTTTGAAACAGCTGAATGAGGTGCATGACACTGGCCTTGACTGATGAAGTAATCAGAGTTCAGTAATGCATGAAGAAATCCCACAGTAAGTCAAGGCTTGGCTCTGAGAATGATCTCATTAAAGTATTTAAGAGTTTGCTGATACTTCTACGGTGTCAAATGATAAATTAAGTGAGTTACTGATTAATTTAGATTGGAAACAAATATGAAGGTAATTTATAATTATGGATTTCATGTAAAGACTGCAGTTTATGTAAGTTCATGACAAGAAATATTAATCTCACAAGAGAAGAGATCAGATTTAGCTACTGGATAATTTCCAGTAGTAAATGTAATAAAATACAAATACAAAACAAACCTATAAAATATAAAAGCAAGGTTAGAAACAACTCTTAAACCACACAGTTCATTTCCTCATAATTTAGGTTTTTGAATACTCAATTTACAGGCCTTTTTTTTAATGCAGAATGTTCAGTCAATAGTTTACCAATATCTGTCAATTAATGTTGACAACATTGTTTGCCAATGAGTAGTTCATTGACATTTAAAGCCAATCAGAGACTTCGCATCCTTACTATGTGTGTACATGACTGTATCTCCTGGTATACATTTTACTTTCAATTACCTCAAACACCAGTGGAAGGTCATTAACATAGAGGCAAAATGACAATGGTCCTGATATCAATCCCTGTGGCACTCCCAGAGTAGAGACAATAATGACCACATTATGCCATTAATCACACATAACAGGATTAGTCAGATAGGATCTTATCCATTGCAATGCACTTTTGGTTAGAGTTCAACATTTTTGACAGATTAACAGTATGGAAAGCCTCATACTACACCTCATTTATCTCATTTAAGATTTTTCTATAAAATAACTACTTCACTATTTATTTTTTTGTGGTTGTGCGATGCAACTCATTAATTTACTTCATCAGTCAACCTTCTGCATCAAAATCAAAGAGCACAGCCATCACTGCTTTAGTAGAAATAACTGGTCTCAACTTTACTTGATGTAGACCAGTTAAAAGTTGGAGTCTGTCTGGCAAGCCACAGTGACTAATAAATCATTGAACAAAAAGGACCTCAATATACAGTGACTTCACAGTTCAGTTCATGAATTTCACATTCCCTGTATGCGTTTCAAATTGTAATTTAAACAACACATGCAACATAATTCATGGTGGCACTTTTTGCACTCCACAGTTCTCTCCACCTGTGCTCTACTGAATTTGGAAAACATCACCTGCAAAGAGATGGAGCCCAGTCTGCCACTGCGTCGTGTTAGTGGGGATGTAATCCTAACATAAGGAGGGGGATGGGATGGGACTGGTGAGATTACCTCATCTACAGCAAATTGTGTTATAATAACCTTCATGGCTTTCTGCGCAATGAAAGGAAAAGGCGGTTAAAGGGATGAACAGTATGTTGTCCTGCTTTGAGTAAAATGCGGGTTTTATTTTTATTTTTTAAACTAGACATGTTTGCCCAAAAATCTGGGTGTAAATGTGCTAGCATGACACCCCAATGAGTTAGCATTCATAATTAATATTCAGTGGTTTATTTTGGACCAAAGCGTCCTCTTGTTTGGTTTCTGAACCTCTAAAAAGGACAGAACAACTCCGTTAAATGTCTTCTCAACGTGGACATTTGGGTGAATGACAAAGCAGTCGCTGGATCGTTCAAACTGACCAAATTCCAGCCTGTGAGTAAAGACTTACGTGTTGCTCCAGGGAAAGTCTTTTCCTCCATTCTCGGCAGCAGTTCCCTCCGTTTCTGTCCTTTTGTTCGCTCAGACCTGAGAGTTTCGGCTCTTCCTCCCCGGCAATCCTCTCATTCCTCAGGCAGAAACCGGGAGGAGGGAGAAACTTGGTCGAGTTTCTCCAGTTGTTAAAAGAAAAGGTCTGGAAATCCTCTCCCAGTGAGTCCAGAAAGGTGATAAGTACCCTGTTAACAGGAACACATGTAGTTGAGAATACTGCTGGGAATTAAAATAATGGTCCGGGGGAATAAAGAGGAGGAGGAGAGGAAAGTTTCTCACTCACGACAACCGCACAGCTGATGCGCCGCTCAGGATGATCCCTTGCTCTCCACGTCGGACGTTACCATTATGGAACAGTGGGGAGTCTGCTGCTTTAGGTCACATTTAGTAAACGTATACCACGTTGACTTTTGTTCAAAAGTAAACACACGCATACACATTAGTTATAGTTATCCACAACATTACACAAAAGCAAACATAACTGAGGAAAAATGCCTTCCTCGCTAATTTAAGAAATCAATATACCCCCCTAGCTTTCAGATTGGTCCTTTCGCCTCCATTTACTGAAGACTTGCGTGGATTATATACTAAACTTCTACGTACAAAGACATCCAAGCATTTACGTACACACAAAAACAGCTGAAACTGTGTTATGCATGGAAGCAAGCCCATTTCCTTTGTTCCACCCCAATTATTGAGAACACGAGGGATTACCAGACTACTCCCTTCAATTACCGGTGAATGCAAATGATGTTCACCACTACTTATATCTTCATACAATCGTATTGTAAATTAATACAGAGATGAGTCTGAGGGTGAGGATGCAGCATTTGAAATGTTAGGCATGTATTAATTTACATAACTTCTGTCAACAAATAGGTACTAAAGTGTTAAGTAGAGCACTAAAACTGGACTTCAAAGAACATAAAGCCACTCCCTTTTACCATGTATAATTATTTAAACTTTAAAGACGTGATTTCTCATGGCACCCCATAATGCAAACTGAGTTTGTGCCCCTCAAAATGTGCAAAGGCTCAAGGGGCATCTGAGGAATTAGCCCTCGGACAATTTTTAAAAATGTGCTTACCAATTTACCACAGATCTCACATTGTGCCAGCTGGTAATAGGTTTCCAACCATACTGTTCATTAGAATGAATGAATCATGCCATGCCAACTCATCCCAATGTTGGGAAAGTGCATCACAAAATACCTTGTAGACAAATAAGACGAAAATGCTTTCTGTTCACAAAGACATCTTCTTTCTGTGATGGTGCTTTTATATAGCATTACATGTGCAGGTGGTTCATCATCAGGTAGACCACTTATTGCTGCAAACTTTGCCTTGATGTAGTGGTCAATAGCCGAATAGATATGGGCTGTACAAAGCTCCTCACTGTTCTAAGCTCCAGTTGCAGCTCCAAACGCCCTTTTGATGATGATGATGTCTTCATCTTGAGCAAGAAAATGCTCTCAGTCTCTAAATACACACTCTCTTCACTACGTCTATGGCAGCCATTGTTGTTAAATGTATTTTCTGCACCGCGTGCTGTAAAATCTGCTCATGTAATTATAAACACATGGGTAAATTATTTGTTTATAACATCACTGGAGTGCACAACATTTTGTTTTTACATCATCTACAGGTTTGCAGCATGCCCTCTAAGTGTCACCAAATAAGTGTAAAAAGCTGCGTATGCAAGTTGTGGAGCTTCTGTGGATCTGCGTACATTTAAATGGTAGGTTCATCATTGGTGCATCCACATAAAACACCTGCGCGGAGAACTGCGTATGTATTGTTTTGTGCAAAAGCATCCTTTGTACATAAAGCCCAAGCTCTTTAACAGCACAAAGTCTTATCTGTAACCAAAGGTAACTCAAAAGGAGGGAAATATTTGCTTGGTCATTTTTTCGTTGTAACATTGCATCTAGTCAATAAATCCTATTCAGTTGGAAAGCTTGTTTAGTTTTCTGTTCGACTGTGCCACATTTGTAAAGAAAATGTTTTTGTCGGTTCAGAAGCAAATTTGAGTAGGTGAGTTGCTCCCATGAATAACTTACCAAATCTTCCCGAGGTGTGTCGTCTACATGGCTTATGCGGTTTGCAACATGCCATGTAGAGGACACAGCAAATATATGGAAGAAGGTGCTCTGTTCAGATGAAACTAAAACTGAATTGTTTTCTAGCTTACATAAAAAGTGTTATCTGTGGGGCAAAAGTAACACAGTTCATCACCCTGAACACAGCACATGAAAGGAGCTCAATACAGAAGAAAACTTGATAGGGGTTACAAAAAGCTTACATGCAGACAGAGATACAATAGAACGATTTAGTTAAAAGCACAGCCATGTGCTGGTGTGGTCCAGTCAAAGTCCAAATCTAATTAAAATTGAGAAGTTGTGGCAAGACTTGATGTTTATAAACATTCTTTATCCAATCTGACTAAGCTAGAGCTATGTTGAATAGAAGTATTGGCAACATTTTTGTCTCTAGATTTACTCGGGAGTTAAATTTTAAAACCGTGTACCATTTTCCTTCCACTTCACAGTTACTCAGTACTTTGTGTTGGTCTATCACATAAAATCCCAAATAAAAACCCCAAAGTTTTCAAGTTTATAACAACATTTTGTTGTCAGGCGTATAGGTAAGATTACCTACATGTTACAGTTAAGACAGAGAAAACTGGAAATAGAATATGGTTGCAATTTAAAGGAAGGGATTTTATGAGTTATGTAGATGACTTTATTTAGTTGGATGACTGATGATTGATTGATGTGTTTACAACACCTGGTACGCATGTTGTGTTGGCTAAATATGTCTTATAAACCAAGGTGAATAAAATACTTTTCAAAAAAGACTAACCTTTCAACAGATCTATGTGACATAACAATAGAAGTCCAGCGTCTGTTCTCATCTACCACCTGTGGATCACTCAGAGCATCTGCCTGGGTGGGTGGGGGCAGGGCCAGAGGCGCCTTGGCACGCTTGAGAGGGGACACCCTGTCTAAAGGACCATGTTGGGGTCCTTTTGTGCAGCTGCTGAGTCTCGCTAACCCAAACCCCCACTAGCCACCTGTTATTGCAACTGGACTGTGGAAGATGGTGGAGGATGCTGGGGGTTGGGTGAGTTGTGGGGTGGAAGGCTAGCTGGTTTTGTAGAGTTAAAGTAAAAGCTCTTTTTAAACATGTCTGTCTCTCAAGGTCTCGCTCAACTTGTTATCACATTTCTGTCAACTGTTTCAGAAAAAGTCACCTCATAAGTGAACAAGAGTGTCATACCATGGAAGATCCCAGTACCATGAATAATAACAGTGTCAGCCAAAGCTATAATTCACATATAAGAGTGTTACAGACAAAATATATATTATCATTTATGTTAAGTCAAGTAAATTTGGGAAGAGAGAAAGAAATAAAGTTTCTGATATTTAATTTAAAATGAACAGATTTTCACCTGAACTAAAATAAAAACTGAACAACACACAAAATGTTAAAAATGTGGCCCTGAATAACGTAATTATTATATTTCTGTTAAATTTGTTTGGCGTATTCTAAAGTAAAGATTATATAAAAGAGGATTTCCTCAGCAATTATAAAATAAATGAAAAGACAAAATTGATTTTTTTCTAGAAAGTTAAGTTTAGGTAATGCAGGTTTAGAGAACACCACATTATTATTTCTTTGAATACATGTTTTGTATTATTAAAGGATTTTGTGCAAATTTTAAAACAATACATGCATATATAATTTTGCCAAATTATTCCTAGATTTTCTTATACTTTCAAAAATCAGCAATGAATTTTGAATAAATTGTGTTTTGAGTTTGCTGATGTTTCATTCTTTATTGGTAAGATTTGATGGTTTCTACACATTTTTAATCTTAAAATTCCTGCTGATCCAGACTCATGTCCATATTTTATTTTATTTTTCAATAATTGTCTAGGCCAGGAAGCCGCTTAAGTCCAATTTTCGACTTTCCAAAATTCATAGGAAACACTGTAGTCTGGCCCTGAACATTCAACAGTAAAATGTTCTAGTATCAGCCTGATAGGAAAATTTAAGGGCACAGGATGAAAGCATACCTTAGTGCCAGGAAGCATGCCTTCGGTTATTACACAGTGGTGTACTTTACTGTGTTAATGAGCCATTCAAAGGGAGATGGATGCAAAACAACAAATGTAATTCTGTAGGTTCCTAATAATTGCTTTTTAGATGTGTTGAAATGTTGCATGACCTCAGAAAGTGTAGTAGACTGGCTCTATCATTGGTCATGGAGCCTTTTTGTTCTTTCCTCTCCTGGCTTTTTTTATTTTATTTTGTGCTTTCAAATTTTAAAAGCAATGTGTAACTGAGGCCATCTCATTTAACATTGTTGGAAAAGCCCCATCATCCCTTCCTACTCAAGAGAGGACTTTAATCGCCAAGAGCATCTTCTATACCCGCTTTTTCCATACAGGGTCACGGGGGAGCTGGTGCCTATCTCCAGTGGTCTACGGGCGAGAGGCGGGGTACACCCTGAACAGGTCGCCAGTCCAATGCAGGATAAAGAAGCAAAGAAACAAAAAACATCAAAAAAGGAGCAAAATGATTGAAGCAGTATCCACAAGATATCCAGGAAAGACAACTGAAGAGTCAAGGAAAGGACGCTGGACAAGATTTAAGCAACTGAAAAAGCCATGAACTTGCTGTAGGGATCAAGGGAAGAGCCCTAGACTGGTTTAGATATATATCTGACAGATTCCAGTTTGTTCATGTTAATGATAAATCTTTTTCACACACCAGAGTTTCTTGTGGAGTACCACATGGTTCAGGGCTTGGGCCACTTATCTTTTTCATATGTATGCTTCCAGTTTGTAAAATTATTAGACAGTATGGGATGAATTTCCATTGTCATGCCGATGATGGTCAGCTATATCACTCATAAAACAAAATTAATCCAATCAGTTAATGAGACTACAGGCATGCTTGAAGATATTAAATGATATTAAAACCTGACTTTTGATTTTCTTTCGTTAAACTAGAACAAGACAGAGGTTGTCGTCTTTGGACCAGAGCATCTAAAGGACAGAATTGGAATCAAAATCAGAATCAGCTTTATTGGCCAAGATTGTGTGCACAAACAAAGAATCTGACTTCAGTTTCATGTGCTAAGAGTGTACAGACATTAGGTATAAATATGTAAACTTTACAGGAATTAAAATAAGGGAGAAAAGGAACAGCATGTACTTGTATGTTTATGTGCAGCCATTTTTATATAAAGAAAAACAGAGACAGGTTGTGGTAGTGAACAAACAAAGTTCTCTATCTGCCATTAAACTGGCCTCCAGTAATAATAGGAAGAACCTTGGTGCTATCCTTGACCAGGGGAAGTCTTGTATGCCCCTCATCAAACAGGTTTCTAGAAAATCCCTCATTTATGTAAGCATTATTGCAATAATTAGAAACATCCTGTCTCAGAGTGACAAAAAAAAACAGTCCTTGCCTTTGTTACATCAAGAGTTAACTATTGTAAATCTTGAAATCAGGAAGCCCAAGAAATTAATAAAATGTCTGTAGCAGTACTGATGTGAAATAAAAGAAGAGATTATACTTCTCTAATTTTTGCTTTGCTTGGTCACTGTTAAATCTTGAATCTAATTTTAAATTCTCCTTCAAACATATAAAGCCTTTGATAATCAAGCGCCTACCAATATTGGGGATCTTATTGTTCCATATGTTACTAACTTTGCTCTCATGTTTACTGGTGGTTTCTACAGTTCCTAAAATTAGAGTGGAAGGCAGATCTTTTAGTTTCCAGGTTATTTTCCTGTGGAACCAGTTTTTGTCTGTGACACAGGTGCCCTGACTACTTTTAAGACTAGGCTTAAAACATTCCTTTTTGTTAAATGTTATAGTTCGAGTGATTTAGGTTATCCTGAACTATCTCTGTAGTGGTGCTATAAGCTTGGGGTGCTGGAGGACATACTGACCACTCTTTCTTACTTCACCATTTTCTCATACTACAATTCATTTCTACATTGTTTATAACTATTGCTGTCATTAACTTTATGTTCTCTCTGTTTTTTTCTCACTTCATTGAACCTATTCCTGATTCGATGTTTTTGTGTTCAATTGTGTGTCCCTCCAAGAGGGGGACATCAATTGAGCTAATGTTCCAAAAACTTCCTGCTCTCTCTCCACAGGCGATACAGTTAATCCTGTCGTTCTGTTTAACCTTGTCTCTCTACTGGCTCAGTGGTGGAGTTTAGCTTTGTTTCGTTCCCTAGATGAAGCCACCAAAGCACAGAAAGTACCCCAGGTCCATTGTTGCTGTGTGTTTACCAACTTGCAATATACTGTACATTAACACAATCTGCATTATAAGTTAGATTCATCCTTATACCCAGAGGGGAGAAAGCCCGTCAGATGTTAGTACAGGTCCAGATATTTGCACATTTAAAGCACTTTAAAGAAAGTTAATGTTCAATCTTACCAAACGTCTGGATTGGGCTGTAAACTGTAATAGTGTAGCACTCACACATCATAGTGTGAGTTAGTCCTGTTACTCATTTAGTTTGATGTGAACTTAGAATCCTTCATGAGGACTATTAAATCGAGGCACGTGATGTCGCCCGGTACGTCGGAGCCGGGGTCCCACCCTGGAGCCAGGACTCACCGGAGAGCGCCTGGTGGCCGGGTTGCTCCTCTCGGGACCCGCCAAGCCCGAATGAGAGACTGCTTATTGCCCCCCAGCTCAGCTGTCTCGTGTTGGGGTTTACCCCGGTGGATGAGAGGGTCGCATCCCTGCGCCTTCGGGTAGGGGATAGGTCTCTGACTGTCGTTTAGGCCTACGGGCCGAGCGGTAGTGCGGAGTACCCGGCCTTCTTGGTGTCCCTGTCGGGGGTGCTGGATAGTGCCCCTCCCGGGGACTCCATTATTCTGCTGGGGGACTCCAACGCCCACGTGGGAAACGACAGTGGCACCTGGAGAGGCGTGATCGGGAGGAATGGCCTCCCCGATCTGAATCCGAGTGGTGTTTTGTTATTGGACTTCTGTGCTGGTCACGGATTGTCCATAATGAACGCCATTTTCAAGCATAAGGGTGTCCATCAGTGCACTTGGCACCCGGACACCCTAGGCAAGAGGTCAATGATCGACTTTGTCGTTTTATCATCAGACCTTCGGCCGCATGTTTTGGACACTCGGGTGAAGAGAGGGGCTGAGCTGTCCACTGATCACCACCTGGTGGTTAGTTGGATCCGCTGGAGGAGGAGAAAGCCGGACAGACTTGGCAGGCCCAAGCGCATAGTGAGGGTCTGCTGGGAACGCCTGGCGGAGCCCTCGGCCAGGGATGTATTCAACTCCCACCTCTGGGAGAGCTTTGACCAGATTCCGGGGGATGTTGGAGACATAGAGTCCGAGTGGACCATGTTCTCCGCATCTATTATCGATGCCGCTCCGCTGTAGCTGCGGCCGTAAGGTCTGCGGTGCCTGTCGCGGCAGCAATCCCAGAACCCGGTGGTGGACACCGGCAGTAAGGGATGCTGTCAAGCTGAAGGAGTCCTATCGGCTGTGATTGGCTTGTGGGACTCCTGAGGCGGCTGACGGGTACCGTGAGGCCAAGCGTGCTGCGGCCCGAGCTGTGGCAGAGGCAAAAACTCAGGCCTGGGAGGAGTTCGGTGAGGCCACGGAGAAGAACTACCGGTCAGCCTTGAAGCGATTCTGGGAAACCGTCCGCCGCCTCAGGAGGGGGAAGCAGTGCTTCGCCAACACTCGGTTTAGGAATACAATTATTGATGTTCCCCTAGTAAATAATTGACCCAGGTCAACCCGTCCCGAGGAAGGGGTCCAGGAGGCATCCGGTATAGATGCCCAAGCCACCTCAACTGGCTCCTCTCGATGTGGAGGAGCAGCGGCTCTACTCCGAGCCCCTCCCGAATGGCCGAGCTCCTCACCCTATCTCTAAGGGAGAGCCCGGCCACCCTACGGAGGAAGCTCATTTCAGCCGCTTGTATCCGGGATCTCCTTCTTTCGGTCATGACCAAAAGTTCATGGCCATAGGTGAGGGTAGGAACGTAGACCGACCGGTAAATCGAGAGCTTCGCTTTTCGGCTCAGCTCTCTCTTCACCACAACGGACCGGCACAGCGCCCCCATTACTGCGGCAGCCGCACCGATCCGTCTGTCGATCTCCCGCTCCATTCTTCCCTCACTCGTGAACAAGACCCCAAGATACTTGAACTCCTCCACTTGAGGCAGGAACCCCCCATCCCCATCTCAGGAACTTGAGGCAGGAAATTACATCAGCTTCAAAAACGTTTACAAATAAAACTCTGGGCAGTGTAATGTGCATGTGCATTCTGTTCTCTTTACTCCGATACCTCTAAATAAAATAGACTTAAATCAATTGCCTTCAGAATTATAAATAGTTCCTCTCGGTGTAATTTAACCTCAGTTTATTTATAACTGTTTAAAGCAGGGTTAGTTTATAAAACAACATCCCAAACTTTAAAGGAGAGAAGCAGCCAAAAGGCTCATTGTAACTCTTGTGGAGCTGCAGAGATCCACAAGTCAGGAAAGAGAAGGGAACTCCACAAATCTTGTCTTTATGGAAAAATGGCATAAAGCAAGCCATAAGAAGTGTCATTTGCAGCTTGCCACAAGTCATGTAGGGTACTTAGCAAATGTGGAGCAGGGTGGTCTGATCTGAAACTAAAATTAAACGTTTGCATGGAGAAAGGGTAATACCCTGAACAGACGATTCCCATGGTAAACTGCGGCAGTGGCGACATCATGCTGTGGGGATGCTTCTCTTCAGCAAAGACAGGAAAGCTGTTAATAGTCAATGGGAAGATGAATAGAGCAAAATACAGGTTAAACATGCAAGCAACCTGTTGAAGGCTACAAAACATTTAGAATGGGGAAAGTTCCCCTTTCATTGGGACAGTGACTCTTAACATACAGCCAAAGCTACAATGGAATGGTTTAGATCGAAGCATGTTCATGTGGTAGACTGGGCCAATCACAGTCCAGACCTAAATATAATTGACAATCTGTGGCAGGACATGACATTTAGCTGTTTGAAGTTGCTGTCCATATTTGACAATGCAGGATGGGCAAACAGTTTAGACTCTAGATGAGTAAAGCTGGTAGAGACATGGCCCAAAAGACTTGACGTTGTAAATGTATTATAAGGTGGTTTTACCATATATTGACTCTGGATCAATTAACAAATGCTCTCCACACTTTTCAGATTTTTTTAATTTGTAAAAACATGTGAAAACCATGAATCCTTTACGTTTCACTTCACATTTACGTCATATTTGGTGTTGTTGATAACATAAACTCCCCAAAAAAATACTGTGAAGTTTGTGGTGGTAATGTGACAAAAAGTTAAACAGTCCTAGGGGTGTGAATAGTTTTCCAATGAAGTCCTACACCATATGATGATTAGATTTCCCTGTCTTAATGTGATCAACAGAGAAAATTGAAGTAAGACCCAGAAATCTTGTCAGTTTCAGCACTAACTGATCCATCATGAAGGAATAACTTAATTCAACAATTCAAAAAAGCAAATTAGTTGTGTGAAAAAGCACAAAAAAGTACAAAATAAAGCAGCAGCATTCCAAAATCTGCAAAATCTCTTTAGACTTAGATGCAACAATCTACTGTTTTCACTAAATAAATAATCTTCAAAAAGATATTGACATAAAATTGTATACCTTATAAATACAACTGTATGAACAATGAATAATGTCTATACAGTATTTTTGTAAAACCTTTTCTACAACAGGTGGCAGCACCAGGAGTTCATTTTGGAGTCAACTATGAAGAGTGCATTTCCTTTGCAGTCTGTTTCAAACAGCGGAGAGTCTTGCAAACCATGATGTAATGTTTCTTGAACATGCTATCAGTAAGAAAGGGGGGCAAAAACACGTGGAGTTGGCTCCTATCACCACTAACCCCCCAGGGCCTCTCGCTATTCTCCTTTTTTTCCATCTTTCTCCCTCTTTACCCCAGCCCATCCACCTCCCTTCTGCTCTGTCGCACTCTCTGTTTATAAGTGCATGAATTGCTCCATTTTTACAACTCCCAGCCCACTACCAATCCCACTACTGCCTCAAGAATAGATACCCCCGTCCAACCACCCCCACCCTATGGGCTTTCATTTCCATGGCAACTCACAATAAAAGGAGAGGGAAATAGCAGAGATAGAAAAAAATAGAATGAGAGGGTGGTAGTGCTATGCCTTGACCTTTCATTGAATATTTAAGAAGGGAAACCTTTACTTCATGTCATTAAGTTTCGTTGAGCTTAAACTGATCAGTCACAGGAGCATCAGCGCCAGGAATGCAAACTTGTCATGCAAGGAGAACACAACAAATTAATTTTAGCTAATAAGAATAACAGAAATAGTAAAATGTCAAAGGTTTGGATTTGGTTTTTAATTTCACTTTCGTTCTAACTAATGTTGCATGAATTGGTTTAATTCCTGGCCTTGGATCTTTTTGCATATTCTCTCCGTACATCTATGAGCTCTCTCTGGGTACTCCAGCTTCCTCCTAAAGTCCAAAAAAGTGTTAGGTTAATTTCTTTCGCCAAATTGTCATTAGAAGTGAATGGGTTCGTGCATGGTTGTTCCTGTAAAGACTGGTGACCTGTCCAGAGAGTACCCCGCCATTGACCACCCTCCACCCCCATCTCAAGACATGGATCAGCAGGTATGGACAGTGGTTTGACAAAGCTACTTGTTTATGTTAAGAGAACCAAAAAAATGTAATTTGTGATAAACTTCAGATCTTTGAAGGTTGGAAGGCCTCCTTGTCATCACCCTAATCTTTAGCTCCTTTCACAGATTCTCTATCAGATTCAAGTCTGGGCCACTCCAAAACATTAATATTTCTTCCAGTCAAAAGAAGCATGTTAAAATGAAAAAAATATTTTCAGCTGGTTCCACAGAATCATAATCTAAAACTCTCATCTGACGTTTTACAAATTACAATATTTCTTTTACATTTACCTAGTTACTATTACTGAAGTTACAGCCCCTTTAAAAGAGACAAATGTATACATTTTCTTCATCATGTTTGGTGAGGTCTAAAGGTAGATCCTCTGCCCCAGAAATCATTGATTACATGGCACATGACTAACAGGTGGCTTTTGGAGTGACTTCAACACAACAGAGATTAGCAATGGCTAAACGGGTCTTTGGGTCAAACCCCAGCAGGTCTGTGACACATAAACAGTCCTATGCAGATACATACCGTGCAAAGGATTATTTTTTAATTCTAGCTCATAGATTACATTTGGGATTAATTCTACACAGAAATGGAGACAGGTCATTTCTGGCCAGCTGGAAACATTACACTAACAGATAAACGGTAGACAGTTGTTACTGTCATTCTCTTAGCGACACTCCTGAGTTACTACTGCTCAAATAAAAAACTACACTACCAAGGGCAATAAAGATAACCGGTAAATGCTCCTATAAAATCCAAGTAACACAACACAATTTAAGCACAACACAATAATGTTACAAATAAAAACTACACACGAGAAAAACAATTTACAGAATAAAAAAAAAAAACAGCAGTTTTCAAGAAGCATCTTTAGATACGAGCCTACTCTTAATGCAGTGATGCATTGGCAACAGTCAGGTAACAGCAATGGAAATAATGTGCTCGTAATCTGTCAATGATCATATTGCTCTCATTTGTTCCTCTGTAAAAGAAAATGAGTGTCAGGAACCTCTGACCTGCAAAAGCCAAGCGAGGTTATAACTATACGTCTGCACCTTCAAGCAGAGCTGGCCCAAGGCATATTCAAACAAACCTGCTGCAGAGGGCCCCAAACCAGCAGAGGGACCCCAAGAGCACTCAAATTCTTACGTACAAGAAATAGACCTAAAAAAAAACCTGTCTGCTGATTGTGTCTGAGCTGGATTCATATTTCATGTACAATGTAGCTACAAGTTAATTAATAGATAAATGACAAATGTCCTCTCTTTTAGGAATCCAGATTAAAATGTTATACCCACCTATCCTTTTAGAGCTTGTAAAGAAAGAGGGCTATCTTGGTAATCCTGAGGTTTTAGACCTCATACTGTTGTGTCCTCAATCATCCTGAACAGCCTATCAAAATCTCCCCAGACAGCAGTCCTCACTACTGTATGTTTCTATAAGCGGTGCAGTTCCAGCTCTAGACAAAACAGAGATCGAGGGCATTTCATTTAGAAAACACAGATAAATAAAAATGCATGTATCATTATTTTCCCCAGTTCTCAGTTGTGATTGACCTTTTTTGGTCAAGTTTTTTTTTCCTGTCTGAAGCCAAGAATTATTTAAAAATGTCTAAAAAATGCACCAGGCAGCATAGAATGCAGGAGAAAATTTGACCAAAAAGGACTTGGTTCAGTTTTTCATCCCAATCTAGGGCATCAAAGCATTACACAATGGCCATGAGCGACAAAAGTAGTGCTCTTTAGGTTAAATGTTTATGGAGGTTTGTTCAGTGAGGAGGAGGTCAGAAGAACTATTGTCTGAGATCAGTAACTTGGAAATCCAACAGATCGGTGCCATACCCTGGGATTTTAAAGCGCTCTGTGAGAAGCCCCTTAACCTGTAATTTACCACATGGGTGAAGGACCACTTATGGTGAAATTATGATTTATGGCTAAACCTAGGCAGCAGTTCAAGTAGATGTCATAATTTCAGCTTGGGTTCTTATCAACATTGTTCCTCTGACGTATATACGTGAATTGGGACTTCCTATTTTCAGAACAACTGCGTGATCAGGTTTGCTAACATTATGTTAGCAAACTGAGCAGTTATTATTTAAAATAGAAACTACTAAAAGTCTCACATTTCTACGCTTAAAAGCAATCTGCAATGCTAAGTCATCGATCAAAGAAATGATGAGAAACAATTTAACCTTGACTGCATCTCTACCTTTAATACCATTAGGTCAGTACAGAGTCAGTGTTGACAAATTCAATTCAGTTTCAATTCAGTTTATTTATATAGCGCCAATTCACAACACATGTTGTCTCAAGGCACTTCACAAAACTCAGGTACATACATTCCAATTAATCCTAATCATTGAACAGTGCAGTCAGATTCAGTTATTTATTCAAATTGGATAAAAAGTTTTTCTATCTAAGGAAACCCAACAGATTGCATCGAGTCAGAGATTTGTAGCACTCACTCCTCCCGGAGGAGCATGTAGAGACAGTGGACAGTCACTGGCGTTGACTTTGCAGCAATCCCTCATACTGAGCATGCATGTAGCGACAGTGGAGAGGCAAAACTCCCTTTTAACAGGAAGAAACCTCCAGCAGAACAAGGCTCAGTGTGAGCGGCCACTGATCTCTGATCCAAACTTGCAGTCTGCACACTATTAGACAGTGCTAATGCTGTTGCGGAATCTGTGAGAAACAGTGGGGTTCACTCATATTAGAAGAAAACACCTGTAATAAGAAACAAAATTTAGTTGACAGCTCTTAGCCACACAAAAATCATCGATGGAAATCAAATTTATTAACCAATGGAGGCCTGGATTTGGAGTCACACACAAAATTAAAGTGGAAAAAACACACTACAGGCTGATCCAACTTTGATGTAATGTCCTTAAAACAAGTCAAAATGAGGCTCAGTATTGTGTGTGGCCTCCACGTGCCTGCATGACCTCCCTACAATGCCTGGGCATCTTCCTGATGAGACAGTGGATGGTCTCCTGAGGGATCTCCTCCCAGACCTGGACTAAAGCATCCGCCAACTCCTGGACAGTCTGTGGTGCAACGTGACGTTGGTGGATGGAGCGAGACATGATGTCCCAGATGTGCTCAATCGGATTCAGGTCTGGGGAACAGGCGGGCCAGTCCATAGCTTCAATGTCTTCATCTTGCAGGAACTGCTGACACACTCCAGCCACATGAGGTCTAGCATTGTCCTGCATTAGGAGGAACTCAGGGCCAACCGCACCCGCATATGGTCTCACAAGGGGTCTGAGGATCTCATCTCGGTACCTAATGGCGGTCAGGCTACCTCTGGCGAGCAAATGCCGTGCGGCCCTCCAAAGAAATGCCACCCTGCACCATTACTGACCCTCTGCCATACCGGTCGTGCTGAAGGATGTTGCAGGCAGCAGATCACTCTCCACGGTGTCTCCAGACTCTGTCACGTCTGTCACATGTGCTCAGTATGAACCTGCTTTCAACTGTCAAGACCACAGGGCGCCAGTGGCGAATTTGCCAATCCAGGTGTTCTCTGGCAAATGCCAAGCGTCCTGCACTATGTTGGGCTGTGAGCACAACCCCCATTTGTGGACGTCGGGCCCTCATACCATCTTCATGGAGTCGGTTTCTAACCGTTTGTGCAGACACATGCACATTTGTGGCCTGCTGGAGGTCATTTTGCAGGGCTCTGGCAGTGCTCCTCCTGTTCCTCCTTCCACAAAGGCGGAGGTAGCAGTCCTGCTACTGGGTTGTTGCCCTCCTACGCCCTCCTCCACGTCTCCTGGTGTACTGGCCTGTCTCCTGGTAGCGCCTCCAGCCTCTGGACACTACGCTGACAGACACAGTAAACCTTCTTGCCACAGCTTGCATTGATGTGCCATCCTGGATAAGCTGCACTACCTGAGCCACTTGTGTGGGTTGTAGAGTCCGTCTCATGCTACCACGAGTGTGAAAGCACCACCAACATTCAAAAGTGACTAAAACATCAGCCAGAAAGTATAGGTACTGAGAAGTGGTCTGTGGTCCCCACCTGCAGAACCACTCCTTTATTGAGTGTGTCTTGGTAATCGCCAAAGATTTCCCCTGTTGTCTATTCCATTTCTACAACAGCATGTGAAACTGATTGTCAATCAATGTTGCTTCCTAAGTGGACAGTTTGATTTCACAGAAGTTTGATTTACTTGGAGTTATATTGTGTTGTTTAAGTGTTCCCTTTATTTTTTGAGCAGTGTATATTGGTCCAGCACATCTTTCAGCAGACTGAATCGACATGCGAGATAAAAGTGGCTGGAATGAACATCCTCCATAAGACCAGGATGAGCTTTCAAGATAAAGCAGATGTGGACAATTTCTGTCATCTCGACAAGGAGCCCTTCATGTTTTAGATGTGTCCTTGCTCCACAGCATCTCAGTCAAACATCTAAATATCCTCTTTGGCTTAGTGTCATATTTTGCAATCACCTGCTAATGACCCATTTATTAAAGTCAGGTGTTTTCAAGCAGGGTAACATCTAAAACAAGCAGGGCAGTGGACTGCGAGGACTGGAATCGCAATCCCCTGTGACAGGGTAAGAAGCACTTCCAATTTTATAGAAGCTGTACTTTCACAAAAACGTTCCAAGTTTCTGAATGCCAGTGTAGAACATTGTTTACAACAGTAAACTTCATGGAGCCAAAACCATATCCACAGTGAGGTCATCTCCCCACAGACAAAGACTACAGGCATTTGGTTACATGTTCGCTTATCAGGCTTAAGGTCACTGACATCACAAGGCAGTGAGGATACACTGGGGAAAAAACTCTCTTATTGCATATAATGCCTTTTTACACAATTTTAAGAGGCTTATACACCAAATGTTCTGATTCTGATCGAGTTCCACACTCAATCATTAATGCCCAATAAATATCTTCTGCATTTCTCTGTTGAAAAAAAATGTTATAGGAGATATGTATTTACCAATCATGTTTAACAGTGAAACACCAAGACCAACTGCACACAGGAGATTCCATGCATATGGTTACACATTTGCTTGTATTGACACACAAAGTTCACGTGGCCGTTTCTAAGGAGATGTCAACACTGTGAAACAGATGAGGACACACACGTCTGGAATTTAATGAGTGTTCACCACTTCATTTCTTCCATCCGACGTCACGCCCACAGAAAACACACAAATAAACAGCTGCATGCAGACAATACAGTAAGAGATGATCCTGTTTATTATCTAAATTCATTGATATAAACTACAATACAAATAAGAGTGCAAGTAGTTTCTGTAGCAAAACAGTTCTTGAAAAAGGGAAGTTAAAAAAATAGGTTTGTCTGTTTCCCTACACATCAATACCTATTAATACATAAAAGGTTACTTTTTCTGAAAAAATCCAATCCCATACACCAAAACCCTGAGAATGTACAAAACATACGAAAAAGTAAAGAACATTAGATTCTGCTTCCATACACAAAGACATATGTTATCTGTACATTAGCAAAATACCTTCACAGTAACTGAAATCTGCTTTACATCAGCAGCTTGTATCTCAAAGTCACAGAGGACCAGCCTGTCAGGAAAACTGTCCATTGATGCGTAACATCAGCAGCACTTCAAGTGTCCTTACGTGTTTAGATGAGTCTTCCTTTGAGCCACGATGGCCGCCCAGAGTCGACACAGCATAGCGCCCCTTAAAAATACAAAAAAAGCAATTTAGAACGAATCAGAAGAGTCGGAGACAGGATATCCCAAAACATATAGGCATTTATTTTGGTACAACATACATTTTAACATTTTTATTTACAGTTTACTTTCATTATTACTTCTATAAAGTCTTTTAGACAATTATTTATATTGAAGCAATTGGCCTTTCACACCTTCCAGTTCATTAAAATGATTCTCTTCACAGAGAGAGATGCAAATATTATTAATTGCTGCTTTGCACTGTCCACCTTTGCTCCCAACGAACATACAGTACAGACCAAAAGTTTGGACACACCTTCTCATTCAAAGAGTTGTCCTTATTTTCATGACTAAGAATATTGTAGCTTCACACAGAAGGAATCAAAACTATGAATTAACACGTGGAATTATATACTGAACAAAAAAGTGTGAAACAACTGAAAATATGTCTTATATTCTAGGTTCTTCAAAGTAGCCACCTTTTGCTTTGATTACTGCTTCACAAACTCTTGGCATTCTGCTGATGAGCTTCAAGAGGAAGTCACCTGAAATGGTTTTCACTTCATAGGTGTGCCCTGTCAGGTTTAATAAGTGGGATTTCAAGCCTTATAAATGGGGTTGGGACCATCAGTTGTGTTGTGCAGGAGGAGGATACAGTACACAGCTGATAGTCCTACTGAATAGACTGTTAGAATTTGTATTATGGCAAGAAAAAAGCAGCTAAGTAAAGAAAAACGAGTGGCCATCATTACTTTAAGAAATGAAGGTCAGTCAGTCCGAACAATTGGGAAAACTTTGAAAGTGTCCCCAAGTGCAGTCGCAAAAACCATCAAGCGCTACAAAGAAACGGGCTCACATGAGGACCAGGAAAGGAAGACCAAGAGTCACCTCCGCTGCGGACGATAAGTTCATCCGAGTCTCCAGCCTCAGAAGTCGCAGGTTAACAGCAGCTCAGATTAGAGAACAGGTCAATGCCACACAGAGTTCTAGCAGCAGACACATCTCTAGAACAACTGTTAAGAGGAGACTGTGTGAATCAGGGCTTCATGGTAAAATAGCTGCTAGGAAACCACTGCTGAGGACAGGCAACAAGCAGAAGAGACTTGTTTGGGCTAAAGAACACAAGGAATGGACATTAGGCCAGTGGAAATCTGTGCTTTGGTCTGAGGAGTCCAAGTTTGAGATCTTTGGTTCCAACCACCGTGTCTTTGTGCGGCGCAGATGAGGTGAACGGATGGACTCTACATGCCTGGTTCCCACTGTGAAGCATGGAGGAGGAGGTGTGATGGTGTGGGGGTGCTTTGCTGGTGACACTGTTGGGTATTTATTCAAAATTGAAGGCATACTGAACCAGCATGGCTACCACAGTATCTTGCAGCGGCATGTTATTCCATCCGGTTTGGGTTTAGTTGGACCATCATTGATTTTTCGACAGGACAATGACCCCAAACACACCTCCAGGCTGTGTAAGGGCTATTTGACCAAGAAGGAGAGTGGTGGGGTGCTGCGCCAGATGACCTGGCCTCCACAGTCACCGGACCTGAACCCAATCGAGATGGTTTGGGGTGAGCTGGACCCCAGAGTGAAGGCAAAAAGGCCAACAAGTGCTAAGCATCTCTGGGAACTCCTTCAAGACTCTTGGAAAACCATTTCAGGTGACTACCTCTTGAAGCTCATCAACAGAATGCCAAGAGTGTGTGAAGCAGTAATCAAAGCAAAAGGTGGCTACTTTGAAGAACCTAGAATATAAGACATATTTTCAGTTGTTTCACACTTTTTTGTTCAGTATATAATTCCACATGTGTTAATTCATAGTTTTGATGCCTTCAGTGTGAAATTACAATATTCATAGTCATGAAAATAAGAACAACTCTTTGAATGCGAAGGTGTGTCCAAACCTTTGGTCTGTACTGTACTTCATAGCATACTGTCACTTTTTCTCCCATAATTGTACCTAAACAATCTTGAACTCCTTCGCAAAACCTCCTTACATCCAGGCATTTCCACAACATATCGTATGTATTATAGTTCCTTTCTTTCCACATCCATGCCAACACAGTTCTGACAGCTGGGGGTTCATTTTACATAGTTTGTGTGGGTTTATGTATGTTCGGTGCAAGATCTTCTTCTGAATAATTTCATATCTCACGCATTTTGATAAATAATTTGTACGCTGTATAATATGGTTCCATTGTTCAGGTTATATTTGTTTTCCAACATCTAGCTGCCATTGTTGTTTGACAATATCAATATGCTGCAAAAACAGAGAGAAGTAAGTGTATACAATTTAGACCCTGTCCCTCTGCCTATTTCAATCTCTCTAAATTTGTCATCCAGATCCTTATCTGATGTCACAGTAATACCCTGGGATATATATTTCTGTATTATTGTTTTAACCTGTAAATACTGTACAAAAAAACATGATTGGCTGCAATTATAGCCATTTTGCATATAATTACATTTCATGACTTCGCCCTTCCCCACAATTTAATTCAATTTTCTAACATTATGTTTCTCCCATACATTATTGGTGAGACTGATTTGGGGTTTTTGTTCTGCCAGAGAAACATTGTAAATAGTTTTTTCATTTCCTTGAACCAGGTCTCAGGAAATTTCAGTGGTATTTTGCCATCACGTACATTAGTCTGGGAAAAATATTCATTTTAATTATCTCTGCTCGACGCCACAAGGATAATGGGAATGTGCCCCATCTAGACAGGTCCTCTTTAATTATTTTTATCAATTCAGGTCCATTTATCCTGAAAAGCTACTAAACTCATTTAGGAGCTTGAATAATTATTTTAAAGAATTTTCTGGTTTCGACAAAGTTAGCAAAATATCTTCCGTAAATAAATTTATTTTAATATATTAATCACACATTTTAATGCCACTTATTTCATGACTGACTCTAATTCCAAATGCTAAAGGTTCCAATGATAACACAAAGATTATAGGGGAAACTGGACAGCCTTGTCGAGTAGATCTTGTTAGTTCAAAAGGTGAAGACATAATTCCATTAGTTTTAATGAAGGCTAATGGTTTATAATACAGTGCTCTAATCCACTGCATGCAAACTGGACCAAAGCCATGTCTTTGTAAAGTGTAAAACAGATATGGCCATTCTAGCCTATCGAAAGCCTTTTCAGTACCCAAAAAATTTGTTTTTAATTTTCTCAAAAATAATGTTTAATTCATATCTAACCAAGTAACTCTCATGTCTATCTATCCGTATCTATCAATGTATCCCTTATTATCAGACCAGTATGTTTTAGTCCTTACTAGTATGGAAAAGTGATATTTTTTTGCAGAATGGGCTTGGTCTGGTGTGGGGATCTGTGTTTAGTTGCTTGTGGGGCACCAGAAGAAGGAGCTTGCCTAGGGCACTATAACAAAAAAAAAAACTGTTCCTGCTAGTGATGCATGATATGTTCCTGTTTTTGCATGAAATGATTGTGTGAGGATGATGTGCAGAGGCAGCTCACCGTATTCCACAGTACACCAAGTCATTCCTGGAGGTCATGTGGAGGAGACAGTCCAAGGTGAACTCATGAAAGAGCAGCTAAAAACCGAAAACAAATAGGTGAGATTCACAGATAGCAGATGAGTAATACTTACATGCTTTGGCAATACACCAAAAAAACAATCTTGAGCTGTGCTTACCTTATTGATCGTGTCTTGATCCACAGGGACAGATTTGAGCCAGCAAACCAAACTCTTAGTCTCTGCGTTAGAGTGTTTATTTGAATTCGACTTGTTCTCTGTAATGTAGAAATTGGACCACAGTAAGATTGTGTCTAACCTTATAGCCTTATATAATATTTTTTGGCTTTGCAACCAGACTGTATAATCATTAGTCAAACTTCCAAGTCAAGTTTGGGTGCATTAGCTGCTGATCTGCAGGCAACGCCTAAGATGGAAACCAGTCCAGGCAGAAACATGCCTGAAAAAGAGGGCGTGGTAGGGACTGGCTGCAGCAGGAGTGAAGAAACAGTGATGATGATCACCAAGAGGGCTTGGTCCTCTGACGTCATACTGTTTATACAGCATCATTGTTTATCATCAGAGTAAGCTTCTATGGACCGAATAGCTTTTTAAATTACTTTCAAAACGCAATTTTTATGTGAGGAAGGCCTATAGATCTTAGATTTGATGTGCACCTAACTATTAATCGACTGTAATTTGCATATGTAAAAGAAATGTATGTGGGCAGCATACCAAAACTGGCTCTAGCCCAGGGCTCCACCTCCCCCTGAACTTAGCCTTTATAGATATGTTAAAATTAATTTGACTCCATCCTGTAAAATGACATCCTGCACATGTGCAAATCAATTTAAAATACATTCACCAGCCACTGACTATGGTCACACTGCTAGTATCCATCTGAATGTATCAGTCACTGCAATCATAACGACTTTACCTTCGATGATGAACGTTTTCCTCAGTTCATCTATCTGCTCCTGTTTCTGCTGGACAATGTTTCTCAGCACCTCCTGGTACTCTAGCTCCTTCTCACTCAGCTCATTCAGCAGTCTAAAACATGAAACAAAAAGCCATCAGCCCCTCAGCAGAAAACTCACACAATTTAAAATGTTCTTCTTCTCTGCCAAACAGGATGGCCTGTAAGGTTTTTTTTATTTTAAACAGCAAAACTGCAGTTATACTATATTATAGACAGTATATAAGGGCAGAAACCAGTCATTATGAATGCTTTATAAAGATAATATAAATAGCAGGCATTGATTCCATTTTAATCACAAAAGTAAAGAGAGCTTAAAGATACCTCCTAGTCTCTACTCTCATGCCTCTCAGTTTCTCGCTGAGCGGACAGTTCCTGTTGAGGAAGACTCCGGTCGGGGAGTTGAGGCCAGCCGTGGTCCCGTTCTTATTCCCAGTTCCTGCCTGCTGAGTGTCTGTTGGCGCCCCCGGTTGGTCAGGGACAAGAACTACAGGAGTGTCAGGGTCAACAGGCTGCTCCTCAAGGATGCTGTCCTCCAACTCAAATGAAGACTGCAGATGGAGTTTAAGCTCTATGATGCGAGGGGATCAAAAGTGAAAACACACGAGAGGAAATTCATCAGCTTAAAGCATCCATGTCCTAAATGTCCATGGCTCTAAGAGACTGGATGTTTCTGTCAAGTAAACCAATCCCAAGTAAGCCAGTAGGAGATGATGTGAGCATCCTAACATGGTGGTTCATTCTGCTAAATGAATGTGACATAATCACAATGATCCTAATAAAAAACAAAAAAAAAACATATCATAAAATGTCCTCCACATCATTTCACAACCAGCAGAATAATTTACACGTTCAAGCTCTTTCTGTGTGATATTTACAGTGTTGAGACCTAAAAGACTCCTTAATATTCTCCTCCTTATACCAGTTAAAAGGGGCAATTAGATTTCTTAATTTAACCAGGCATGAAATCTCTCCATTCCTCTTTTATTTCTGCCATAAACAAGGCATTTTCACACAAAGTGTGTGCTAAAAATACTGAAAATTCACAAAATATGGACAATGACAAAGATCAGCTTCATAGATTCTTAAATAAAAGTTTCTATACGGTGATCATCTTAAAAATGTGGAGTTTGAGGTAAAAAAATGGAGGTAAGTTTGAGGTAAACATTTATTTTTATATACTTAGGACTTTAAATAACTGGCATTATTGTTTGACGTGGGATTTTTAATCCAATTGAATAAATGTACTCACATTAAAGATTGGATTTTCTACATTTTTCAGTGTGAGATTATGCTACTACAACTAAAAGACGAGTTTATTTGGGCGACTGTGGATCAGTGGCAGGAGTATTTATCTTGCAACTGGAAAATGGTGGGTTAGATTCTAGCTCCCCTCACGACATGACAATATGCCAATTAACTCTAGGTTCCTTAGAATCTGCACATCGATGCATGAGTGTGAAGATTTAGTGCAGCTGGGTAAATAGGACTCGTAGTCTAGAAGCACTTTGAGTCGTCAGCGTGTCTAAAAATGCACTATTCAGGTTTTCTTGGCACTAGTGTCCTTTACTGAACAGTAATTTGACAGGAGAGATGGTGAAGAAAGAAGGGGAAGCATAAAGCAAGTGGCCAGAGATTGGAAATCAAACCCAGGACAAACACATCAAGCACTATAGCCTCTGCACAAGGTGTGCCTGCTCTAGCAACTGAGCCACCCAGCACCCCCAGTTCAGTCTGTTTTAAAGATTTTTTAAAACATCCTTACCAGGGCTACCAATAGATGTGTACATAGTTGCTGTTGTATAAATACTGTTATGGAAATTTAGTGTCCAAGAGTCCTCTACCTGGCAGCAGGACAGTTATAGCATCCTGCACGGCCTGTCTCAGCAGATTGTCGAGAGCAAACATCCAATGAGGTTTCACCTGTTGTTGCTTCAGCACCTTCTTCACCTACACAAAGACCAAATGGTTAAATATGAGTTTAAGAAGGCTCACTTTGAAGGGTACCTTTGTTGCATATGCAAGCAGAAAAAGTGACTTACTGCATCCTGGAAGTTAAAGAGCACCGCCTGCAGGCTGTTCAAAGGTATTGCTGCTGCCACCAGAGTTGAGCGCAGCTCTAGAAGGCCATTGGCAAGGTGCTTTCTGCTTGGTGAGCGAATGTTTTCACGCAGGCAGGTAATAAGTGCAATAATGTGGTCCTCACTGAGTGACGATCCGTCATCAGACTTTTAAAGGAGAAGAGAAACACTCAAACATAAGGATACACTATTTGTATTGTTCCTAACAAAAAATTCTGTATAACTGAAAAACAAGACAAGTGCTCTTTAATAATTACACACCTAAACATGCACTAAAATACTTAGATACATGTCCACATCCTTAAACTAATAGTTTACTGAAGCACCTTTTGATCGAGTTTTACTATCTGGCATTGTTGAGTTCACAAATGCCATCAATTATAGTGAATCTGGTCAAATAAAAAATAATGTTCAACTGTCCAAGTAAGATTTCTCCAACATTTTTTAATTTGCATCTGTTTGCTGAAGCTATAGTTTGCAGAAAGGGATTTAAATATATAAAGGAATCTTTCAGTAGAAGGGCAGAAACAATCCTACAGCATTATAGGTTTACCATGACACAGTAAAAACAGTCATCAAGTAGTGGGGAAAACATGGGAAACAATAACATTACAAAAAGTGGACATAGACAAGATGGAGAATAGTCAGGGAGGCTGTCAAGGGGCCAACAGCATCACTGGAACTACAGGAATTACTGCTTAGCGCTGGTTTTGCTCTAAATGTAACTAATGAATAAGGTTGTGAGAGAAAGCCTTTTCTACCAAAGGACACATTCAGGACTAGCTCAAATCTTCTAAACCCTCATGGGAGAATGTTTTATAGTCTGACATTACCAAATTTTTGAGCCAGAATTCCAAAAGATATGTTTAGAACAGGAACAGCGATTTTCATCGCCAAAAAAAACCCCACCATACCCACAGTAAGGCACAGTGGTGGCACCATCAGACTCTACATATACTTTACTTCTGATGGAACACAGGATTTTTTCAAGATCGACGAATTTACAACAAATACCATATCAGCTTTGATCCCAAACCCTTCAGGAATATATGAAAATATATGTAATATTTCAGTATTATAGTAAGTGTAGGCATACATCCAAAATAAATTAAAGAATGACTTCAACAGAAGAAAAGAAACATTATGGAATGATCCAGCCAGTCCAGAACTAAACCTGACAGAAAATCTGTGAAGTCACCAAATGAGGGAGAACAGATGTCCTCACAGTCCGATAGATTTGGAGAACTTTTGCCTGGTAGAGTGGCCAAATATTGCAAAGTCAAGACAGGGCATGCTGTAAAACCCATAATAATAAAGACTTAATGGTAAAATTTAAACAAAAGGTGCTTCAGTAAAGCATTAGTATAAGGGCTCACACACTCATGCAACTATTTCACTGCATTTTTATCTCTGTTTTAAAATGTATCCTGAAACAGATTTGTTTGTTGTATGGGACATGCATCATAATAAAAGGTTGTGTGCACAATTTATATATAAACTATATGAACTAAACCTGACAGAAAATCTGTGAATCACCAATCGAGGGCCTTCTTGACCTGCTGTTGGGACTTCTCTCCACACACCTGAGGTATAGACTCCTGTATATATGTGACGACATTAATGATGTACTCGGTGAGGACTCTGTGGAGTGTTGCTCTCCTCTCACTGTCCTTCCGCAGCCTAAAGAGGCCGATATTCTCCTCTGATGAGGCTGGACTGCTCATGTCAGACGCAGAGTCATAAGGTGTTCTGTACAGCAAAATAAAGAAAAAAATCAGCTATTTAGAATAAAATCGTTGAAATAGTATGAAAGTTACAGGATGACTGTTGTAAAACAAAAAAACAAGCTTATAGGTTATTTCCGAAAGGGGAATGTTTTTTTTTTTCTTTTAGTAAAAAAAAAAAGAAAAACAAAAAGAGGAAGCTTGGCCTGAATTTAAAGCTGAAACCTAAATGCGGTTTGACGCTGATCCGGCTCAGCAATGAGGAACACAAATAAGGTTAAGGCTTTGATTTTCTTGCCCAGCAACAATCTCACTTACAACAGGAAGCCGCTGGTGCAAGGGGGACTCTCTGAGATCTCTGCCACTCTGGTGGCGGACCGGTGCTTTCTCAAGTCCAGAGAACAAGCCAGGTCAATCGAGCTTGTGTCCGAATCAGTGTCCTCCACGAGGATGGAGATAGGCACAGATAAACTGCGGTGATAATCGGCTGCAAATCCCACAGAGGTTACATTTAAGGGCATTCACTAGTTTTCGCAAAAAAAAAACAGAAAAAATATTACACAAAATACAAAGTTTGGGTAAACCCTGGCCAGAATTACCTGAATCTGTCAAGTCTGAGTTCTTTGGGGGTTTGGTCTTCTTCCTGGAGGATGACCTGAGGAAGGCATCGTTCAGTAACTCTGCAGCGGTGGCTCTATCATCCGGGTTTGGCACAAAGCACCTCATGATGAAGCCCTTGGCCTCATCTGACATGCTCCCTGGAACCCTCGGGTGGATTTTAAACATGCCCACCTTCATGGGAAAATCAGAGAATTAATAATTTTTGGAAAAAATTTAAAATTATGGAAGCTACAAATTTAGCTGATCTTCAGTCTGATTAAGATTAAGCTTTAAAAAGCTTAATTTTTTTAATGTCTTGATGATTAGAAATATACCGACAATCCAGACAATAAAACTAGATCACAAAGTTTCAAAATGATTTTATTGTGCCCCTAGACCGAATGGAAAATCGGACCCAAATAGATAAAATAGGATAGTATTGAAAAGTTCATTTATTTCAGTAACTCAGTTCACTTAGTTTTACACATTATACAAATTACACACTGATGTTTTCAAGCCTTTGTTAATTATGATTTGCCGCTTACAGTTAATGAAAACCTGACATTAAAGATTAAAATATTACATCAGACCAATAAAAAAAACAGTAATATAATACAGAAATATGGGCTTACTGAAAAGTATGTAGAACCACATTTAGCTACGTTTACAGTTAAGTTTTTAGACGTATTTTAGACGTTTTTGAACATCTAGGGGATTCAGTTTCTGCACATTTTACTTTGCAAAATCGCTCAAGTCTTCCACAGATCCTCAACTGGATTTAGTTCTGAACTTTGACTTGGCCATTTTAACACATGAATTAAATTAAACTGAATTAAATTTGCCTGACCCCCTTCCAACTTAATGTTTAGAGTTGTTGTCCTGCTGGGAGGTGAACCTCCACACAAGTTGTAATTCTTTAATGGGCCTTTAAAACCTCTAATGGGATATCTGCTTAAGAGAAGCATTCCCACAGCTTGACGATGCCACCACTATGTTTAACTGTTTGGATGTTGTGTTCAGGTGTTGTGCTGTGTTAGTTTTCCCACACACAACAATTATGTAACCAAAAAGTTCAACGTTGTTCTCATCTGAGCAGAGCACCTTCTTCCACATGTTTTCTGTGTCCTTTACATGGCTTGTGGCAAACTGTAAAGAGTACGTCTTATGGCTTTCTTTTAACAATGGATTTCCTCTTCCTGGTCTTCTATAAAGTCTAGATTTGTGGAGTGCAGGGCTAATAGGATTTTAATTTACCAATTCTCCCAACTGAGCAATGGATCTCTGTAACTCCTCCAGCTCACCTTGCTCAGCCAGACAGTTTTAGTAGTCCTGTCTTGGTAGGTTTGCCATAATCTTTCCAGTTTGGACAATAGGTGGAACAATGAGATGGTCAAAGAATTGTGTCTATAGACCAAGCCTGCTTTAAACTTCTCCACAAC
The DNA here is from genome assembly GCA_036173005.1 of Crenichthys baileyi. Classification (NCBI taxonomy): domain Eukaryota; kingdom Metazoa; phylum Chordata; class Actinopteri; order Cyprinodontiformes; family Goodeidae; genus Crenichthys; species Crenichthys baileyi. Next base: position 354,171 of record JAHHUM010002330.1, read on the forward strand.
TTTATCTCTAGTGTTACTCTAAGCCTTCATAGAACAACAGCATTTACCTGTGAAGTGGACCAAAATGCAGAGGCTTAGAAATAAATTGGTGAATGATCAATCAGTCAAACCTGAAAACCCTGAAGTCTGATATGAATAATAAACCTAGACTACCTAGACCTAGCTAAATCTTTAAAAATGTTTTGGTTTTTTGAAACACTTTTTAAGTCATTAAACAAATATCTAACCCTGCCAAGAAAACAAATTGTCCAAAATGTTCAGTAAATAAAAATAAAAGTATAAACATAAACATATAAAAACAAAACAGAAGAAAAATACAAACTAATTCAAATTTAAAAAGAAAAAAAACAAATGGAGCGCTCTGTTAGAAACCATACCCGTTTCATTTACCTCAAGATTCATTGATAAAATGCTTAGCCTGGCTTGTTTTGTTCTCATTTAAAACCCCTGAGGGCAGGAGGGAGCTAGAGACTAGCTGCACTGATATTCAAGGCAGAACAACATGTTATAAATAATATGTCAAACACTGAACATCAATGTGTGCACTACAATAAAACGGGGGTAATTTTGTGCTGCAAAGCAAATGCTTCATATATTGATTAAACAGGTTTAGATTGTTACTCTGACAACATCAGAAAAAAACGTCTGTACTGAAGTCTTCCTAAAGGAAAAGTCCCACCTAAAAATATGAGGGAGGTAAGCTGTTGCAGGAAGTCTGTATTGTTAACATGAGAGGACAAGCAGCAGCCCTGGGAAAAGTGAAATAGCCTCTCGTTGTTGGGTGTAAAGCCAGGAGAAAGCAAGAGCTTTCTCCAGCGATTTACAAATCTAAAAATACTACATATAAAACTTAATTTTTTTTTTTTTTTAAGTCTGCATAACCATCTATGGCCATTAAACCTCAACAAAATTCCAAGTGTTTGTTACTTACTTTAAACATGGCTGCCTGAGGACTTCCCAGCTCATGAAAGGGAGGCTTGCCTGTTGCCATTTCTATGATAGTGCACCCCAGGGACCAGATATCAGCAGGCTTCCCATAACCTCGAGGTCCTTGGTCTATAATCTCCGGAGCCATGTACTGAAGTGTTCCTTTAAAAAAAAAGGCCAGTTCTCACAGGCAACCATAAATACAAACCCCATGATGTTTTTATATTTAGCACAATAATCATATTCTTACCTGTAAACGTTTCGGTGCAGGGATTGATTCCTGCTAACCGCTTGGAGGTCCCAAAATCAGAGATCTTTAACACGCCACTGTAGGTGTTGATGAGCACGTTGTCCCCCTGCATCACAGGCACAATAACTTATTATAGGGGACAGCCAACACTCCAGAAGGCAGAAGTGTTGTTAGGATCCTGAAATATTGGGGGTTTAGTTCAGCTGAGAAATAGTCACATTTTCATATGACAGAGACATCTATTTTTTTTTTATATATTATAAAAATAATATATTAGATGTTGCACCAGTTCTACCAGTTTGGCAATGCTGACTTTTTCAATGGATGTCAATAAAACAAAGAATGTGTACAATCCTATTTTTATATTATTATTATTATTTTTTTTTTTAACGGTAATAAAAAAAATATCTTACACAGCCTGGCAGCTTTCTCTTAAACCTAAACTACTCTCCCTCAGTGTCAATCAGATCTTTTACTCATCTACAAAAATCACCTGTTGTGATCTTATTGCTTGTTCAGTTCCAGCTCTGAATTAATAAAAGAATGAACAATATAAAGTCGATGATCAACTGAATCATGGAGCTTCACCCAGGTCCTTTGACAAGTGTTCGCTGAAATCCTCTCTCCGTTTCCATTTTGTTTAAGCCCTGAATATTTGTTAGTCGTTCACTTGTCTCTTAATAATTTTAATTTTTCATTAAACTTGGCTAAATACAGCAGCATTCAAAAACTTTACGAAATTGTTCGGCTTTTTCTTAAATAATGAAAACGTGCAAGACCCTTTTAATAGTCTGGATCTAAAATGACAGCTTTGTTTTATTAAAACATTAAATGTTCAGATTATTGTTACGAAGGTAGAATAAAAATCATTATTTTTGAAAAAAAAAAAAAGAAACCTTTTTGTGGCCTACAATTACTTTCAACCTGACGGTTTTGGCCTGCTCAGTAAAACGTTTAGACACAACACTGCTTCAAAAGACTGTGAGAAAGCCTAACTCATTGCAAGGAGAGAAAAAAAACATTATTAACGGTAATTAAAAATTTACAAATTTTTTCTTTTTGTAAAAAAAAAAAAAGATGCCTTTTTATTTTGTTGGGCTTTTTTGTTTAATATTTTGCAGAGGATGCAGCTCAGCTCAGCTGTTACTGCAGAAACCAGAGGCAACCTTTTAACCTTTCTCAGCATCACTTTTCTGACTTAGAGAAAGACCTTCTAATAACTAATAACTTCCAGTCAATAGTTTGAGGTTTTGTGAAGCAGGTCCTAATTGTATACTATTTTGAAGAAATGCAAACAAATGAAAATATCGAAATCTGTGGTATTTTAGGGTTTTAATGCAAGTTTAATATAAATACATATTTGAACTACTTCCTTCAGGAGATCCAGGGCTCAAAATACATTCAGAGCTTCAGCCCTGAATGTCCAGCCCAAGTGATGCTTATGGCACAAAGTAAGTTGAAGAAAAAGACTGTTCACCTTAATGTCTCTGTGGACAATCTGGTTGTCATGAAGGTACTTTAGTCCCTCGAGGATCTGTTTGGTGTAGAAGATGATGGTAGCTTCGTTGTCCTTCAGAGGACCCCATTTGGAGCGCAGGAGAGACGATAGACTTCCTGATAAAGTGGAAAATGTAATATTTGGTCTACCACACAGGCTTTGAGAGCGGAACTGAATTTCACGTATTTTACTGCTTCTATTTAAAACTCTCAAAAATATTTAAATTGTTCTTGTGTCCACTGGCACAGGTATGATGTTTTTTTTCTGTAATTACAGAAAACAAAACACAGCACAGGTATGTTTTGTTTTCTGTAATTACAGTCATGTCACTGCCACTGTCAGCAAGATATTATTAGAACTACTTAGAGCTTTAAAACCGGTTTTCTGTGAATGAGCATTTGTTCTTTTGAACACATGCTTCTGTGTCCTTGATAGGCACCAATCTGTCAAAAGGCCAGACATGAAGCTCGACTTAGAAGCAGCACGTGGCTCTGCATGTTCTAGAAATTCCAATGAGGTAAGCCTCTTCTCCACCAGTGAACGTAGTAGGATTCAGTCATTGTGGGAAACTATCTGCTATAGCGTGCTCCACATCTTTTATTGCATTAGCGTAATCTCAGGCTGGAACATTTAAAAAAACAAAACAAACAAAAAGGTGCTCAAAAAATGATTGCTTAGAATGAATTAATCAGACCTTCAGACCTTTTTATTTACTACAACATATATGTATCTGAAGCATTTTAAACAGGGCATCTATCCATCTATCTATTGTCTACACCTGCTTATCCTTGCAGGGTCACGGGGGGGACTGGTGCCTGTCTCCACCATCGGTCATTGGGTCAAGAGGTGGGGTACACCCTGGACAGGTTGTCAGTCCATCACAGGGCAACACAGAGACACACAACCATGCATGCATAGACACTTACACCTAAAGCCAATTTTGAGAGAACAATTAACCCAACAGTTAACTGTGGGAGGAAGTACCTGGAGAGAACCCTCGCATGCACAGGGGAGAACAAGCAAACTCTATACAGAAATATCCACTGCCCCACCGTGCAGCACTTAGGGTATCTAATAACTTACTATCTTAATTATTATTATTTTTTTTACAAAAGGCTCACTTCTCTTAGTGACTCTTGGAAATGGGAAAGGCAAGAGAACACGTCACTCAAGTAAATCCGTGTGTGGGGTGTGTCTCTATAGGGCATGAAATGGCTTCAAGAAAATTTTCTAAATGTTTTCATATCTACATTCAGAGTGACTAACAAGGCACAAGGATATGTTAATACCTCTCACAGTAAGGAGGTTAAGCAAAATCTCCAGAGCTCACGGTTACAAAATTATATCTTGGGGTCACCAAGTCTCCAAAATATCTATCCAGATTTTGACCGGGTGCTTGGGAGGCATGCGCGAACAAAGCCTCTTCTGCCCTACCATCACAAACCCAACCACTTGGAGTTTGGTAACTCAGCTGGGTGATTACCTGAAAGACGAAGGTTTAACATTTCTACAACACACATTCCAGGTGAGTTAGGCATCAAACCATAGATAAATGCTAAATGGACTGAACTTATATAGCGCCTTTCCAGTCATACAGAGCACTCAAAGCGCTTTACACTAGAGCCACATTCACCCAATCGCACTCACTAACGCTCACACATTCATACACCGATGCGCAGATCGGCAGGCAACTTGAGGTTAAGTGCCTTGCCCAGGGGCACATCGACATATGGCAAGAGGAAGCTGGAATCGAACCCACAACCTTCTGATTGCAAGATGACTACGCTTCCTACTGAACCACAGTCGCCTCAACCCACTGTTAGGTCTGGTGGAGGATCTGAGATGCTGTGGGTCTGTTTCTTTTCCAATGACACATGAACCTTCAATTACAACGAATGGCAGGTCTTTCAGCTACATTGTTACGTAAATAATATGACCAAATTCACACAGGAAGGGTTCACCAGATACAAATTCAACATTTTTCATGACCATGCCAGTCCCCGGAACTAAATCCCATAGAAAAACCGTGGGGTCAGCTACAGAGAAGAGAGCAAAAGAGATAACCCAAGACTGGAGAGAGTGTGCAAAGAGGAATGGTCAAGATCCCTCTCTCTGTGTGCTCTAACCTTGTGAAATGTTACAAGAGAAGACTAAGTGCTGTCCAATTGGCAGAAGGAGATTGTACTAAGTATTGAAAGCAGTGCCAATAAGGGATTTAGTGTGATTATTTCTTAACATACCCAGGTTAAGAAAGACTTGATTTTTCAAACATTTCCTCCTGAAATCATGCTGATGCAATAAAAGATTAATTTATTTTAAGGCTTTACACACATTGGAGTGCCAATAGGTGTGGATATTGCTGAAAGAGCGTTATAGTTTCAACTATGAGTTTGTACCTCCTGGTACTTCTTCCATGAAGATCTTGATGAAACCATCCTGACTGATGGAGCCAAGATACTGGACAATATTCCTGTGTTTGAGCCTTTTATGTAGAGCTATTTCCTCATGGAGCAGCTGCGAGTACCTGAAAAACACAAATTGGTTTCATTCATGCAATCAAGGAACATATTCATACAGAGGGATTAGGTGCTCAGAAAATTCTTCTAAATATTCCAAAGATAGATTTTTAATTTAACTTATTTATCTGTACAATAATTATATCGCAATGTGATATGAATCTCTTACGTGCTGTCTTTTTCAGGAATCTCTTTGATGGCGATGCGGACTTGGTTGCTCAGGTCTCTACCAGCGTACACCACGCCATATGTCCCTTTACCAAGAACCACCCTGTCGCCATTCTCATTGGTCTCATAGATGAACTGAAACATGACAGACCGCGTCAATAACTGGAAAAAGCCGAATTGTGAGGAATTTCACAGGTAAGTAATGAAAGACTCAAATTTGTGTTTTAACTATATGACACAGAAACCACAGGTTTGGGAAAAGTTACACTGTGCTTTGAGTTCGGGTTTCCAAGAAACTTCTTCTGTTTTTCTTGTTTCACAGCCAGGACTAAAATAGAGAGCACACTGCGAGAGAGGGAAGAAATATGTACTGTGACTGACCTCAAGTATTCCCTGAGTTAGAAGTTGGGGTTCCTGAGTGTTTTCAGCCTGGTGCAGCAGAGAGTTGACCAACTCGCAGAAACTAGTGGGAAAACATTGAGAGACAAGGTACATAGGAATATATCTTAAAAATGTAGCTCTTAATTTTATCTTTATTGGGTCTTCATGTGAAAGGTGATCATAACCTCCATTTTGAAAAATTAGGCCAGATAAGACGTGCATACACTTGCAGCACCTAAATGTGACTTGTAGCATTATAGATATATTTCTACATAAATACATAAAAAACTATTCTAGATATTCATAAAGTTCATCATTAGTTAATTTGCTCCTAAGAGGTAAACATTTGGCATTTTGAAACATTTGCCTTTATGACTCCATTTATAGTTATAATAAAGAAACGGTGTGCTAAATGTGCAGCACATTAGTGAGATCAGCATGCATGGTTGTTATAGTTTTCTGTCAGAACCATGACTCAGTCAAGATTAAGTTAAACCAACAAAACGCTTGACTATGGATCTACATGTGAAGTCACATTAGCTGCTGTCAGGTTTAATTCACAGCGCCTTGCAAAAGTATTTTTTACCCCTTGAGCTTTAATCACAGTTTTCACACAACAACCACAAATTTCATGGTGTTTTTTGGGGGTTTCAGGTGCTAGCCCAGCAAAAACTAGAGCATGATTTTGAAATGCGAAAAAAAACAAAACAGGATGCATGGTTTTCATATATTTTTAAAGAAAAACTAATCTGAAAAGTGTGCTTTGCATTTGTATTCAGCCTTGTTTACTTGGACACCACTAAATAAACTCTTATGCATCCAACTGCCTCCAGAAGCCTCTGAGTCCATCTGTTTGTAATCTCAATATAAATGCAGCTGGTCTGTGAAGGTCTCAGAGGTTTATCAGAGAACATTAGTGAACAAACTGCATCATGAAGATCAAGTAACACAGAAGACAGGCCACTAATAAAGTCATGGAGAAGTTTCAAGCACCTGTTTGGTGTTGCCCAAAGCAACATAGGGACAACAAGCATTTCGGTTCAAAGAGACCAAAATAGAAAACTTATTTTGCCTATATGCAACATGCTATGTGTGGTGAAAAACTAACACTGCACATGACCCTAAACACATTGTTCCCATCATTGGTCAAAGGAAACATGAGTCACTCAAACTGATTTCATCACACTCATCTCTTCAGGTCATCACCCGCACTCAGTGTTAGAACTGTCCCCTTATTATCCTCCTCAACTTTGTGCCAGTGGCTTTGTTTATTTGCACAGCCAGTTCAGGCAGTTTGACGGTAAGCAAATCGTTCTTCGGCTTAAACACACAAGTTACTCACCCCTTACAGTGGATCTCTGACGGGAAGCAAAGCTGGAAGTCATCAGAGTTGTAGTGTACATACAGGAAGCAGCTCCGCTCATCGCTCTTTGATGCACTTTAGGGAAAAAAGATACATACAAATGTAGTTTATTTGTAAAATTAACATGAAAAAATGTATTTCTGCTGATATGTTACTACAGACTAAAATAATCAGCTTTTGGTAAATTATTTACTGCCTTTTTGGAACAACTTTGAATTTTAAAGTTGTTTCAGGGCAAGTATGTTTAGCTCAAGTAGAAATCTCCCCACATTTCATGAAATCTAATGAAATCATTACCAGTCCAGGCAAATCGCTGCTTAATTAGCTCTAAGTGGCCTAAATTAGCACATAAGATAACGCTGAAGTGCACA